>CM065436.1:30172500-30772500 GCA_033030585.1 Hippophae rhamnoides
TATAAAAATATATCATTATATATATATATTATAGATGTAATTATAACTTTAAAATATATATAATTATATATTTTTATTTTTTTCTATATATTATACTTATAATTATAACAAAATAAATATTTTTACTAATTATTTCATTTCATAAGTACAAACTTAATTTACTCATTTAAATAATTATAAGTTAGTAAATAGTAAATTTTATTATTTAATTGATTTGGTATACAACTACAATTTCTGACATAAATAATTGTTTTTTAACAAATGTGTATTCGTGATATTCAGCCAATCAGCATTTACCACCATTTGTAAACAAATAAACATAAAAAATCCAAAGAAAAAAGGGTTTGAAAGAATGAACAAAGATGACGAAAACCCAGAAAAGGGAAGGTCCGAATCAAGGAGAGCACCCTCATGGAAGCAAAATTGTTTGGCGAGCTTTCACCGTGATCTGATGGCTGGAGCATTTATGGGTGGTGTGGTGCACACGATTGTTGCCCCAATTGAAAGAGCAAAGCTTTTGCTGCAGACCCAAGAGAGCAATCTTGCTTTCAGTGGTGTTGGTCGTAGGAAATTCAAGGGCATGTTTGATTGTATTCTTCGTACGGTTAGAGAAGAAGGCGTTCTTTCTCTCTGGAGAGGCAATGGTAGCAGTGTTATCCGATATTATCCTTCAGTTGCTCTCAATTTTTCTCTCAAGGTACACCCTCGTCACTTCTTTTTTTATGTTTATTCTTTGTAATTTTTTCCTCAATATTTCTTCTTTGAATTTCTATTTCTTGACTTTGCATTTTCTCTATTTGTATTGCGTTGGGTTCTTGAACATTTTTTTATATGTGGGATTTGAATTGTTATGCATATGCCTATTTCTCTTCTGAGAATATTTGCTGGTGTTTTTTTTTTCTTTTATATCGCAAAAAAAATTAATGACGAAGTATTTCAGCGGGCTAGACTGATAATAAAATATCCTGTTATTTACATGTAACAGTAAAAAAAATGATAGGTTAGCATGCTTAGTAACTTAAAATCACAGTTTAATTCTTAGTATACCCAATGCCATCCCCTATGACTGAAAAGACAGAGAGAAAGACAAAGATTGCCATTAGCTGAAAGTGAGTCTATAAGCACTAAAACAACTGTAAATCTAATTGATTTAGTCTTTAGAGTTTAGTATCTAACGTTTAGCTACTAATTAAAGAGTATTATTGATATGTCAATGTTTTTCTTCTTATATGTTTTCTAATCAGTGATCCCTATTTTTATCTATTTTATTCTTGTTGTAAATAACTTCTATATAATCTCAAACTCGCTAGAGAGAGCTACATTCAAATATACATAGTAATAGTATTTTAGTTTTATGTAGCTCACCCATTATAAATCTTAGCCCATACTTTATACCATGTTTATGTAAGGAAAAAGGTAACAAAATCTAGTACCTTTAATAAAGTGTAATTTAGTCCTATATCTAAACTTGATAACATAAGTCTATTTTTGCCAAAAACATAGGAAACTATAAGCCCCGTTACTTTTACAAAATAAACTTCCGTAACTCTTTTTGTAAAAGTAGTGGACTTGTACAATCTCACCTAATAGATACGGGTTTAAAATACACTTTCATTAAAGGTAACAAACTTAGTTAACCCTTCATTCTTTATATAGTTTATGTTCAATAGTATAATATAACCTTTTTTACAAATGAATTCATTAAAGTTAACGGAGTTAGGTAACTCTTCATTTTTTTATAATTTATGTTTAATTGACATAACATAACTCTTTTATAAATAAAGTTTCATTTTTAATTCCCCGTTATAATTAAATTCACCTCTCTTATATCAGTAACCCTACATCCAAGTGACTTTTCGTCTAAAATGAGTGGTACTCCCTATGTCTACTTCAAAGCACAAAATATCATATCTTTATATTTTTTTCTTCTTCTTTTTATTCTTTTTCACAGATAACAATAACATAAAGTATTTTATATATCTAACTTATTTGTAATATTTAATGTAATCTTTATTTCTCCTTTTGAAGTAAAAACAATCTCATTTTTAAATAAATTTAATTTATTTTTCAATTCTTTAAAAAATTGAATTATAGAAATCAACATGTTGGTTATTCTCTCACACTTGATATGTACATTTATATTATATATAAAATGATTCTTTGGTATTCCAACAATGACTTGCCACTCACCTTCAAACCACACCTCATATGGAGAAAAAGCTTAAACACCCATGAAGCATCACCCCCTTTCCAAGTCATATATCTGTTAAAATTCGATATATGGATACATAAAATGTAACATTACTGTACAGCATTCATTGTGCAATTATTAATGACTGCTTTTGTTAGATGCTAAATCCACCGTTAAATGTTGAATGCTTTTGGCATTACATTGATTGGTAAGCCAAATTTGAGCTCTTAATATGGTAGTTCTCGGCCCTTTTGGTGGTTAAGGGCTAAGAACTCTTATTAACTGCCCCACCTTATTAAATATCATCAAAAAGGTAACTGCTGTGGAGAATAAATTAGGAGAAACGTAACTGTCAGAATCGAGTGATTGCTGGTATGAAAATGTGTATTTTGATCTCAAAGTGTTTTGTCTATCAGTTCCTCTCGTTCCTATCCCACTAGTTAACTCTTAAGAGAACCTTTTGAATTGAGTTTGAGAAGGAGTTAACATGCTTCAATGGATCAATCAGCTTCATGCAAATAATTAATCATAAAGTACAGGTATCTTGCTATTTAAGATGGTTACTCAGAATTTTTTGAACTATTTAGCGCCTAGGTCAAAGATATATTGCAACATTTATTTAAGAGAACCATATTACAAGTATAGAATGTTTTGAGCTCAAAATTTAGGTGTAAACTTGATTACTTTTTAATAAAATCCAATAAATTTGTAACAAACACCACATTTTGATTCTTCTTTCCTCAAAAAATTTCATTTTCAAAATTTTGCTCTAATGTTTAATTTATTATTTATTTGTAAATTTTTTGTGCAAAATTTTTATTATTGATTATTGAGTTGAGCTGTGTCCCCTTTGAGTTTTAGCTCTAATGCAATTTTTCTTTGCAACTTAATGTTCATGTGAATAATTGTGATGCTATATTACTCATATTTGGTTGGTTGGCATTGATCCTTTAAATATATAAGAAAATATTGCCTCGTCTTTAAGGACATTTTTGTTTTGGGAAAATTTGTGTATCGAGTTGAGGAGAAAGATAATACGACCTCATCCTTCCCAGTTCATTTTTCATTTCTAATGATTTTGTGCATAATTGTGGTGATTAAGTTGATGTAATGATTTGTAATTGCTTGTCTTGCCGAGTACCAAGTTAGAATAGAATAGATCATTCAGAGCATAATTAGATGGCAACGTATGGACCAAAGCTCTAAAGTCGTATCAAAGGATATCTATGTTGACTGATATTATTAATGATTTTGGAGAGTAGCTGTTGGCTGTAGCTGTTTAGATTACTGAAGACAGGTCAGGGAATAGGGATGTTATGAGGGGAGTTAATTTGTCTTTGTTAAATATAAGGAAGAAACGAGTTCATAGGTCCTATGCAAATGTGGAAAAGGTTCTTGTATTTTGGGTTTTGCCTAAAAGCCAAGTCTAGGAACTAGGTCAAAAATTCTTGGTGAGGATAGCTTAAATCTGAACACATATTTTATACTTTGCATCACTGTCAATTGTAATAAAAAAACAATTACCAAAATAGTATTATTTGTTGCTCACCCTGATGCTGATGAGAGATCTTTATGAGGTTGTGTATGTTGCTCTGGAGTATATGGTTGGGTAGGAACAAATGCCTCTATAAGAAATTAGCTCCTAATCCTATAGAGGCTTCTTTTTTGTCAAGGAAGTTTGCTGCAGAATATATGGATGTGCATAGAAAGAATAATGGGATTGCAGATAGTGATGTGCACAAGATTGCTGGTCCTACTCATTGGGTTGCTCCTGATGTTAGGTAGAGGTATAAATTGAAAAAAAAATTGTTAATGAGACTCATAATACAATTCATTAATTTTCAAAATCCTTCTCATCTTGTCTCACTTAATTTCTATTGAGATGAGATAGTAATGAAACGATACTAATTAAGATATTTTATTTGTCTCTAATAGGGCTAAATAAGACAAGTAAGAATACAAAAACAATAGAAAATATGATATATGATTATTTATAATATAAGTTTAATAAGAAAAAATGATACAATATATGTTTAAAGTTGGCTCATTAGGGCTACAATTTAAATGAGATAAGATGGTATTTAAATGAATTGAGACAATATTACACTATGAGCCTAGAAACATTAAATGAGACATGAGATGAGATAAGATAGCTCATTTTATATCTCTACTATTGGGTGTGTCAAGATCAGTTGTGATGGTTCTTTCAAAAAGGGTGCAAGTTTCGGCATTATAGGGGTGTGGTGGTTAGGAATGCTAATGGGGATGCTTTGAAGGTTGATGCAGAGAGAGCATGTGCTCTAACAGTGGATCGTGTAGAATTGGTTGCTGTTCTTCGAGGGTTAGAAATTGCATTGATAGAAGGATGGCCGAGAGGAATGTTTGAAATTGATTGCTTAAAAGTCTCTAGCTGGATAGCTGGAGAGGGCCAAACTGATTTATGGATGATACAACTTGTTTTGCAGGATATTTTAAGACTTATTCTTCTGTGCTGGATACTGTGGGTTGGAAGAGAGCTTAATAAGGTTGCGGACCGATTAGCTAAATTTTGTATAAATAGTGAGGTTGAGGTGTGTCATGTGGTAGATGTGCCTAGTTCTGTGTGGCAGGTAGTTATGTGCAAGCGAGCTGCTTTGTATATATCTACTGTTTCTGTTTGAATGAAGTTTGATGTACTTTTATGACCAAAAAAAAAATAGCATAACTTTTGACAATCCACAAAATTGAGAAAGATTGACAACAAATTAAAATTGTGTGATTGTTTTACATCAATACAAACATACAACAAAGGAGAAGGTTATATTAAATTAAAAGACAAAAAAAAATCAACAATCTACACAAGAACTTCAATTTGAGAAGAAACAACAGAAACAAAACAATTGGGGATAAATAATATTCAATTCATAATTTAAGTTTCCTCTTAGATTACAATACTATATTTGCTTTACAGACATTGCTATAACAAAATACAGTAATTCAAAAATTAGATATATGATTTAAATTCAAAACATAATCAAATATCCTAATTATCTTAACTAAACATCCTAATGCATCCTAACTAGATAAATTCTAAAATGTTCATGCAATGCTGAGTTGTTTGTCATAATTCATCAAGTTATTTTTCTTCCACAGGATCTTTATCGAAATATGTTGAGAAGCAATAAACAACTGGAAGGACATTTTGTGTCAGGTGCACCTGCTAACTTTATTGCTGGGGCTGCAGCTGGCTGTACAACATTGATCTTAATATACCCACTTGATATTGCTCACACCCGCCTTGCTGCTGACATTGGAAGAACTGAAGCACGTCAATTTCGTGGGATCTACCACTTCTTGGCCACCATACGCAAAAAAAACGGCATACAAGGGATCTACCGAGGGCTTCCAGCTTCTCTACACGGTATGATTGTTCACCGTGGCCTTTACTTTGGTGGCTTCGATACAATGAAAGATATTTTGTCAGAAAAGTGTAGTCCTGAGCTAGCATTGTGGAAGCGTTGGATAGTTGCTCAAGCAGTCACAACCTCTGCTGGGTTGTTGTCTTATCCATTGGATACAGTTCGGAGGCGAATGATGATGCAATCTGGCATGGAACAGCCAATGTACAGTAATACTTTGGACTGCTGGAGGAATATATACAGAACAGAGGGTATAACTTCATTTTATCGTGGCACGGTCTCAAACATGTTTAGAAGTACTGGAGCTGCTGCCATCTTGGTTTTGTACGACGAGGTGAAAAATTTCATGAGTTGGGATGCATTATAGCACAGAATTGTTTTGTTGGGTTGTTATCACTTACAACATAACACAGGTGGATTAGATAGACAAGCTAGACACGAGGACAGAGTTAACATCAGGAGGATTTTTGTAAAGTGCTAATGAATTCATTTTGTATGCTGCTTACTGAGGATCTGTTATAAACATACAACTGATTTTTGTTTTTTAATGAAATAAAGAAAGTGGAATGTTTTTTGTTAAATTCGGGCGTGAAGGAGACCTAAAAGAATGATATTATGTCCCTTACCTTACTTTTTATGTAAGGCAGTACGTAAGTCATGTAAAAAACCTTTACCTGTGCAGCTTTGAGGCATTTTATATCGTATCTTCAAAACTCATCTATTTAGTGCTCGTAGTGCTGGACATCCGTCATAAATAAGTAATAAAAGAGTCAAATTCTCGTGTGTTATTTTTGGTGCATAAATGTTTGCACGCGCACAGGGGGGTAAAAGCACATAACTAAATTTGTTTGTCACAAGTTTAATATCAAAGTAGTGTTTTGGACGAGAGCAGAATGTTTACATCAAACTGAATCAAAAGGCAATATTGCATTGTTTCTTTTTAGTTCTTTTATCAAGTTACTTTAAACATATACCTAACCAATCAAACAGAAAGTGGTAATATATAGGGTGCTAGCCAGTGGTACCACAAGAGAGATTTTAAAGTGGTAACCTCAATAAAGGAACAAAAGAAGACATGACTTCATCACTTGGAGTATTAAAAAGAGAATAAATTAGAGAAATTAAAGTAATACAAAATTGATAAAGTATCTAGCTAGGAAAAAAAAACTAAAGATACTTTTGGAAATTTAGACATCATCAATGCTAAATGCAAACTAAAAACACTGAGAAATAAAAATTTAAGCCGCATATGTTATGCAAAATTTCATTAAATATACGAAACTTTGATTAGACGTTATAATTTACAAGTCGTTCCTAAAACCGTAGGGATATGTAACTACACAGACGTCTTAATTAAATACTTATGTCAAATTACCGTTAATTAAAACAATTTAGTAGTAATTTTGTTGTTGTTTTTTATAGGTTTTGTTTTTTTATTATAAAAATAATTATAAAAGAATAAAAAGGAAAAAGTTCTTTGAGGTTAAGCTAATCTCTTAATTGTTAAGTTAAATATCAGATATCTCATAATTTTTTTAAAAAAATATTTTAGTTTTTAATTTATGAGTATTTTTAATGTACGTATTTGATAAAAATATTAAAAATAACATGATTATAAGTATTCAATTTAAAAATTATAAAAAAATTAATTTACACATAATAACAGGATTATTGTAATATTTTTCAAAAAATACGAGATTTTTAATATAAATATAATAAATATAGGACTAAATTACTTAAATTAAATAATTATAGAATTTTTGATGCCTAGTTTTCAAATAACAAATGATCAATTTTTTATTTTATTTTATTTTATTTTTATTATTTAAATTTGTTTAATTATTATTGATGTATTAATTGTATAGATTGTTTTTAGCATAGACAAAAATTATTATAAAATTAATAAAAAATAAAAATTGATGAAAATTATTATAAAATTAATAAAAAATAAAAATTGATGATTTGTTATTAGGTTGAAACATTTTCGTAACAAAAATATTAAACTGATAAAAAATATATATATAAAAACGGATTAAATTACTCTAATTGGGATAACTAAATTATTGTGTTGAAACAGGTACGATGTTATGCAAATAGTATTTGTTATTGAATAAGTGTTAAAAAAAAATACTGTAAATAAACCATTAAGGAACTTCCACCGGCGGCAAATGAGTTGCACAAATTCAGACTTTTTTCATTAATAAAAAGCAGATTTTAAAAATTTATTTTATTTCATGATTAGCACTTTTATGTATTATATATGCATATGCGCGCGGGCGGGCGGGCGGGCGGGCGGGCGGGCGGGCGCGTTAATAATTTATAAGAGTATGTATGGGACGAGTATTAATTATTCTAGTTGAGTAGAGAATCATGGGTAGATTCTTCTAACGTTAGGCAGTAAAAGATTCTATGTGAAGGCTCCACCAAAATGCAGTAAATCAAAGACCACTAATGTATGCCACGTATGATTCACGATTAAAGAAAAAAAAAAAAGGAATTTAAAGTTGAATACGCACTCTTTGATTATGGTTTGTGGTGGTTGATGTTGATGTGCTTTTTAGCTGTTGTCATCAGATGCATCACTAAAGTCTCCTTTTCCAAACCCAAAGGAAAATAAAAAATAAAAAAAATTTATAAAACTTGATTGGGTCCCACTTATTCGAAAATTGGGGTTTATTTTCTTAAGTCTTACTCCTACTCCTACTCCTACTCCTACCACTTCATTTATCAACTCTCTTCTTCTCACTTTGTTTTTTGCTTTCTTTCCTTAATTGGGAAAAACGTATATCCTTGTTAAGAGCTTCTTCTTCTCTCTTAATTTCCTGCCCTTCATTTTTTTTTTCTCCCCCATTTTTTTTATTTTATTTTATTAATAAATCGAAGATATATTTTAACTTTCCTATAATTTTTACTTTTCCCCAACAGACTACTACTTTTAAAATCACCATCCATTTAAACTATTTACATGAAACTCAAATCACCTATGATCTTTATAAAGTAGGAAACAACTCAGATTAATTATATTCTAAGCTTCAAACATGTATATATATATATATATATATTATATGCACTTTCGGGTGGCTGATGGAGTACCATAAATAATGACGTAACTTAATATATTATGCATGTTGCTGTGGATTTAGTATTATAATTTAGGATTTTCCCTATAAAACCAGTATTATTTATTTGTTTCTAATTTGATTATAAATATATTAAAATTATTTATAATGAATTTTTGAGTAATAAAAATTTAAAAAGTGAGAATGGGTACGCTTCCCCCTCCTATTCCCTCAGTAGATCCTTTCTGTGTCTCATGGCTTCGTGACAAATTTAGGTTTGTCATTCACCTTCATTCATTCATATATATATATATATATATAGGTGCATGTAAGCCACCCTGTCACTATTTAATCAAACAAGTTCGTTATAGTTAAAGTGTCAGTCAGTTCATAAAAAAGGAAAAAAAAAATCATAAATAAAAAACTACGGAAATCGCATTAAATAGGTTGTAGTATTAAATAAATTTAAAAACGAGGTTAAATAGATGAATTTTAGGATGTAGTTTCGCTTTCATATTATTATAAGACGTAAATTTCATGATGGGTGAAAATTGAAAAATAAAATAATAAATGTGTAAAATTTTTACAAATTTACACTTTTGTACATTGTATAACTTTTTTGTATAATGTAAAAAATATATATATTTAAAAACCAGTAAACATTTTTCAATAATATATTACATAATTTTTTATTTTTTTTTTTTACTAAAAAATGAGAGGATTCTATGCTTAAAGAATTTTCTTTCCCTTTTTAATTTTCGATGGTTTACAAGAGAGCCGTGTGTGATCGTTAGATATTTGTAATAATTAGATGAAACTTTTCTTTTCTAGTTATTCTTTCTATGGTCAAATTAAAGAATCTTTTTGAATAAAAATTATAATTATTATTAATACGTGATAATATAATATTTTTAAGATTAATATAATTTTATTTTAAAAAATAAATATTTAATTTTTATAAAAAGAATAAATAATAATATTAATGAAGAATAAATTCTAAAAATAACGAGTAATATCTAACATATCGTTTCTTTTACAAGGTACTATTCTCAAACTTTTGAGAACATTTATTGCAAATATATTTCTTGATTCTATAAAAAAAAGAATATAGTTCAATTTCCTTGACTACTTTTGTTACTAACTCTATACCTCAGCATATAAGTGAACAAAAAATAATTAAAAAATAGACTATTATGGTATAAAATATAAATATTATATCAATATAAACTTAAAAAATATCATTAAATTATTATATTTAATTATTTTTTATTTTGTTTATATTCTCATTTATTTTATTTATATTATTATTTTGTTAATTTTCATCAAAAGAGTTATACTAGAATTAAAATAATTAAGTTAATTAAATATTAAATTTTAAATAATTTAAATAATTAAATGGTTATTTTAATTATACCATTTAAGACCTATGATAACGTTAAATGGAGACTAATCTCGAAAACAATATTATACTTAAATGGTATAAATAAATAAAAATAATAATTCGATAATACGAAGAAAAAAAATATAATAATTACATAATATTTTTGTATTTTTACTTTTTATTCATCTATTTACTAATTATTATTAAGTACAGATGAAATATCAGAAAACTTAAAAAGGGTATGGATTTCATTTAAAAAAAAGCAATAGAATTAATGCTAAAGTTATTTTTTAGTTCAATTACACGTTCATCTAGCTGAAATAAAAATGATATAGCATATCTTAAAGTAATAAATTGTGAAAAGGAAAGAAGGAGGGAGGGAGGGAGGGAGGGAGGGAAGAAGAAGAGAAAGTTATAGTGATAAAGATCTCACACTTGATTTATAAAATTCCTTTTAAATATTTGATTTCTATAATAAACCTCTTTGGAGAATAAGGAATTCACAAATACAAGGGCTTTAATTCCTCGATAATAATTGCAAGTAGGACGTCCCTAAAGTACATTAATTATTTTACTCAAAATTATCAACAAAACACACGGAAATTTTCAATACATTTTTACAAATTAAGCTTCAAATACCATAATATATCAAACGCGGACAAAACAAGAACCTGAACCTTACATAGAATAATAATTTTTTTTGTTTTTTTATTTTTTTGTTTAAAAAAAAAAGAAGAAAGTCTACGAATCTAATGGTTGTGATTGCTAAATTATAATTACAAAGACCCAGCTTCTCTTACCCTTAATGGGACCCAATCGACTGACCATTCAAACCAGATCGAGTTCCATACACGTCAAATGCAAGCTACGTATACCACGTGCCCCATCTACTACAGCGCGTATCCAAACTCGTCGATTACACAACTCATCATCATCCCTCCGGTGCCTGATCGTATCAATCCAAGAACGATAACACCAAATAAGGAACCAAACAGGTAATTTTCTTTCTTTTTTTAATTTAATTTATTTCCTTTTTCATAAAGAAACATAAAAATTACGCTCTAGTTAGGTTGAATCTTTTTAATAAATAATTATATCATATGAGAAATTAATTAAAGAAACCAAAATTAATAAGAGAAAGAGTAATCATACCCAAAGAACACCAACTTGGACGAGTTTAGGAACGAGCTGGCTACTGAGATGGAGAGCAACGAGAGATTCTAAGCCACCGACACAAGTACCACCAATGAAAACAGAAGGGGCATTATTATTGGGATGGTTGCTATCGTGCGCAGGGGGTGGAGGAAGAGCAGCGATCTCGTGGTCATCTAATTCAATAACGGTAGGGTTAACACCAATAGTAGCTAGAAGTTTTTTCATGACGTGGCACATGCAACAAGAGTTACGACTGAAGATGATAACTGGATGCTCCGAGATCAGTCTTTGGATTCGGGTCTCGGCCGATTCGGCTTCATCGAAGGATAAAGAGGAGGAGGTCATTGTGGATGATGGAGTTGAAGAAGGAACAAGTTCTAGATGAACGACGTCGTTTGAGCAAAGTCGTATGCCTTGCATCTCCGTAGAGGAAGCCAGAGCGATTAAGAGAGAGATTGAAATGGTGAGAAATTGACGTCAAAGAAGGCAAGTGGGTTTAAAGGGTAGCAGATTATATATAAATAAATAAACAAGATGAGTCTTGGAAAGTTAAAACAAATAAATAATGGAAAAGGAGTGGTGTGAGAAGAGATGGGAGAGAAGGGGGACTTTTGTTGCTTACATCACAACCTACTATCGCCTTTTACTTGGCTGCTTTTACCAATTCAGGGTTTTCGAATTTTTTTTTTCTCATTCCACGCGCCTATCTACTTAACGGAATTTTTTTTATATTAAAATAATATTATTATTACAATAAAATTATTATAAATATAAAAATATTTCATATAATTTTATATAATACACAAATAATATTTTATATTTTCAGATATTATTAGTAACGTGTAATCGTGGAAACATTTTTTAATATAATTTTCAATTGAATTATAAAATTTGTATTTAAATTTTTTCGAAAAATCGTTATTATCCGAGGATAGTTATTAAAAAATAATTAAAAAATTATTATTTTTAAATATATTAATTTTAATTTTAATTAATTCTAAACATATTAATCTAATAAATATATAATTTAATTTTGAGTACAAACAGATATAGTTATCAATATAATTGTATCTTTTTTTGAAATTTATTGGACAAAATTTGAATCAACGTTGTTAATAATCACAGATAATTAAATATGTAGTTTTTTTTTTTTGTCCATTTTTAAATATTATTAACATTAAATTAATTATAATTATTTTATTATTTTTTAATAATAAAAATATATAAATTTAAAAAAAATAATATTAATTTTATGATTAAAAGAAGTTTTGAGGTTGTTTAAAAATATAATTTTTATAATAAATCTAGTTAACGAAATTAGAACTGATAAATTGTATTTATTTATATGAATATGTAAAATATTAGTTATTCTAGTCAGTTACTGTTTTATAAATTTGAGTTGTGTATAAAAATTAAATTATAATATAATAGTATTAGCTTATTTAAATATTAAAAATATAAGTTTAAAACTTTTAATTATATTTATGTATATATTTTTATTATTAAATATGTTTAACCTATGACTGGGTCGGTGCAATCAATGTTCTAGCCTAAGCGGGGCTCAATTCATGCCCCTATATATTACACTTACATCTTTTAAGAAAATTTAAATTTTAAATGTATTATATTTATTAATTTAAAAAATAAACATTACAATATTAAATACAAAAACACATGTGTATTCATTTTTAATTAGATTATTTTATTTATAAAAATTATAAAAATAAATAATATTTTATACTTTTTATAATACGATAAATAAATATCTTATTAAATTAGTTAGTCAATTAGTAGTAAAATAAAAATAAATAATATTTTATACTTTTTATAATACAATAAATAAATATCTTATTAAATTAGTTATTCAATTAGTAGTAAAATTAATGAATTTAATATGGTTTAAAATTTTGTTTTAAGAAGATTATAATATAGTTTTTTTTTCACAAATATTTAATTAATGTATTTTTTAATTTAACGTGAATCTCTTTTTCCACTGCTTTAAACTTAAAAGATAGTTATATCATAATCTAAAGAAGATAATTATATTTTATTTAAAGATTTGAATTTCATAGAAAATTGATGCTTATATAAATTTATTCCAAGTAAATAAGCGATAATTATGAAGAAAAAAAAATCTAAGAACATGAATGTTAATAAGAAAAAGGATTTCAGAGTGAAGACAAATTATTTCAAAATAACTCATATATTTTTTTATTTATATCTTCTTTAAAATAGTTTTACATCATTTTAATACAATGTTGTCTCGGTACTTAGAGATAATCTTAATCATATACAGGCTTTTTTTTTTTTGTTGTTGTGTAAGCTCTAATCGACCACTCAAGTAATTTGAGTTTGAATCCTCTTAATAAAAAATGTGTGTCCAATCGTTTATTTATAAAAAAAAGGTCATTTAATGGATTTCATAGATTTAATGATAAAGTATCTTAAAGCTTTGATTAAATTTATATAAAAAAAATTAAAATTTTAAATTCATAATTTGATTTGAAAATTTAAAGATTAAATTATAATATTTAAAAATTTAAAAGTATATTTATAAAATTTAAAAAATTTAGAAATTCAATTATAAATTTTAAAAAACAATTGATTAAATTTATACAAAATTCAGGTATTAAGGAATCACTTTACATTTAACCATAAAGTGATCACTTCAAAAGATTGCGTGTATTTCGGGCCGGGCCGGGGGGACTTTTATGTCTAATTGTGTATAAAAAGGTCAATCCGAGTCTTTTCTATATCATTGTACACATTATATTACATAAATATTTTATTAAAAATTTAAATTTTAAAATAAATCGTTTAATAATTCAAAATATACCTATAAAAATTATATTATAACTATAAATGAATATAATAATATTTTATAATATTATTATGAATTTCATTTTTAATTTACAATTTTGATTAATAATAAAACGTTTCCTTGCCGATTACGTTATAGTGCATCAAAATTTGCATAAGCTAAGAGCATGTGAATTCGAATCCATTCTACTGTTATCAAATATGTGAGTATATAATATTTTATTTAAAAAATTAAAAAATTCTCTTACTGTCTCAGTTGAAACGACGAAAAAATTTTGAACGCCACAAAAAGAATTATTTTGATAAATAAATTTAGAATAATTTAAACTTTAATTTTGTAAATTTTGATTAAGGATTCAAACTCATTAACTTTAAAAAAGAGTTTGATATTTACCATATCAATTGATAATAGAAATTATTATCATATTTAAAAAATTAAAAATTATATTTTAGGAGCGATTTTTACATTGATAATCTCCTGTACATCTCAGTTGATGGTATAAGAATTTAGTAAAAATTAAAGTTTTTAATTTTCTGGAGATTTTGAAATTTTTATAGATTTTTTTGAAATTTTTTCTATATTGCTTTTGTAATTTGTATAGTAACTGTTATTGAAACTAAATTTATTTTTTATTGTTTATTTTTTAATTAAAAATATGTATCACTTGCAATGCAAGTTAAATTTTATGAAATGATTTTTACAGAAAATACCTTAACATGCATTAGATTAATTTAATATAATTAAATTAATAAAAGTAGAAAATTTTAATGTTTGTTTGACTAAACATAATTATAAATGTTATAATTTAAAGTGTGTTTGGATTAAATGAGCAATGTTAAGTTTCCTTTCATTCCTAGCCGAAAGTTTGATAATAATAATGTTTATAAGTTTAGATAATCTTTAATTCAATGAGATTTTATTGCGTTAGAGTTAAGTTCGAGTTTATAACATAATATCAAAACTGAATCTGCCTTTGTCGGTAGCTTGAACGTTGTTTTTAACAGTTTCAGTGTCGCTTTGTGAGACTAACTATGTTCGTGTGGTGAAAAATTGTTAAGTTTTTTTTCATTTTTACATCAATTAGGAGTTTTGTAATAATATTGCTTATAAAATTGGTTAATCTTTGACTCAATAAGATCTTATTGAATTTAGTTAGGTTTTGTTTTTAACTAATAAAATTAATTTATTTTGAAAGATATTAATAATTTAAATTATTTAAATTCTTAAATAACAAAAATAAAATGTTTATTTCAAAATTAATTAAACTAATTAATATATTAAGTGGGATCGGAGAAGTGTGACAAATTTTCTATGTCTCGGCACACCTTCAAATATATATTGGGAACTCGTGATATTATAGAGCATCATTATCGAGAGACGGGTTCTAATAGGGTTCAATTAGAGTTAGTTGGATAGAAATGTTGGATATTGGTTCTAAAAGTAATAAATTAGTGGCATAATTTAGAAAAATTAGTGGTCTGATTTGTGACATGATTTAAGAAAATTAGTGACATAATTTAAGGAAATTAGTGGCCTAATTTAAGGCTTAAATTATGGCACAATTTAGGGAAAGGGAACCTTGTTTCATCTATAAATATGGAAGCGTTCATGCATTGACAAAGAAGAAAAAAATCAGAAAAAATGAGAGAGAGTATAAGCAAACACAAAGAGAGAAAATACTTGTGAGTTTGGGGAAACACTTGAGAGATATTATTAGTGAAGAAATCAGATTTGTATTACGTATATTCCTCTTTCGATTCAAATAATATATCTTCTGCTCAGTAGACTGGCCAATTATGCAACCACGTAAATTCTATATGTTCATTTTATAGCTTTGATATATTCATATACCGTTATTTATTGCTTTTGACTAAAACAAGGAAAACAATATAGAAGCTAAATGTTTAACGTTAGTAGTTCTTAGAAGAAGTAGAGAGATTACAAATGTTACGTTACACCAAGTAAATATAATTAAAAAGTTATTTATATTTAGATTAAAATATAAAGATTATAAATAATTTATTAATATAAAAATATTGATTAATTTCGTGAATTGTTAAATTCTTATCCAATTAGAAGATTTAATTATTATATTCAAATTTCATGAAAATTAAATAATTGAAATCATAGTAACATAAAGGGATAATTTATGAGTTTATTTGAAATCATATTAACATTTGAATATGATTTCAAATGTTACATTTGTTATTAATTTATTAATTAATTCTTTTAATGGTATAAAAAAGTGTAAAAAAGGAGTATAATTTATTATTTAATTATTATTTTAATAATTTTTAAATTTATTTATAGGAATAATTTTATCATTTTAACGTGGATATTAATGAGAATCAATACCGTCGTTAATAATAATAATTAATCTAACCTAATTATATGATTGAAAAAAACAAAATTGGGTTCTCATAACCATTCGAAAGCCTAACCGTACGTTCGAAACCTTCCTTCGTCTTTCTTTGTCAATCTTCGCCTTCCTCTGTCAGTCTTCGTCTTCCTCTGTCACCCTTCATATTCCTCTAAAAATTATCATAATTTTGTACCTTGCTCCTTCACAATATTGATACATCATCACATTGCACCACCTTTTTTAAGTATTTGTTTGTAGGTCTTGGTGAATCGGTTTGCCTTAAAACCAAAGTTTTTATCTTTTATTTTTTTCCCTTTTTTTTTAATACAAAAAATAGAATTCTACGAAAGCATCAAACAATTCAAGCCATATTATTAGGAAACTTGCACATCAACATTGTACCGAATACAAGTTTCAATCTTTGCTATTATGAGTAGAAAAATCTCTCTCTCTCTCTCTCTCTCTCTCATTCTACCAGTGACTGAAAAGATGAAGTTGACTGAATCATCAAGAAATAAGCAGTAATATAACACAACCAATAATGGGGGTTTTCGGGATTTAGGTTCAGGCTGGTTTTCAAGACAAACACCGATAATGGGGATTTAGTTAGGCTAATGGGGATGGGTTATTACTGTTTATTTAAAAAACAAATCTAAAAATCTGAACAAGAATAATGAGTATATATATATATATATATATATATATATATAAAATTTAAAACAATTAAAAGATATAAAACTAAAATATACTTTTACTTAATTTAGAGTATCTAAAATTTTAATTATAAAACTATGTTATCTTGATTTTTCTTTCATATTAAATTAAAAATAATATTTTTATTTTAAAATATAATAAAATATAAAAATAAATTAAATATTTGTTTAAATAAAATTATTTTAAATATAAAATATTTATTAAAATATTTATAATTAATTTTATTCGATTATATTATATATTTTATCATCAAATATTATACATATTAATTTAATATAATTATACTTAATTTATATTAATAATATATACTAGATATGTTTTTATACTATTATTTTATCCTTTAAAAAAATATGTCGTCTTAGACGACTTTAATTTGTTTTTATTTTTTATTTTTTATTTTTAAACTTTAGGTTGTTAAGAAAGACAAAATAATATGTTTTTGTTTCCTTTTTTTTTTCTTTTCTTTTTTTCTAAAAGGCTGAATAATATGTCTTGTTTCGAGTAGTCGTGAAATAAAGATAACGACGTGGTCAATTATGAAAGATTTAAATAAGATAAGAACAAGGAGACAAATTGGACTAAATTATTGGAGGTGAATCATAATTTAAAATAATATTAAATAAAAAATAAAAAGAAGGAGGGATAAGAATCAGACGGCATGATGAAGCGCGTAAAATATGAGTATCTTCAGCGAGAAATTATTCAAATACGTGATATGATAATTAGTATAATTTTTTTTAAATTAAAATTAAAATAATAATAATATGATTTATGTAAAATATATTAAAAAATAATGAATAATAATACTTTTTTTTTTTTACTCAGAATAAATGATACAGAAAGAGAAAGAAAGACTGAGACAGAAGTCACATGGGAGAAGAGTGTGCTGGGTCCGCAGTTAATGAACCTGACGTCACATTGACTTTGACGTCCATCTGTCGCTATATAACCCTGACGTAAGCCCCCCCCCCCCCCCAAAAAAAAAAAAAAACAAAAACTTCAAGTCCCTATAAAATAAACTTGAAAAAGATTTAACACACAAATTTACTACTCTTTTTTATAATAAATATAAAAAAATTATTTAATTATAAATAAAAAATAAAATACGATATAAAGTTTATTTTTACATTAAAATTATAATTAAAAAAAAAGCTGGCCAGCGACTATGTTAATGAAAAACTGTTAAACATTCTTCATTTATTTATATTCATTTCTTTTACCGCTTGTGTGAGTGAATTGATACAAAGATTTTCAAAAAAACCTTTAACTAAAATATTTAATTATGTTTTTTTTTAAATAAACTAAAAATATTTAAAAAAAATATAAATTATCATCAAAATAACGATGATAATTTTAAAAATAATTTTATCATCAAAATTATAAAAAAATTTAAAAAAAATTAAAGATAATTTAAACTTCCGTGCAAATCCTTAAGGTCTTCACCATGGAGGAAACTTTAAAAATTTCTACAAATCTTATTACTCCCTCTCCTTCTTCCTCTTTCTATTTTCTCTCACTTCAGTCACTACCATTTTACTACTTAACCAAAAACAAAGCCATAAATGTTTTCAAAAGAGTTTAATAGCATATTATTAAAAATATAAGCTAAAATTATTAGTAAATGTAATTAGAATATTTTTATTAAAGTAAAATTAAAATTAAAATTTTATGATCTATATTTTATTAGTTTTAAATATATATCTATATATATATTTATCATTAAATAATAATAATATAGCGTACATTTATAGTTGATAATATACAAATAATAAATAATTTTAAAACAAGAATTGTCGTATCTACAAAGATCGATAATAATATATATTCTTAATTACTATTAATTTGTTAATAATTTAGTTAAAAAAGGCTTTTTTTTTGTTTACGAAGAAAATAATATACAATAATAAAATTGAATTGCAAGACTATTGAAATATATGTGATTATACTGCTATCATCACAATTAGTCTACAAATTTATTAATCATATCATGAATGTAAATTAATTTATTAAGTTCAAAATTATTTTCATAATTCAAAACTATTTTTGAATTCTTAACTTTGACTTTAGAAGTTTAATTATACTTAAAACTTATCATATTTTCTTATTTTGTAATTGATTTAGAATATACTATTATACAACATAAATCGTGAACAACTTAAAAGTATATAAAAAAATATAATTAAACTGGATAAAATTAGAACAATCATTTAATCTTTGGCGATGATATTTAATCCTACTTGTGATAGGAGCCACAAGATACGACATTGATCGAATAAGAATATTAACGAGTACATATTAACATCTTCGTTTTAGATATAAGTATATTCATTCAACAAACTAATTGTACACCTAATTCATAACATGCATACTCGGGACATTCAAACATAGAATTAAACATATTAATAATCAAGAATTAAAATTAAAATTGCTCATAATATTAAATTAATCAAACCATAGAATGGGTTTAGAAATTATCCATAATCATAATGAATATTTAGTTAGGCATGAAATTTATTAATCTATAATAATAACTAAATATTTTATATTAAAGAAAAAAATTGTAGAAAAAAGAATATGATTTGGATAAATTATTGGGCCTAATTGATTCAAAAATATCAATCTTAAACTTGTTTTTTAATCTTTTAAGTATATATATATATATATATTATTAAATAATAATAATATTGCATAAATAAAATAGATAATTTTGATTATATATGAATTATTAAATTATTGTTGAATTTTATTTTAATGTTTATTGTATTCATCCTAAAGCTTATTTATCTTTATCCAAAAGTAGATGAAAAAACAAACAAGAGGTATAACACAAGGGATATTGACACGATTAATAACATATAATTATATGTGATAATATACAAGTGATAAGTAATTTTAAAAATAAAAATTGTCAAGTATGGGTAATAATATATATATATATATATATATATATACTCTTAGTTACTACAAGTTTATTAATAATTTAGTTAAAATTTATATATATATATATACTCTTAGTTACTACAAGTTTGTTAATAATTTAGTTAAAATTAATAATTGGGGTTTTTTGTTGTTTATAAAGAAAATAATAACTGAGTATGGGTAATAATATATATATATATACTCTTAGTTACTACAAGTTTGTTAATAATTTAGTTAAAATTTATATATATATATACTCTTAGTTATTACAAGTTTGTTAATAATTTAGTTAAAATTAATAATTGGGGTTTTTTGTTGTTTATAAAGAAAATAATATACAATAATAAAAAGTAAATTACACAATAATATTGAAATATATGTGATTATAAGAATATTTTCAAAATTAGCCTACAATTTTATTAATCATATCATAAATGTAAATTAATTTATTAAATTTTAAATTATTTTCAAAATTAAAAATTATTCTTGAATTCTTAACTTTGATTTTATAAGTTTAAGTACACTTAAAAATTCTCACATTTTTTTATTTTGTAATTGATTTAGAATAATATTATACAACAAAAATCCTGAACAACTTAAAAGTAACCTTATTAGATTTAGTTCATTAATTACAGTAGGATCTAAAAAAATGATAATTAAACTGGGCAAAATTAGAACAATTATTTAATCTTTAATGAAGGTACTTAATCTTACATGTGACAGGAGTCACAAGATACCACATTGAATAAGAATACTAACAGATACCACATTGAATAAGAATACTAACAAGTACATACTAATATCTTAGACTAGATATAAGTGTATTCATTCTACAAATTAATTGTACACCTAATTCATAATATGCCTAGTCAGAACATTCAAACATAGAATTAAACATATTAATAATCAAGAATTAAAATTAAAATTGCTCGTGATATTAAATTAATCAAACCATACACTGGGGATAGAAATTACCCATAATCATAACGAATATTTAGCTAGACATGAAATTTATCAATCCATAATAATAACTAAGTATTTCATATTAAAGAAGAAAATGGTTGAAAAAAATATAATTTGGATGAATTATTGGGGTCAAATGAACCAAAAATATCAATCTTCAATTTTTTTTTCAATATTTCTTTAAGGATCTTGCAATATGCACCAAATTTGAAGTTTGTCTAATCTCATTTTTGTCTAATTCTGATACTAGTTTTATTTTAAAGGATGTTGTTCTGTATTTATAAGAGAAAAAATTGAACTCCTAAGGTACATCCTTCTGTGTCCATTTACTATTAAGTTTGCTCGAAAAGAATTTTATTTTTTAATTATTCAATAATACTTTATGTTCTAGTCTAAACACACGATGCTCAATTCTTTTATCATGTCATATTTTTGTTTTCTTTTTATAGTTTTTGGCATTTTTATAAGTATTCCACCTTAGCTCATCTAATTTATGTATTTGAAGCATCATTTTCATCTCTTTATTGGTCTCTTCTACTTGTCCATTTACTATTAAGTTTGCTCGAAAATAATTTTATTTTTTAATTATTCAATAATACTTTATGTTCTAGTCTAAACACACGATGCTCAATTCTTTTATCATGTCATATTTTTGTTTTCTTTTTATAGTTTTTGGCATTTTTATAAGTATTCCACCTTAGCTCATCTAATTTATGTATTTGAAGCATCATTTTCATCTCTTTATTGGTCTCTTCTGTTTTTCCACTTGATTGGGAGTGGTAGAGTAAAGGTGTCAAATATAATCTTTGTGGCTTTTCAATCACACGATATTTGTACTTACTGATGGGATGAAGTCTTTCATCATTCCCATTAAAGCATATGTATTGTCCACAATAGGTGGCTTATTCTCTTGAGGTTATGATTGTTGTAGTTGTTGAAAACTAGCTTATGGAAATGATTGATAGTTGAATTGATTATTATCTTGATTGTTATTATTCCTTCAAGAAAAATTTGGATGTTGTCTCCATCCTGGATTATAGGTGTTCGAGCATGGATTATTGTTTCAGTTCACATTATAGACATAGAATGCTAATTCAGGATTATTTGGACAATTATCAAACAAATGAGCTCTCCCATAAAAGATACAGGACACCTTTGAATCTTAGACCTGGTTTATACTCGCTGGCGAGTTTTAAGTCTTCAAAAAATTCACCAAAGATGATACTTAAGTTGTAAGTGTCATGATATCATTTATCTTATGCACTATGGGTTTTCTTCTTATGGTTTCTATTTTGTCCATTTTCCATTGATAATTATTGCTAGCCATTTTTTCAAGCAAATCATAGGCTTGATTGTAATATTTGGCTAACAAAGCTCCATTAGTAGATGCATCAATAATGGTTATTGTTTGAGCATCGAGACCATTATATAAGGTCTCTATTTGAATCCAATAAGTGATACCATAATGATGACACTTTCCTAACAATTCTTTGAATTTTTCTCATGCTTTATATAAGGATTCCCCTTTATATTGTTGGTAAGAGGTAATTCCATTCCTAAGCTTAACATTCTTTATTAGTGAGAAATAGTTCATCAAGATTTTCTTTGCCAAATCATTCCAAGTTGTAATGGAATTAGATGACAAAAAGTTTAGTCAAGCTCAAGCAAGGTCTTGTAAAGAGTATGTGAACACCTCAACCTAAATGCCTCCTCGATAACACCATTAAATTTGAATGAATCTACAACTTTAATAAACAATTTGTGATGTAGATGAGGATCCTCTGTTGGTAATTTGATAAATTGCCTAAATATTTGTAACATTTGAAACAACATTTGCTTTAGTTTAAACTAATTAGCTTGAATATTTGGTCATGTAATACTTGGATTTAACTCTTTCAACATATGTAATGCATATTCATTCATAGCTCTATCTATATCATTCATTAACGAAATCTGATTGTTCAAATTTAGCTCATTATTGTTTATTTCTAATGGATTAACCTTTTTTTCACTTTGGTGACAACTTGTTGTTTTCTTATATATCTCAAAGTATGCCCGATTTCGTGATATAAAGGAAAAGTTTATTCTTTATGAACTTGAAATATAGTGAAACATGTTTCTAATAGCACTAAGGAGATGTGAAATAAATAAATAAATTAATTAAAATTATGAAAAATAACTAAAGTAAAATAAAATAAAAAATTATTTTTTCTAAGCACGTGAATCACTAAAATTCCCTCAATATAATTATTAATCAATTACATGGTCAATTAAATCTAACCTAACATGTATTCATCTCTCAAATAAACTACACATTATATAACAATTAATTTAATCACACTTTCATGCCAATTAAATTACATATTACTCATTAAGTTCATCAATTTTGGATCACATACATAAGAAACATACATTTATATTTAGAAACTATGCATGTTATTTAATTAAGATAAATAATTAAATAATTCTCTCAAAACTATTTAATTACCTATATAGATTAATTTTTGTTCACATAATTAATAACATAAAAATCAAATTAAATAATATAATTAAATTGAAATCATAATTAGGGTAAAATATTATATCATCACATGTAAAAAATTGGGTTCATATGACCTATAGATTAATAAATTAGCTATACATGATTTTGTTCACAAAACTCAGATTTTTCATAAAGAAATACATAAAAATTGATAAAGAAAGAAGAAGAAAAATAAATACAATTAATCTCTTGATTTATAACACTAATATTCTCTTGAATATCCACTAAAATTGTATATCTTTTTGAAATTTTTCTATTTTTTCTCTTCCTAGTACCAAAAATTGATAAAAATATATTAATTGTGACTCATTTAAGTTTTTGGAATAATTAAGGGGTTAAATTAAGCTCAAATAAAATTCGAACAATTAGATTAGTTTTAAATCAAAAACTGAGATGAAGAAAGGGAATTAAACAACGTTGACCTATGCGATTTTGACACATGGCAAAGAAGAAATCATTCAATGAATTAAGGTGCGACGTATGATGGTGTGGATTGTCTATGGTAAACAAAACTTGGAATGAATGTCATGTCAACAAGTGGCAAAGCCTACGTCACATGGCATCCATGTAACAATATCTAGTCAACTCTATTACTTGTGTGGTATCCACGTGTCGTGTTCTAATTGGTTATACATTATAAATTCATAAAAAAATTAAAAATTTTAAAAAAAATTGAAAAATATATTTTCATCATTTTTACTAAAAAGTTCATAATATGATATTTTAATCACAAAAATACTACTTATTAAATAAAATAAAAAATATTAAGCAAAAAAAAATTGGACAAATGACTCTAATTTCATAGAGTATCAAAAAACATAAAAAATCATATCTTTAATGTTGAATATGATGAATTATTTGTAGGTTTGATTCAACGGTAATATAGTAACATCACATTAAAACATTAATATTAAATAATTTTGAATATTTTTATATTAATTAATATATATATTTTGTAAAATTAAATCATAAATATTTAATTTAAATTTAAATCAATATATAATTATCATAAATTTTTTTTTATTTAAATTCAAACATCAATGGATTGTTTATTAATTTTACCCATTATTCAAAGATAACATGAATCAGTTAAATGATAGTACGCATCATGGGTGAAATTTTTTCAAACATTATGTAGAAAAAAAATATAGCACAAGACATTAAAATTTATGAAGTATTTTTGAAAAGATGAAAACATACACCACAAGTTGTTGTTACATTTTTATTAACTTTCGTATAATGATGAATGGCTTTATTACTAACCAAATGTTTATTTTTTTCGTATAAAATATATAGTAAATAATAAAATAATTATACATAAAGAGTGCATTATTGCCCATCCCTTTCACTTACTCTCTCAGCATTTGACATAAAATTTATTTATATAAAAACAATTGTATTAAGTGGGTCCACACATACATGGACCTTGATGAGTTTTTCAAAAATTAGTATTTATAATTAAAATAAAATAAATTTAATTATATATAAATAAATCCATCTATAAGACGCCTATCTCATCTAATTTTTTTTTTAATAACAATCTCATCAATAAGTCAAGCTCGTGTAAGTAGATGCAAATCTATAGAATTAATGTTTATTGCTAAAAATGTTAACAACGTGGGTAGGAATGGAGTGGGACAGTGGTGATAGCAATGTCAATAATTATAATAATTTTATATTAATTTAGATAATTATCGATTATAAATGGGTATTAATTTTTTTACTTTTTAATTGTAATTTTTATTTTTAATATTTTTTTAAAAATATATTTAATTTTTAACTCTATTATATATTTAAAATATTAATATTAATTTTTATCTTTTAATTATTTATTCTATGCTTTTAAATAAAAATAAAAATAAATAAAATTTAATATTATTATTACAAATATTATGTTATTTATTATTAAAAGTATTTTTTTTATATAATTATATATATATATATAATAATATTAATATATATTTAATTTTCGTTAATCATTATTTCATGTATTATCAATTAAAATTATTTAAAAAAAATAATTAAATTTTTAAAAATAAATATTATTTAATTATCTATAATAAAAATAACAAACCTATAAATTACGGATCCAATTTTTTTACGTAATAAAACAATTAATGCGACCCTTTTACCCCTTCGATGTGCTACTAGCATTTTAATAACTACAAAATAACGTTACATGTTTCTTTTTAATAACTAAAAACTAAAATAATTATATATTATATTAATAAAATTATATATTTGTAAAATATAAAACCTACTATATAATATATATATAAAGATACACGTTTATTTTTTATAACATTAAAAAACATATCTATTTTTATTATAAAAAATATAAAATATTTAAAAAAATTAAAATATATAAAATTTTATTATAACATGCGATTAAATCAATATAAAATCAAAGCCATTCATGTTATTTAAAACATGATTGATTTGTTCTCGTATAAACTAAGCTTAGGTAAAAAATAATTAATGAGGAGATAATATATTTTTGTTGAGCAAGAGGAGAAAATATTATTAGGGGAAAAAGTGGCAATAGTTTTACAATTACAATTATTATTGGTATAATTATTTAAATTTAATTATAACTTAATTAAAAAGGTAATTATATAAAATAATATTTTTAAATTTTTTAACTATAAAATTAATATTAAAAAGATATAATGACATTGGCTTGAACAAGTTTAACACTTTATGTAAATTAGATAAAAAAATATATTATTTTTATTTTATAAATTTTAAAATATGTTATATTTTTTAATTTTTCTCAAAATCAATTCATATAAACAAAAATAATTATAAAAGTATCATTATTTCTAAAAACAAATCATACTGTTTTTGTCCTATCTGCTACTTAATTTCTTCTATATATATTAATTTATCTATAACTTTACGTTAATTTAATACATAACTAATAATTTTATACAATAATTTAATAAAGAAGAAATGGCAGCTACGTTGAATTTAACTAATTGAGATTATTTTTCAAGATAATAGACATGAAAAGATATTTATTATTTTTAAAATAATTGATAATTTATGTAATAAAATATAAAATTAACATAATATTTTTTTAAATTCATAAATACTTAATATTTGATTAAAAATAAATAATATAATTTAAGTTTAATTATATAATATAATTTTTTATATATATGTAATTTTATTTTTAATCTTTTTTGAAACATATTTTTTTATAGTAAATAAATATATAATTTTTTTAACGTTTTAAGAAAATTAATATATATATATTAAAAATTAAAAATTAAAAATAAAATAAATAATATAATTAAATTAATAAATAATTATCAAATTGACGTAGGCATCGGAAGAAAAAAGTATCACACTTTCCTCGTCATTATGACGCTTCTATTGAAACAAGTGGCAATGTGATTTACTTTCCTTGAGGCATGGAGGTTATGTGGAGTGGGACCGGCTTACTTTAGGTCTGCTCTCTTCCACCAATGATAGTGGGACATTTGGTTTGTCAGCGTGCTTCTTTATGCAAGTGAATTTGATTGAATCAGACCCCACACATCACATTTTAAAGTGGATTTGTTTTCTTTCTAAGAGTGGGCCCTTACCACCTTCCTTAAAGCTGCACCGTTGATGGTGGGTAAATATGGTGTCTGTGCTATATGCTGCGAGATTGCATCATGCCCCCCTTAGGTCATGGCCCACCGCCACTCCATTTTCAACTTCTCCTTTATCAATATAATTTTTGGAAAATATTTAATTCAAGTGTAAGCATTATTATTAAATGCCTTGTCGATAAATAAATAAAAAAAAAGGAGATGTAATATAAATATGTTAATGAAATTAATATTTTTATACAATTTAATTATTTATATAATGTATATAAATGAGTTAATGTATATTTTGTACCGTTGAGGATGAGAAGCCAAAAATACATTCTGTGTAGTATATATATATATACCCATTTTCTAACAAGCTTTAAAAGAGGAGATAGAGATATATCCGTATGTTAAAAGAAGAAGAAGAAGAAGAAGAAGAAGAAGAAGAAGAAGAATGGTGCTGTGTGTATGTAACTTTGCTATATAAATTAAAGTAGAGAAAGTGATTATATAGATTTCAGTTTATTTATTTATTATATTTTATGTTTATGAATGATATTAAATTCAATGGAATTTTGGGTTAGAAAGTAAATGTTAAGTATTGAAAAATAAGATATATTGGATTATTTTCAAAATATTTTATATTATGGAATTAATATCAGTAAAATATAGAAAATTCTTTCCCTGTGTATTAGACAATTATCTAATTATTTTAATTTGTTGTGTCTTATTTGTTTTTTATTCTCTTGATTTGATAATTATAAGTTGTGTCTAATTAATAGTATAATAGCAAAGTTTGAGGTCTCAAATTAAAATAATATGTAAACAATAGGATTTGAGATAGAGAAATGTGATATTAAAATTTACTTCAATATTTGATAAAACAATGTGCATGATACATTGGTGTAAGAAGGTCTTCTCAAGGCATTAGTGGCAACGAAACCAAATAAAGACATAAAAGAGGATGATGGAAAAAAAAATGGAAGCAAAGGCCGTCAATATTACTTACTTTAGTTTGGTTTATGAAATAAAATATAATGTGTTGAACGAGTTCTTCGTTGAAGTTGTAAAAAAAATTAAAAAAATTATAGATGTTAAAGTCTATTGCAAATAGGCTATACTTAAAAAAATAATTATAAGAGTACTTGATGAAAAGAGAATAAAAGATGAAAATGGATAAATGTTAGTGAAACTTATTATTCTGAGCTTGATGTCATATATATGTATAACTACATGTGAATGCTCTTTGAGTGATTGAATTTTGGATTCTACATGATGTTTCCATATGAGTGCAAACAAAAATTTATTTGATAGTTATAAGTCTTGTACTAATAGTGATGTTGTAATGACCAATGGATCAAGGAGTAAGGTTATCGAAAAAAAAAACATTATTAAGATGAAGATGTATGATAGAGTTATCCGAACAGTAGGTGATGTAAGATTTGTTCTAAGTTTGAATTTTTTTTTAATTTTGTTGAGTAAACTGGATTCTCTTTGCTATGATTTTTATGCTAAGAACAAATCTCTAAAAGTGAGTAAAGTTTCTTTGGTCATAATAAAAGAAAAGAATAAGATAAGTTTATATAAGTTGATTGGGAATACTATTCGAGATGTAACTACATACTCTATTAATAGTAAGGTGAATATTGACTTAAAGTTTAAATCTTACATTAATATTAATAATGTGAGTCAATAAAAATGAATCTAATTCAATTAAGTAGTTATCATTTGCGTTAATAAAAAAACGATGTTAAAAGGTTACTCTCAAAATAGAGTAACCCCAAATATAATTATTTTTGGTTAAGTATTAAATGAAATGGTAATTGCATCCTATCCACAAATGGAATGTATTGATGATGATAAATTTTTTATTTTATTATTAAAGTGGAGATTGTTGGTATTAATGGTTAAAAAAAGAAAAAAAGTGTATTTAATTTTTTTATTTATTATATTGTGTACGTGAAAGTGATATAGGTTATGTTGGATTTTTGATTTGAGAGTTAATTTTAATTATTGGAATATTGAACGTATTTAATTATTTAGAAAATATTATATATTTAATATTTAATATTAGTGAAATATAACAGTTTTTTTTTGTATGAATTAAGTAATTGGTCAAACAGTTTTAATTTATGATGTCTTATTTTTTTTTGGTTAACTTAATTTTGTAATTATTTTCTTTGTGTACAACAGCAACGGGATACAAGAGATTCTTTATATTAAATTATTAGTGTTTTTTAATTCATTAAATTAAAGATGATATGCTTCGGATAAAATAAATTATTTAAAAATAAAACATATTATTTTAATATAAAAATATAAAAAAATGATATAATTTATTTTTTAAAATTAAAAAAATTAAATAATGTTATATATAATTTATCAGATTAAATGAAATAAATAATTTGATATAAAAGATGGTATTTTTCTTCCCTTCAATATAGCTTACACGTATTTGTATACATACAATTCAATAATATACCAACTAGAAAACACGTTAACATAAAATGGGTTTGTCCGATCCACTTTTATGGATACAAATATGTACTTTTGATGTATTATATATTTTTTCTTAATTTCTGACGCAACTTTTACATATGAACTACTATTATTACTTATAATGAATAGAAAATTAAGAAAAATATTTATTAATTTATTTTATATTAAATATTAATTATATTTGATAAAATTTTAATTGCTTTAGAGAGTTGATAATTCATAAATGGTAGGGATTTAAATTTTTTTTTTTTTGGTTTTCAAAAACTGCAAATCGATAAGCACAAAGCTATATTGAACCTACACAAATTTTTATAGATTAGCGAGATCAAGTCAAGGTAAAAAATAAAATAAAATAAAATAAAAATTGGGAGGTCGGTTTAGGTTTTTAATAATTAAAAACCAGAAAAAAATCTACTGACCGTTTATATTAATTTATGTATTTAATTTTAATTTGAATTATGATATTATACATTTTTATTACTTTTAAAATTGATTTTATTTTCAAACTCTAAATCATTTTAAGCTTTTTGGTATCAAAATAAAGTACTTTTTTTTTTACCCAATAAACCCAAATTAAGGTATCAATATTTTGGTTTTGGTATTAAAATCACTCATATTTTCAATTGATACATGACTTATACCAAGGTTTAAGTTTTGGTACATATATAACTAAACAAAATTTAATAATGATCTTATTTAATTGCATATTATACATTTTAATTGAAACCAGCCGACAAAACACAATGAGATTCTTCTATTCCTGTAAACAGAATATTGTTCCAATATATTCAGTCTAAATTCTTTTTGGATGTCCATTAGATTGGTGTGTTGGATTTATTCCAGGTTAAAGTTACCCACCGTCTTATTTTAATTTTAATTTTTTTTTTATCTTCATTTAAAATACTAACTTTATATATGATTTAAAATTTTAACTGTTATAAAAGAAGAAGAAAATAAAAATTAAGATAAATAAGTGTTTGATAATTTATTTATTTATTTATTGATTGCCTTTTTTTTGTTAATCTATTTATAAGAAAATAAAAAACCATCACTTAAATATCATTTTAATAAGATAAAAAATCATATTAATAAAAACTAAGGGAATTTAAATTATTAAAAAATATGATAAATTATTTTTTTAATTTTTAAATATTATTACAAATTTATTTTAATATTAAAAAATAAATAAAAATATATCTATATAATTATTTTAGCATTTATTTATTCCATTTTTTATTAAAAAAAATCTACTGAGAAGCTTATTTATTTCATTATCTAAAGTCATTTATAAGAAAAAAATTAAATATAATCCAACATCATTAATTTCTTTCACTGTTAATTTATTAAAAAAATATTGAAATTAAAAATTTACTACTTTTTTTTATGTTAAAACAATTATTATAAAAAAATAAAAAATCTTCGTATCTTTATGATTTATGAGAAGATAAAATTTTATATCAAAAATTAAAATAAATTTGTATATAAAATGAATAGATTTGAATATAATCAATAAAAAATAGTATATTATTAATTATATTTAAAAACAATATATATATATATATATATAGGTTGGTTTACTCGATCACAATAAGGCACATAATTTAATGGACAGGGTTTGGAGAAACTGTGTTTTTCTGCAATTGTTCTCAATTAAGTTGGTTACATTCATTTCATAAAAAATTATTGATATCTTAATTTTATAAAGCAAATCTAACTTCAATTCTTGAATAATTCGTATCACTTTTATTTAATTCTATTGAACTTTGATCTCAGGTTTTAAATTCATCAATTATGAATTGGGCGTTTTAATCATATTGAAAATTCGAATGGTTGAACTTCAATGATATTATTTAAATCTATGATCTCTATTTTATAATAGTTTAATTTTATACATATATAGTAGAGTTATATCTTTATCAATGGGTTTGTTTTTATTAATTATTATAAATATAATTCGTTTTTAAATTTGATAGTAATTATAATAATTTATTTTTAAATAATAATGGAGTGTCGTGATATAATAGTATTAACATTTAGAATTTTCATTCTTTATCTTACATGTATCGTAATATGTCTAATCTCAGTGTAGAAGATGTGTTATATCAACGTTTTTATTTTTTTGGAGTTTGTAATACCAATATCTTCATGGATGACCAGCAATGTAGAAAGACATTTTAATATATGCTTTGATCAGGTGGGTTAATGAGTTGCGTTTAGATTGTGTTGAAATTTCACAAGTGAATATGATGAGAGTGCCACCATGCACAAATAGCATCTTATTAACATTTTTGAGAAAATTTGGTCTCTGCAGTTTAATTTTATAAAACCTAATCAAGGTCTCGAGGCCGATGATCAATTTTCTTCTACAAATTCAATGATATGCACTAAGTTTAAACAAATGCATAGTCTAGAATATATACAATGTAGATTTTATATATTGATTGCAATTAATATATATATGTTAACGAAGACATTCTTAAACACCTTGAACTTTAAGTTGATGTTTGTTCGAAGAGAATGAAAAAGAATTAGAATTGATTCTTTCCATTTGTATATTTAGTTGGATTGAATAGATGATACAGAATGAAATCGATTACTATAGGAGAAAGAATCATAATTCCTTCTCCCTTTTTAGGAATCATGACTCTATTTTTAATCTCATTTTTTTCCAATTTTATCCTCACCCCAAATATAACCCAAATCCCCAAATCCAAAATCCAAAACCCAAATCTCTAAACCCTAAATCTTAAAATCCTAAATCGCAAAATCCAAATCATAAAACCCTAAACCCTAAACCCAAAATCTCAAATCCCTAATCCCTGAAACCTAAATCTTAAAACCCAAAACCCAAAACCCCAAAATCCTAAACCCTAAAACCTAAATCCCCAAACCCTAAATTCTAACTAAATCCCAAAACCCTAAAACCTAAACCCCAAATTCTAAATCCTAAAACCCTAAACCCTAAATCCAAAATCCCAAATTCTAAAACCTTAAACCCTTTTTAGAAAAATAATAATTTTAATCCTAAACCTTAACCCACAAATATAGCCCTAAACCCTAAACCCCAAATCCTAAATCCCTAAATCCTAAATCGCAAACCTCAAAACCCTAAACCCTATTTAGAAAAATAATAATTTTAATAATATATTTTCTTTTTAATTAAGTAATAATTATTTAGAAAAATAATAATTTCAATAATATGTTTTGTCTGACGAAAAAATAGTAATTAAATGACATTATTTGAATTTTACTTAATGTAGGGGTATTAAGGTAATTTATAGCTTTTTTCATTCCATTGTAGTGGTAAACCAAATACTATAATACTGATTATGAGCTTGATTACAATGATCAAACCAAATAATATTGTTTCCTTTCTATTTCATTCCATTCTCATTCTGATTTTATTCTGCGAACCAAACGTCATTTAAGAGTACGTAATTAAGATTTAATATTGTCCTCCTAACGAGCCTATGAGGTAGTCGTTACTGATACCTTAGAATTTTGTGATCGAAAATGCTTATAATGAATTGAGAGCATATTTTGTGGAACAAAATACTTTACACAATTTCTAGAGTGAGACAGTGAAAATATATGTTAAAAGATCAAAGTTTCCAATTGATTGTTGAATTTCACACAGCTATATAGCAAAATATATGTTTTACTTATCCCATAAATTAGACTGACTAATAATATTATAATTAAGGATATACAAAGTATGAGTTTTCTGTTATATATATCTATCTATCGTTACCAAATTGTTGAAATTTCTTTGATGTAATTTTGTATATATGAGAGTACGAAGGGGACAAAATATATTATACTGAAAAACCAAACTGTACATTATGCTAACATACTACCGGGCACCCAAGTGCCACCGACAACAACCCAAGCACCTCATAGCAGTCGCTCGAACGACACCCATAGTTCTTGTGTCATTGTATCGTGTATCAACGTTGTCACTATAATTGTTTATGGATCAATCACATTGTTTTCTTTTTGCAAATAATGACTACATGTGATGTGTCACCTTTTTTCTATTTGATAATATATTTAAAATATTATTTTTCTTAGGAGAACTCAAATAAATTTGGTGAAACTACCTATGAATCAAGAATTAGAATATGTCACAATAAATCAAATGATGCAATTCCTCACATGCTTTATTTATTTGATCTAAAATAACCCATTCCCAAATAATCAATGTGGTGTTTAAATTTTATGTATGTCTTGGATAGTGGCGTATTGTGAATGGCCATGACATTTAGAAATGATGAGTATAATAATTTTTTGGCTCATATATTATAATACCATATTTTTATAATTAAATTATTAATTTATAATATTTTTGATAAAAAGTAATTTTAATTTTCAAAATTTACTTATGAATCAAGTAATAGACCATTTATTTACAATGAAATGTAACATAATCCTAATTTTACAATGGATCTAAATTTAAATATTACCTTATAATATTTTTTTATTTAATAAAAAAGAGAAAGATTTAATGTATTTTTTTAAAAATAATTATTCAATTTAATTTTAAAATTTTATAAATATATAATATATTTTAATAAAAATATAAGAACACTAGAATTTGGTGAGAGGTGGGGTTAGAAGTCAACCCACTCTACCCTAAACTGGAGCAATCCTCGTTGGTATCAAAATTGGAATTTCCTAAACAATTTCAATTTTTATGTAAAAGTTAACGATCCTTATTTTGAATAACTAATGTAATTAAAATTAAATATAAAAATTATTAATTTATTGTTATAAATATATATACTATTAAAGTATCGAATCTCTAAAAAAAAAAAAAAAGAGAGAGGTTAAAATGACTCTTTAATGGAGTACTTGGATTATGGTACCCCCTTCAATACTTTTTATTATGAGATTAAAAGTACAAAGGTAGCTCCAACAAATCTGACCATAGATGATCATCGGAGCATAACTAATCATATTATGCCATTGATTGCTATTCTTAAATGTGTACTCAAATTACTCTTATTATTTTTGAATATTTGTTTAGTTTTAAGTATAAATTAATTAAGGAGTTAAAAAAATAGTTTAAATGGGTTAAGAAAAATGGTCATTCTTAAACTCTAATTAATTATAAATGTTTTAATTAAGTAATTTGTGTACGTTTTGAATTAAGGTACAAAATGGATGAATATTAACCGGCAAAAAAGTTGAATTTGAAAGATTTATGAGCAGCAAATAACAGAGCACTAGCTTGCATGCATTATCATGCAATCATCATAATTAAGCATAAACTAAGAGACTCGGGTCATTAATTAATTAAGAAATTAAGTCTGAAATCGCTCAGATATACTAATGTTAAGCTGGTTTATTCTGTTTTCAAAATGTTGAGAATCATTGTTTCTACAAATAACTAACTAACTTACTAATAATTTTAATTTTTGGTCTTCAGGATTAATTCTTTTATCAGTGATACCAAAAATTTATTCATCTGATTAATTTACAAAATCTATATGCATCCGTGAAATTGTAGACGGTTTGGAAACAATCGTTGATTGGACTAGATAAAAAAATTCATAATTCAAGTGATGTCAATCGGATTATAGATTTTTATTTTTAAATTTATTTAAATTTCATCAATATATATTAAAATAAATAATATTTATTAAATTTCTATAAATTTTTATTAACTTTAAAATATTTGTTATATAGTTTCTTCTTGGGGAAATTAAAAAAATCTCACATTGTTTAGAAACAAAGATGTGTGTTGGATTTAAGATTATAAATAAAATCCTCCTTCACCATTTGTAAAACATCTCAAAATTTATAAATTTTTCTCTCTTTTATAAGGGTAATTAATTAGCTCAATTTTACCTCATTAGTTGTAATTTGGAGTTCATTCATTTTTGGAGATAATGAAAGTGGTCAACGACGCCCTATAACCTAGGTAATATTTACACCGAATCTTATTAAATTTCTGGTGTTATTATTTTTCTGCTTTAATATTTCTATTTTAATATCTGTTTTAGTTTATTTTAATATTATATTTTCAATAACATTATTTTGTTGGGTTAGTTTGAGTTTTATTCATTTAAATCATAAGTGAATAGTAACTACTTAGAATAGGGAAAATATACCCGATTTTCCCAACAATTGGTATCAGAGCCGAAGGTTTCTACCTAGGCATTTGTTTATATTCTGTTTGTTTTCTATTGGAATATAGTTGCTAGTTATTTTAATTTGAAGAAATGGCAGAAGAAAAATTTCTTTCAACCAAAGGCCAATCATCCACGTCAGGCAGAACTATGGTGATGAATGCAAGGTTCGAGGTGGAGAAGTTTGATGGAACAGGTCATTTCGGCATGTGGTAAGACGAAGTTCTAGATGCTCTATTTCAAAAAGGTCTAGATATCGTCATTAAAGAAGAGAAACCAGATGGAGCAGATGAAGTAGAGTGGAAAAATATCAACCGATTGAGGCACCTGCAAGTAAGTTGTGGAAGGCGTTGGAGAACAAGTTCTTGAAGAGGTGTGGACATAATCGACTCTATTTGAAGAAGTTTTTCCGTTTTGAATATCTTCCAGGTACTATAATAAACGATCACATTACTACTTTTAATCGATTAGTAGCATATTTGTTAAATATGGATGAAACTTTTAAAGATGAAGATTTAGCCTTGATGTTGTTAGCTTCCCTTCCTGATGAGTTTGATCACCTTATTACGAGCTTACTCATTGGGAAGGATAAAGTATCTTTTGAGGAAGTTTTCACTGCTTTATATAATTATGAAATTAGAAAGAAAGATAAAAAAGAAAGCAAGAATGAAGCAACAGAGGCGCTGTCTGTAAGAGGACGTCCAAAAACACAACAAAAAGAAAGGAAAGGTAGATCTCTATCAAAAGGAAGGCTTGGTAAAGATGAATGTGCCTTTTGTCATGAGAAAGGCCATTGAAGGAAAAATTGTCTGAAGTTGCAAAAGAAAGGAAAAGTTATGCTGTCTGATGCATGTGTAGCTGAAAGCAATTCAAATTCAGATTTTGCATTGATTGGTTCGTCAACAACATCCCATCCTGATGATTGGATTTTTGATTCAGTGTGTACCTTCCATATGTCTCCTAACAAGGAGTGGTTCTTTAACTTTGAAGAACTAGACGGCGGAGTTGTTTTCATGGGAAATGATTATCCATGCAAAGTTTTGGGGATCAGTACAATTCGTTTGAAGAATCAAGATGGTTCAACCAGTGTCTTGATGGATGTTCATTATGTTCCAGATATGAAGAAGAATCTCATTGTTGTGGGAGTCTTAGAATTAAAAGGTTTCACTGTGACCATACAAAATGGGGCATTGAAGGTTACTTCTGGAGCACTTGGGGTGATGAAAGGTGTTTGGAAGAATAACTTGCACTACTACTTTGGTAGTACGGTTATTGGGATAACATTAGTAGTAGTTTCAAAGGAAGAAAGAGATTCAGAAACTACCAAGCTATGGCATATGCTTTTGGGATATGCTGGTGAAAAAGCTTTACAGATTCTCGTAAAGCAAGGCGTGTTAAAAGATGTGAGAAATGGCAAGTTAGAATTCTGTGAGCATTGTGTATTAGGGAAGTAGAAAAGAGTAAGCTTTGGCACTGCTCTCCATAATACAAAAGGCATTTTGGATTACATCTATACTGATGTATGAGAGCCAACAAGAATTCCATCCATAAGTGGAAAACATTATTATGTCACTTTTGTTGATGACTTCTCCAGAAGAGTTTGGGTGTATCTCATGAAGAAGAAGGATGAAGTGCTGGGAATTTTTCTCAAATGGAAGAAGATGATCGAGACTTAAACTGGTAAAAAGATCAAGCTTCTGAGCTTTGATAATGGCACTGAGTACACAAACGATCCATTTATGAAAGTTTGTGAAGAAGAAGGGATAGTGCGACACTTCACTATTTGAAAAACACCACAACAGAACAGAGTTGCAGAACGTATAAACTAGACTTTGCTGAAGAAGGTTTGGTGTATGTTGTCAAATGCTGGGTTAGGCAAGCAGTATTGAGCTAAGGCTATGACATATGCTTGCCATCTCGTCAACCGTCTACCATCGTCTGATCTTGAAGGCAAAATTCCTATAGAGGTATGATCTAGAAAACCTGCTAGAGATTATGATTTCTTACATGTGTTTGGTTCAATTGCATACTATCATGTAACAGAATCGTAGTTGGACCCAAGAGCAAAGAAAACTATTTTTTTGGGGATCCCTTCTGGTTCTAAGGGATATCGACTATGGTGCTTTGAAACGAAAAGGATAATCTTTAGGAGAGATATTACCTTTGATGAATCTACCTTGCTGAGAAGGTAAGTGAGAAGATTGATGCACTTTAGAGCAGGTGGAGCAAACTCCGAAACATGTGGAGTTTGAAAGCAGAATTGTTAATCCAGTTAGTGAAGATAAGACAAAAGGTAATCCTCCATTGACAGAAGATGAATTAGATGAAGAGGTTTTAACCCAAGAACCTCCACAACAACAAGAAGAAACTATAGTTGATAGGCCACGATGACAAAATGTCAAGGTGCCTACTCGATACAAGGATTTTGAAGACCTACCTACTCATTTTAAGAATATGGTGGCCTATGCACTTTCAGTTGTGCATGATGATGTTCCTTCCATATATAAAGAAGCAATCAAAAGCCCTAAAGTTAAAAGATGGAAGGAAGCCATGGATGAAGAACTTCTGTCCCTTCTGAAGAATAAAACATGAAAGTTGACACAACTACCTAAGTGCAAGAAGGCAATTGGATGCAAATGGGTATATGCAAAGAAAGAGGGATTTCCTAACAAAGATGGTATTCACTACAAGGCAAGGTTGGTGGCTAAGGGCTACGCTCAAAAGGAGGGAATCGATTATAATGAGGTATTTTCTCCAGTTGTAAAACATTCCTCCATTAGAATTTTGTTGGCCTTAGTAGCACAGTTCGATTTGGAACTAGTTCAACTTGATGTGAAAACCGTGTTTCTACACGGTGACTTAGAAGAGAAAATCTATATGTCTCAGCCAAAAGGGTTTAATGTTGCTGGTAAAGAGAATTTGGTTTATAAGCAGAACAAATCATTGTATGGATTGAAGTAATCTCCAAGGCAATGGTACAAACGATTTGATCAGTTTATGTTGCAGTAGAAGTACACTAGAAGCACACATGATCATTGTGTGTATTTTCGTAAGCTAGAAGATGAGTCTTTCATCTATCTCCTATTATACGTCGATGATATGTTGATTGCATCGAAGAGCCAAGCAAAAATTGAGAAGTTGAAGGCTCAACTAAGTCAGAAGTTTGAGATGAAAGATTTGGGAGAAGCCAAGAAGATTCTCGGTATGGAAATAAGTAGAGACAAGAAGAAGGGGAAGTTTAGTTTGACCCAGAGTCAATATTTGAAGAGGGTACTACAACGTTTTGGTATGAATGAACAGACAAAACCTATAAGTACTATGTTAGTTTCTCAATTCAAGCTTAGTGCTCAATTATCTCCTAAGAATGATGCAGAAAAAGAATATATGGCAAATGTACCATGTGTACAAGACCTGACATTTCACATGTGGTTGGTGCTATAAGCAGGTACATGCATGATCCTAGTAAGGGACATTGGTTGGTTGTGAAATGGATTCTACGGTATATTATAAATATTGCAGATGTTAGTTTAGTATTTCAATAGGATAATACCACTGGTTAATGTGTAGTCGGATATTGTGATTCTGACTATGCAGGAGATTTAGATAAGCATCGGTTAACTACTGGTTATATGTTTACTCTTGCTAGAGCACCAGTCAGTTGGAAGTCTAGCTTGCAGTCCACAATTGCTTTGCCTACTACAGAGGTATAGTATATGGCAGTTATAGAGGCTGTGAAGGAAGCTATTTGGTTATGAGGTTTGCTTGAAGACTTGGGAATTGGTCAAAAACATATTAAGGTGTTTTGTGATAGTCAGAGTGCTATTCATTTAGCAAAGAACCAAGTCTACCATGCATGTACAAAGCACATTTACGTTGGTTATCATTTCATGCGAGAGATTATTGAAGAATGTGGAGTACTAGTTCAGATGATCAGTACTACAGAGAATCCCACAGATATGATGACCAAGGTGGTAACAACAATCAAATTCAAATATTGTCTGGACTTGATTAACATAATGCAAATCTAAATTGGCACTAGCGTCGCTGATCTAGTGATTGAAGAAACCATTTAAGAATCACTAAGTCCGTAAGGTGGAGATTTGTTATATAGCTCATTAATGAGCAAATTAGAAAAGTCTCACATTGGTTAGAAATGAAGATGAGTGTTGGATTTGGGGCTATAAATAAAGTCTTCTTTCACAATTTGTAAAACATTCTAAAATTTGTAAATCTTTCCATCTTTTGTAAGGGTAATTGATTAACTCAATTTTACCCAATTAATTGTAATTTGGAGATAATCTATTTGAAGATAGTGAGAGTGGTCAATGACGCCCAATGACCTAGGTAACATTTATACAAAATCTCGTTAAATTTATAGTGTTATTCTTTTTCTGCTTTAATATTTCTGTTTCAATATCTACTTTAGTTTATTTTAGCATTATATTTCTAATAGCATTATTTTGTCGGTTTGAGTTCTATTTATTTAAATCATAAATAAATAGTAAATACTTAGAATAGGAAATATATACCCAATTTTTCCAACAATATTTTTTACTACGTTCAACCACAACTTTTTAAATCAAACTATTCTTAATTTTACATCTACGCTACAATTCTCTATTTTAAAAATTATATAACTTTTTAATTAATATGAATAAAATTAGAAAAGTTGTGAACAAATCCTAATAATATATTGTGACAATTCATCCCATCCAACCAATGATACAATAATCAAATTAAATTACAGATGATAAAAAGTATGCTATTTATATATACTGTATACCCTCACGGAGATGAAAACTTTGTACCAAAATAAAACTTAGACCATTTTATTTTATATAAATTAATTTATCCATCACCGATAAAGATTCCTCAAAATCATATAATTTTAAGAAATAGTTTCTCGAATCTAAATCATTTGTGCAGACGGAGGTTGAAGTCGGAGAACTTGAACAATTTTTTCATAAATTTGAAGATAGTAAGGATTTTTAAAATCTCATTCATCCTTATTTAGATAAAATTTAAGAAAGGCACCAATAATTGTTTGGCAAATTATAAAAATATTTTTTTTTACTTTGTAATTAAATTATAAGTATATTAGGTGATGATCTACTTTTTATAAGAAAAAATAATGATGAGTGTTTGTAGTATATGGTGAAACTCCTTAAAGTTACTGTTTCCATACTAAGACTAAAATGTTTTTTTTTTTTGAAATTATTTTTAACTAAATCAAATGTTTTCAAATTACTCTCTTTAAAACTTAGAATAAGTGATACAATTAACCCAAATACAACTCTCAAAACAAAATATTACTCAATGTTTTTGTTATCAAAAGTAAGATTTAAGATTTATATCCACCACGCAAATCATAAATAGAATAAAAAATAATTTTTTATTTAAAAAAAATGTTATATATATATATATATATATATTTATTTTAATAAAAATATATTTAAAATTTTACTCAAAATAGTTTTATTATGTATTAATTTATGTATAATTTTATAAATATTATAATTAGATATTACATCGCAAGAAGTGAAGAACGTTCAGTGACCTCGTATATTGCATATAGAGATAACCGACAGGTGGTTCTTATTTCTTGAAAATATTAGATTATTGGAAGCCATTAGATTTCCTATTGGCTTATAGTCATTTTGAATACATTAAAGTCTCTTTCGTTTCTCTTTTTCCTGTTTGGAAGGCTGGAATCTATAGCTTGTGGAACGAGCATATTCCAAAACAAAACAAAACAAAAAAAAAATTAATAAACTTTAATGGTGAGATACAAATTGATTTTTTATTGCATAATTTTTTTTTCTTTGCTGAATTTGGGGTAGATGTCACGGTCACGACCCGTGTAAGTGAATTTGTTAGAATAATAGTGCTACTCATCCTTGTTCTATTTTCTCATTATTGACCTTTCAATTTACTTCCTATTGTGTGGACGTTGGATCATATTTCTCTCTTAATTTATGTTTCATGTCAACTCAAAAGGGTGAGGGATGGTTGTGATAGTAGTTCAAGATTATATAATATCAACAAGCTCCAATATTTTTAGTGTATCTTACCCACTTGTTTAAGGATGGTTGTAATTGTCCTCGAAAGTATTACTTTTTTTTTCTTTAAAAAAATTAAATTTTATTAAAAATTAAATTTAAATATATTAACAATCTTAATTATGAAACCAAAATAAATAACTTTTATAATTCGTTCTATTATAAGGTTATTCAATACTAATACAATTGATATATGTATTGTTTTTTGAAAAAATAAAATTTGATATTATATTATAATCTTCATGATTTTTGACATTATAGATTTAGATAACGATTGAGATTGATGATAAAATACAAACTTTACGGACATAAACATGACATTATTCATCCTAGATAAATATTTAGAGGAGAAAAAATTACTTTAAAGTAAGATATAGGTGAATAAATAACACAAATATGTGTTTTAATTAAAAAATAACTAATAAAAAAAGTAAAAATAAAATCTATCTTAATTAAAAATTAAATTAACTTCTTGAAAAATACAAAGAAAAAATGATTAAACAATTAAAGCAAACATGGAGTATTTATAACTATATAAACGAGTTTTAACACTTTTAGTCATGAGATCCCCAATATCCCCAATACATAATCTTTCTTCTTCATATATGGACTCTAAACTTGAGCCACGATCAAGTTAAGGCGTAGAAGTGTACAATATTTTGCCACCGTTATCCCCATAGTTGGGACCTTAATCGATTACTCTAAAGATTCTTCAAAATCCAAGTAAGAAAGAATTGGTCCCAGCAAAGGTGGGGTAATAAAAGGTGTAGCTCACTAGGTTTCATTAAAGAGTTGATATATGATATATAATGTTTAATGGAATCCAAACTAATGCTAATGCTTCTTATATTTAATAGTCATTGAGGAAGCTCAAAAACTTAACACAAAAGCTGCTAATGAGGTAGGTTCCATTAAAGTAGTGAGCTCTACTACCTAACCAATCTAATGTAAGGATGGAAATGGATTGGATTTTGACCTAATCCGTTGTTTAAGAGATCTAGTATTATTTAATTTATTTTTATTCATAGTTTAGATAGAACTGATAAGATGTTAAACAAGGAATCAATAAATATCCATTACATGATCCAAATTATTCTAAAAAAATCATTATTTTTAAAACTAAAATATTATTTAATATAGTGTATTATATATTTTAGATTAATAAATAATAATAATAAGAGAACATTATATATTCGTAGAAAAATAATTTCTTACCTATTTTAGAGACTTTCTTAATTATTTATAATGAATATATTATTTAATTTTTAATTAATGTAATAATTATATAAATTCCATAAAACTTTAATCCTTATAATAATTTTTTAAATTATTAACTTGATTTTATCTAAAATTTTAAATTGAACATAATTTACAAAATTCATTCAATAAAACCTATGATAATTTCTTTTATTTTTTAAAAAATGAGTTAATTACTCAAAATTTAGAAAGAATAATATCATTTAACTATAGAAGAACTATAAAAAAAACTATAAATATGATGAATTTAAATTTAAATTTAATAAATTTTAAATAATATTAAATAGATTTATAAAAAATTATAAAAAATAAAAAGTTAGATTTATAAAAATATAAGAGAGAAATTTTAAAAATTTATTCATAACATAATTTTTTTCAAATAAATAGTGATACATTTAGATGAATAATCAACATAAACTTTAATTATTTTAAATTATTTAAGATGTTATTTAATATATAGCAAGTAATAGTATTTTTCTCGTAAGATTTTGAAAACTAACTTCTATTTATTAAATTGAGGATTTTTGTTGTATGTGAAACAAAAAGTAAATCTATCAACTAAAAACTAATAAAGAGAAAAATAAAATATAAAAATTATGAATAAAATAACGATTGCATGATCATTCCTCATCAATAACATGTATTGTAAATCAATAAAAATATATCATAATCTAATATTCTTTTAGCTATATCAATTTAGAGAAATTCACAAATGTAAAAGTCTTTACTTTCTTACAATTAAAAAAATTCTTAATCCAAACACTTTCAATATGAAACCTAGAATAAGTTCTTTAAATTTAATCTATTAAAAACATTCAATTTTAAGAAACAAATTGGATCAAAGTTAAACATATAAACTCTGTTTAATTATTTTGATGATTAATTCTTATTGTAAACAATTTATCACTAATTATTTAATTTAATCAAAATGTTAATAATAAATTAATCTGATTATTTAATTGTATATTTAAATAATCAAGAAAATTAATATAAAAATTAATATATAATCAATAAGAATATATTAATAGAATATTGTAATCCATATATAAGATTTTAAAATTAACTACAATCAAATATAAAATTAATTATTTATGAAAAATAATAAATTTAAAATATTATTCATGATAACAATAAAATGGAGGAGAAGAAATATTAAGATTGTTATCTTTAATTCTAATATTCAATTCTTTTAATTTGCTTTTGAATCTTATTTTTATTGCAGTTTTAATTTCATGTTTTTTTAATTTTTAAACAATCGATTCTATTTTATAGGGCGTTCTTTGGTTATTTTTATTGAGAAAAAATTGAAAAAAGATATGCATTGGCGAAAATCTCGCTGCACAAAGGTAAAGGCGTGAAACTTTTGATATAATGCTAATCTATTTAAATGACACTCGGCTACCTACGATATATGAAGATATGTATTTGATGACAGTTGGCTGCTAAAGAGATAGACGTAAGGAATTTTTCTTTTTAATTTGAATGGCCTTACTAAGTAAGCCCACCTATTTTATGAATACATCCAACTATTAAATAAAAATAAAAAAAATTCTAAAATAAATATTTTTTCAATAAATACAAAATAAATAATTTTAGATGGTTATAATGTATATATATATAGAAAAGAATTAGTTTTTAAAAATTTATATAAAATAACACTTATTAAACTTTTCAATTCTAACTATTTGTTAGTCATTGAGCAAAATTAACACCTATAATTAAGAGAATAAGTTTTTTGATATGTTAGACATTTAATTAATTATAGTACAATTGATACATTTAAATCTTATTCTAGTATTATCATATAATCTATTCTCTTTTTGTGTAATTCCATCTTTCTGAACTATATGAAATGTTCAATGTGTTTGGTTCAAAAGGTAATCAATGGATACAAACAATTGACTTACGTAGGCTCAAATTGATTATCTAAAATGATTATTCTTGAAATAACAATAACATTAAGGGTAGGATAATTTGATTAAATAAGTTAATTTTATTGCCTTAATCATTTTTCAAGAAATATGTTTAGCATTCGACTTGATAAACTTAAAGAAAAATTCTAACAACATACTCTTATTGATTGAAAGTATAGCAAAGTTCCAAGAGATTCAAAACATTTTTTTGCAAGTTTATGTATATAGATTATTTTATCACCAATTTAGTTATTGTGCATGCAAAGTTTAAGCAAATTTATCATAAAGTTACATTCACTTAAGAATAAGGTCAAGATTCTATCAACATTCATTATCTTTTTTGACCTAACATTGTTTAGGTACTTTCATCATCGATGCCAACAAATAAATAGAGAATATGTAATTGTTTTCAAGCTCGTCTATTAATCCTAACTATTTTAAAGAATGCAATAAATAAGTACTAAAAAGCGAAAAAAATTATGCTACCTAAAGTATGCTAATCCTAAAACATGTATCCTAAAACATATTGAACTAATAAAGCATAAAAAAATAGAGATAGTGATATGTTAACACTCTCCCACATCTAATCTTGTATTGTTCTCGATATAAGCACATGCAAATATGTAATGTAAAAAGATAAGAAATGAGTAGAAAACAAATATAGTGGGTTGTCTCTCACAAAGCATTGATTTAACATTTTTAGCTTGACTTTGCCTCATATGTTTCTTTAATCGTCACTGTAGAGTTACCTTGTCTATATTTATTGGTGCAAAATTTTTGTAATATGGCTTCAATTTGTGTCCATTAGCTTTAAATTCTTTATTGGTACTTGGGCTTCGTACTTCAATTGCACCATGAAAGAAAACATTAGTGATAATAAATGGACCAACCTAATGAGAATATAACTTACTTGGAAAAAATTTAAGGTGTGAATGGAATAAGAGGACTTTATTGCCAATGGAAAACTCTTTCCTCTACATCATACTATCATGAAATGCCTTTGCATTGTTTTTATAAACTTTTGAGCTTTCATAGGCATCATTTCTAATTTTCTCTAGCTTATTCATTTGAAATTTTCAGTGTCCTCTAACTTCATCTAAGTCCATGTTGCATTATTTCACCACCTAAAATGCTCGATGCTCTAACTCAACTGGTAGATTACAAGATTTACCATACATTAGCTAGAATGATGACATTTAAATTGGTGTTTTGTATGTAGTTCTATATACCGACAATGCATTATCCAGTTTCAAGCTCTAATCTTTTCTGTTGGGTTTGATTATCTTTTCAAAGATGTACTTGACCTCTCTGTTAGACACTTCAGCTTGTCCACTCGTCTGTGGGTGATATGAGGTAGTGACTCTATGGTTGACATTGCACTTTTAAGTAAGGCCCAAAAAGTCATATTGCAAAAATGTAGCCTACCATCAATGATGATAGATCTTGGTGTTTAAAACCTTAAAAAGATGTTAGACTTCCTAAAATCCACGATAACCTTAGAGTCATTAGTTATGGTGGCTTTAGCTTCCACCCATTTAAACATGTAATCCAAAACAATGTATATAAAACTGTAAGAAGATGGAAAAGATCCTATGAAATCAATACCCCAAGCATCGAAGATTTCAACAATAAGAATTAGAGTTTATAACATTTGACTCATAGGGCTTAAGTTACCCATTCATTAACAACAATCATATGGTTTGCAAAACGTGAAGGCATCCTTGAATAACGTTGGCCAATAATATCCGCTTTCTAAGACTTTGAGAATGGTTCGTTTTACTCCAAAATATCCATCACATGCATAAAAATGATAAAAAGTTAGAAAAGAAGTAAATTTAGTGTCAGATACACACCTTCTTATCAATAGGTCTAGGAAATGTTTCCAAAGATAGGGGTCATCCTACACATATTGTTTAACAACCTTCTTGAGTTTGAATTTGCTAGCTTGTGATAGGTTTTATGGGAAATTTTTAGTGATCAAGTAGTTTGCTATATATACATACCAAAGAGTAAACAATATAATCTCAAGTAGTCGTTCACGAGGAAATTCCTATCTTATTAGAAATGATTCCTCCTTTTGAATTAAACTACTAAGATGATCTGTTACTACATTTTCACTTCCTTTTTGTCTTTGATATTTCAAGGTCAAATTATTTTTAGAAGAAGAATCCACCTTATTAGTATTGGCTTGGCATATTTCTTTATGAGTAAGTAGCCAAAAAGCTGCATAATTAGAGAAAACAATTAATTTAGTTCCAATCAGATATAATCAGAATTTTTCTAAAGCAAAAATCGCAACTAAAAGATCTTTCTCCATTATGAACTAATCGAGTTGGGAATCATTTAGGATCTGTGATGCATAATATATAGCATTTGGTAGCTTGCCAATCTTTTGTTCCAAGACAGCTTCAACTGTATAGCCACTTGCGTTACACATAAGCTCAAATGGTAAACTCCAGTCAGGTGCCTTTATGATAGGTGTTGTGGTTAAAAGTTCTTTCAATCTATTAAATTCTTTCAGGCACTCTTTATTGAACACAAATACCACTTCTTTTTGGAGTAACTATCACAGAAGTCTTGCTAATTTTGAAAAATCATGTATAAATCTTCAATAGAATCCTATATGATCAAGAAAAAAATGAACCTCTCACACACAAGTGGGAGGTTGTAAGGAATGAATAAAATCTATCTTAGATTTATCAACCTCTATTCCTTTATATGATATTATATGCCAGAAAAATATACCTTGATATACCATAAAATGAAATTTTTTCTAATTAAGTACAAGGTTAGTTTCTACACATCTCTCTAAAATTAATGCAATGTTACTGAGGCAGTTATCAAATGAATCTCCATCTACAGTAAAATTATCCATAAACACTTATATAATGGTCTCTATAAAATCAAAAAATACACTTATCATACACCTCTAAAATGTGGTTGGAGCATTACAAAGGCGAAATGACATGCGTTTATAAGCGAAGGTTCCAAAAGGGCAAGTGAATGTTGTCTTCTCTTGGTCTTCTGGTGCAATGAAATCTGATTATAACCTGACCATCAAGAAAATAATAGTGAGTATGACATGATAAATGCTCAAGTATTTGATCAATAAAAGGTAGCATGATAAACGCTCAAGTATTTGATACAAGGTAAAGGAAAATTATCTTTACAAGTTATAGAGTTGAGCTTTCAAAAATCAATGCAAATTCACCACTCGGATTGAAGTCGAGTAAGAACTAAATCATTATTCACATTTTTGACCATTGTAACTCCTGAAATCTTTGGAACCACTTAGACTGAGCTAACCCACTGCTATTTGAAATTAAAAAAATTACACAAACTTCCAATAGCTTGATAACTTCTATCCTAACCATTTCTATCAATGATGGATTTAATCATCTTTGTGGTTCTTTTGTTGGTTTGGTCTCATCTTTAAGTAATATTTGGTGCATACACATAGAGGCATTAATTTGCTTAATGTCGACAATTGTTTACCCAATCATTGATTTGTATTTTCTTATAACACACATTAAGCCATCTCTTGAATAGATGAAAGTTAAGATAATATAATCACAAAAAGTGTGTCCTAAGTATACATATTTGAAATGTTATGGGAAAGGTTTGAGCTCTAAGATGCCTACATAATGGAATGCAAAAGTTTCTCATAAGACATAGGAAGAGAAATATAGGAAAGATTGTACCTTAGGTTTATCTCTAAAGAAGATTCAAGAGAGGTGACAATCTCCTTCAATTCCTTTACTCTATCAATATCCCCTTCTTCATCACTTAAATATTCAGTTATCATATTGTCTCTTATGGTATCCTCTAATACGTATATACTTTTGACATCAACCATTTGTTTGTACTTTTGACATCAATCATTTGTTTGTACTTTCGACATCAATAATTTTTTGCACTAAATATTCAAGTATATCAATAGAAATACAATAATTATGATCATTAGGGTACCCCATCACTTCAAAAATATTGAAGCGAATAACCTTTCTACCAAACTCCATAGTTAGAGTTTCGATATGCATATCTTTGTCCAGATGGTTCTTATGAATGGTTTACCCAAAAATAAGGGTTGTGGACTTACAAGTGGAGTCATCTCTTATATCAAGTACATAAAAATCAACTAGAAAGATAATCTCATTAACTTGTGCTAAAACATCTTCCAAAACTCCCTTTGGATAAGCATTAGATCAATCAAAGAGTTAAATAACTAAAATAACTTCTTCAAGATGACTAAGATTTAAAGTAGCATAAATTAAGGCATAACATAAATTAAAGATCCTAGATCTATCATATCCCTTTCAAATTAAGTGTTACTTATAATGCAAGTTATGGTGAAACTACCTGGATCTTTGTTTTTTTGGGGAAGTTTCTTTTGTAAGAATTATTTGTAAGAATGTCAACACATTCTCTCACATGTTCACCACTTCATTTCCTTTGAGCTTACTTTTGTTGGTGCATAATTTCTTGAGAAATTTAGCATAGCTTGGCACTTGCTTGATTGCATACAACAATGGAATGTCAACCTATACTTTTCAAAAAGTTTTCAAGACTTCTTACTCATGTACCTCCTTCTTAGATTTTGCAAACTTGCTAGGAAAAGAAATAGGGGGTTCACAAGTAGAAATTGGAACTTTAGATTGTACCTTGGGTGGTTGTTTTGCTTCTTTTTTATTGATTGTCTTGTTTTTCACTTTGTGAGAATTTATTGTTTATTCTTGAATTAGCCCATCCTTAGTCTCATTTTCTTTAGTTTGTTTATTGTGCGTTTCTTCAAGATATTTACTACTTCTCAACAATATAGTATTGGTATTTCCTTGGGGATTGACTAATGGTTGAGAGGAAAGCTTAATAGATTCTTTTTCTTCTAATTTTCCAACAATAGTAACTAGTTGACTGAATCCATTTTCAAGGTTCTTGGTAGCAGATTTTATGTCTTGTTGAAACCTAATTGAGTTTTGTTGGACCTTGATAGTATCTTGTTGGAACTGAGTAGTGTTGGATGCTATCGTTATCAAATTCTCTAAATTTACCTTGATGTAGAGGATTTTATGGCCTTACTTGATAAGTTTGTTAGCCTTTTGGAAAAAAGGAAACCTGGTGGATTACTCGGGATAACGGGTTGATTTTCTCCATAATAGTTAAAGTTTGGATGATTCCTCCAACTAGGATTGTAAGTGTTAGAGAATGGATCATATCTTTGCCTTTGTTGTCCTTGAAATCCCTCTATAGTATTTTATTGTTCAGATATTAAGATCTTAAATATTAGGAATTTGTCTGATTTCTAATTGTTGCATAATTGAAGTGAAGGTGCTTAGTTGTTGTTGAGTATTACTAGGATCTCCCACTTCATTAACCTTCTGTGGTGAGTTGGAATGGATGTCAAACTATTGAGCATTTGTAACCATAGTGACAATCAAATTCTTTGTAGTTTAAGTCTTATTAATCAAAGCTTCACCATTTACTATATCTATCATGCTTCTCTCTATGAGTATCAATCCCTCATAGAAGTATTAGATTAAGGATTGATCACTTATTTGATGATGAGGGTAACTTGCACAGAGTTTTTGAACCGATCCCAATACTCACATAGATTTTTCCCATTGTACTATTGAATATCACAAATTTCTTTCTTTTTTTAATTAGAGTGGCCCTAGAAGTAGGAAAATATTTCTCTAAGAAGAGCTATTTCATATCATGACAACTATTTACAATCCTAAATGGTAAGTAATATAACCACTCTATCCGTTAAAGAGAATGGAAAAGCTTTAAGTTTTCCTGTTCTTTAGTAGTCCCATTAGGCTTCATGCTAGAATAGGACAAATGAAATTTCTTTAGATGCTTGTTTGGATCCTCACTAGCTATACCTTGAAAAGAAAGCAAGAGATGAATCATGATACACTTCAATTCAAGAGCATCAATGTTCTCATTGTATTGAATGAATAATAGTTGTTGATCTAAAGCCAGTGTACTAATTGATGAGTGCTCAAAAAGCACTAAAATTACCATGATTTTATGCACATTAATTGATTAAAAATATATATATTTATATGTTTTATCATATATTTATATAAATTTGTCTTTTTCGGAATCACGTGTATTTTTATTGTTTTCGGAGTATTTTGGCTTAAAAATGCAATTTAAAGACTCAAGAGAATACTTGAAGCAATACATCACAAATAAATTAATAAATAAGTGGGAAAAGGTCGAGAAACGTGGAAAAATTGGATAAATGGGTGAAAAGGTCAAAAATGTCAAAAGATGGAAATCGCGACCCGTTGCCCGGCCGCGCGCGCGACCCGGCGCCCAGCGCCCCGTGCGCGTGCGCCAGTGACGGCCGGGCCATTTACTCGCCAGCTGAGCTGCGCGCGGCCCCCGCCCGCCCGCGCGCGGTGCCAGCCCCCTCCGCGCGCCAATGCCTTTTACGCCTCATTTTTCACGTCTGTGCCCGCCCGATGACGTCATCATCGGCGTCATTAATGACCTCGACATTTCCATTACTGGCGTTTTTACATTTTTTACATTTTTTACTCGTTTTTCTCTCCGTCCTCTTTATAAATACCACTGGCTTCCGCCCGGCCAAACACCTAAAAACACACTTCTCTCTTATAACTCTTTCTCTCGTTTCTTGGTTTTTAGTTTTTAGTTTTTCTTATGTTTTAGCTAGTTTATAACTTAGTTTTAGAGTTCTTCATCTTTGGGAAGAACTAGTTATATTTTATAATTTATTAGCTTTTTGATTGATAAATGGGAGTGCAAATTCCGTTTGGAGGTTTTCTAGCAAGAGAATGGCATCAATCTTGTAAGGATTTTATTTTCTTTGAGTTATTTTTTATACTTTATTCTTACATGTTATATTTAATTTATGCAGCGATTAAATTTAAGCGTACTAGTATTGTTGTAAAAATGATATAATAATAACGTTGTTATGCTTGCGAGAAATATTAAATAGGTAAAAATCTCTAAAATGAATTGATTTTATTTTTATTCAAGATTTTATATTAAGAATGTTAGAGAAAATATATTATTTTTCATTACAAACTTAAATCTGAAAATTAGATTTTAAGGTTTAGTTATCGATCTGATTTAGAGTAGTCTTTCTTTTATTTGTTGGTACAATCGCCGGTAGTTAGAGTGAAGCTCTATTTCAAAAGTTTTTATAAATTATTGTGAAAATGTATTGACAACATGTTTTCGGTTAGTGGTTTTAAAACTTGAAAGTTAGTACTCGGATAACTAAATTCTTAGGTTTAATTTGGACACCTTGAATAAAGTTTAAATTGTCGAACCCCGCTTAAATGTGGCATTTAAATGGTTCATTTTCAATCTCTTAGAACGAGAATTAATTTAATTAGCCAAATTAGTTATCAACCCGTAGGTGTTAATTGATTTGTTTAGTTAACAAGAATATCTCGACAAGGTGGTATTAAATACAAAAAAGGGAGAATCAATAAATATCCAATTCATATCTTTAATAACCTAAATAATACGAGCAAGCGTAATTAACTTGGTTATTATATCCGTAAATACCTACTATTTATAAAAGATAAAATTTGCATGAATGTTTATTGAATTTATGTTTAATTTTACGTAATTAGATTAAAAACACAAAAACCCCGAAAATATCGTGGAGATGTTTATGATTTAATTTAGTTTTTAAAAGTTTGAATAATAAATTAAAAACCACGTACATTCCTTCCTTAGATCGACCTTGGGAGTATACTTATCATTTTTACAAATGATTAGGTACTTTCTTGAGAGTTTTATAAATATAAAAGCCAAAGTATTGGGAGGATCAATCTGGGTTTCGTTAAATCAAGTTTTTGGCGTAGATTCGCGTGGAAGGAATATCGTTTTTAATTTATTTATCAAAATTTTAAAAATATTTTTGTGTTGTAAATAATTGTGATTTTTTTTGTAAAAAAATAAATAAATAAAAAAAATTAAAAAAAAACATTTCAAAACTTTTAAGTTAAAAAATAAAACAAATAAATAAATAAATAAAAATAAAGACAAAATAAAAAAAATCAAAAAAAATCAAAAAATAAAAAAAAATAAAAAAATAAAAAATCAAAATTTTAATTTTTTGAGTTTAATTTTTACTATTTTTTTTATTTTAAATCATAATTTTATTTTATTTTTTATTTTTCTTTTACCTTTTTCAATTTTATTTTATTATTTTATTATTTTTCTTTCTTTAGCTATTTTTTTTCTTTTTGATTTTTATTTAACTTACTTAACTTAGTTTTTTTTACTAACTTAATTAACTTAGATTGCCTTTAACATTAACATAGGTTTTTATTTAAATTTTAATTAACTTAATTAACTTAATTTTTTTTACTTCACTTAACTTAATTAACTTAGGTTTTTTTTCACTTAACTTAATTAACTTTTTTTCACTTAACTTAATTAACTTAGATTTTTTACTTCACTTAGCTTAATTAATTTTTTTTACTAACTTAATTAACTTAGATTTTTTTTAACTTAACTTAATTAACTTAGATTTTTTTAATTCATAACTTAATTAACCTTTTCTTTAAACTTAATTAACTTAGATTTTCATTAACTTAAATTTTTATTTAACTTAATTTAATAACATGAAAAGTAAAGATCTAAGGGAGTTACGTCTAGGAAGTAGTTCTTGGAAGCCTTTGTGCCCTAGTCTTTCACAGGAGCGTTGTTCTACAGGAGGATGGTTTTTAAGGAGCCTTTGCACCATATTCTTTCTGGGAGCAACTCTTGGTTAATACTGATTATTTTATTTTATTTTCCTTAAAAACAAAAAAAAAACAAAAATTTTTGAACTATCTCCAAAAATTTAAAGTTTTAATTACAATCTAAGGAGTTAGATGCTTTGTTTGATCTAGGTACAATTGGGTTTTAATGACTTAATTATTTGATTTGAACCTAGATCTCGGTTATCTAAAGCGAGTCAGTATGACTCTAGTTTTAAGTACAAAAAGAAATTTGAAAATCGATAGGGCATGGTGAAAAAGTATAGGTAGACAACATTGTCTTACTTGTAGGTTTGATTAACTCAATGATGAGGGACATTGAGTTTACTTAAAATGCAATCCCAAGTTACGTCTTGCTAAGGCGTTAAACTACTTATTGGATGGGAAGCTGACCACGTCATTTTAGGTAATTTTCTTTTATTTTTTTTATTTACTTAATTTTTTTATTTATTTCATTTTAATTACATGTGAATAATTTTTAAATTGTTAAAACTAAAAATATTTGTTGAGATGTTAGAAGTTCTGATCTGTGCCTATATGACTTTAATGATGAATATGATGGATGCACCTGCATTTTCCATTACTACTTGCACATTCACAGGAAATAGGTAATATTTCTTCTCTTTTCTCTTTATCTTTAATTTACAGTTGTTACATTGAGGACAATGTAAGTTCTAGGTTGGGGGTGGTGAAAAGTTATCATGCTTAATTAAAAAAAAAGTTTTAACAATTTAAAAATTATAAAAAAAATAAAAAAATAAAAAATATACTTTTTCATTTTTTGTGTGTTTGGTTTTATTTCTATTTTGTGTGATTTAGTAATTTTTGAAAAAAAACTTTCTCACAAAAATTTATCATTTCTTTAAATCAAATTTAAGTAAATAGTTAAGTCTTTTGTACTGTTAGATTAATTTTTGAAAACATATCATGAAATATTTTGTAATTATTTTTTGATAATTAGTTAGTTTTTTTCATAACTAGTATTTCTTGATAAGATGTAGAAATTATATTAAACCCAAAATCGGTGTTTATGAATTTTTTTAGTGGAGACTACCTTTGTGAGATATAATTTGAGCCTAATTTCCTTTATTCAGAGTGAAATATATATTTTTCTACTTTCAACACATTTCTTATTTCTTCGTATTTTTAGATGATCTCTATAGGTATTAGCATTGAATGTATGAATTTTTCTATCTTAATAGGTATCATATATATTTTTTATTATTTTTGCTTAGATTAAATGATTTGGTAGAAATTGATAGTATATGCTTATATCTCGTTCATGCGTATATTTACACAAAAAAAAAGAACATATCTGGGTTACCTAAACCAAGATCAAAGCAGAAAAAGCCACAAAATTAACCAACTGTAAAAATAAAAAAAAATGTACAATCTATCTACATTGGGTTGACTCTAAAAAAATATATATATTGAGAAATATCTTGAGAAAAAAATAGAGAGATAAAGAATATATAGTATAATCTACATCTTATAACCAGCATTGCCTACAAAGTTGTGAGTAAAAAGCTAATCATAAAGAAGGATATAGAAATAATTCCCTAAAAAGTCATTGCACTCTCTTCATTTTGTAAAGGCATATATCTTGAAATTCTTTCTTAATGAGTTTGATTTATGCTTGAAAATAATTTTTATATATGATATCTTTATAATTTATACATTTGATTCCTTTCGTGAGATCAATGTTAAAATAACACTTTGAGCCTTTATTAACTTTATACATATGCGAACATATTAGTTCATTTCTATACATCGACTCTTTCGCATATAAATTAGTATGAGTGTTTGAACCGTAGGATTCGGTGTTTTAAGAGTATTGACTTGTGAGGAATAAAGTCGAGCGAATTGATTCATGACATTGAAATTGGGTAAAATTAAATTGATACATTTTTGATAAGAAATATGAAAATGATTTTCGACTAATTATTATAATAAAATCATGATTGTTTAAAGAGATTAAAATAACTTATGCTTGAGATTTTAATTATGATCTTAAAAGAGATTAAAAAGTAAGAAACATTTTTGTGATATGCTGTTTTCTTTTATTCTTAAATTAATTTTTGATTTTGTTGTAATTTTAATTTTTGATTTGATTGTTTTTATTTTTTACATTTAGTTCAATGTTTGTGGGTATCATTCTTTGAAAACCTCCACGAGACTGAGCCTAGTCCTAGAGCAACCTAGGGGTTTAACGACTTGTTGCGTAAATTGAAATCTGAGTTTCCAATCGAAAGTGATTTATGATAGTTTAATTTTTAGTTTTTATCGTTTCTCTTGCTAGAGACTAGCGAAAATTTGGTTAGAGGTTATGATGAGTGCTCAACACAAAATAACCATGATTTTATGTACATTAATTGATTAAATATATATATATATTTATATGTTTTATCATATATTTATATAAATTTGTCTTTTCGGAATAACGGGTATTTTTATTGTTTTCGGGTATTTTGGCTTCAAAAACGCAATTTAAAGACTCAAGAGGAATACTTGAAGCAATACATCACAAATATATTAATAAATAAGTGGGAAAAGGTCAAAAAACATGGAAAAATTGGACAAAATGGGTGAAAAGGTCAAAAAATGTCAAAAAGGCCGGAAATCGCGCTCAGTTGCCCAGGTGTAGCGTAGCCAGCGCCCTTAGTAGCGGCTGACATTCCGCAGCAGCGGTGCCCTTGATTACAGCGACCCACTCAGCAGCGTGATACCTTTTCGCCTCGTTTTCACGTCTGTAGCCGATGACGTCATCTTGGCGTCATTAATATTCTCGGCATTTCCATTACTGGCGTTTTTACATTTTTAACATTTTTTTTACTCATTTTTTCTCTCCGTCTGCTTTATAAATACCACTTCCTTCCTTCAAAAACACACCTAAAAACACGCTATAACTCTCTCTGCTCTTTCTCTCCGTTTCTTAGTTTTTAGTTTTTTAGTTTTTCTTATGTTTTAGCTAGTTTCTCTTAGTTTTAGAGTTCTTCTCTTTAGGAAGAACTAGTTATGTTTTTATAATTTATTAGCTTTTTGATTCAATAAATGGGAGTGCAAATTCCGTTTGGAGGTTTTCTAGCGGGAATGGCATCAATCTTGTAAGGATTTTATTTTCTTTGCGAGTTATTTTTTTATACTTTATTCTTACATGTTATATTTAATTTGTATGTGATTAAATTTAAGCGTACTATTTGTTTGTAAAAATGATATAATAATTACGTTGTTATGCTTGAGAAATATTAGATGGGTAGAAATCCCTAAAATGAATTGATTTTATTTTTATTCAAGATTTTGTATTAAGAATGTTAGAGAGAAATATATTATTTTTCATTACAAACTTAAATGCGAAAATTAGATTTTAAGGTTTAGTTATCGAAGTCGATTTAGAAGTAGTGCTCTTTTATTTGTTGGTACAATCGCATAGGTAGTTAGAGTGAAGCTCTATTTCAAAAGTTTTATAAATTATTATACGAAAATGTATTTGACAACATGTTTTCAGTAGTGGTTTTAAAACTTGAAAGTTAGTACTCGGATAACTAAATTCTTAGGTTTAATTTGGACACCTTGAATAAAGTTTAAATTGTCGAACCCCACCAAATGTGGCATTTAAATGGTTCATTTTCAATCTCTTAGAACAAGGAATTAATTTAATTAACCAAATTAGTTATCAACCCGCTTCATAGGTGTTAATTGATTTGTTTAGTTAACAAAGAATATCTAACCCTGACAAAGGTGGTATTCGTACAAAAAGGGAGAATCAATAAATATCGATTCATATCTTTAATAACCTAAATAATACGATCAGCGTAATTAACTTAGTTATTATATCCGTAAATACTCTACTATTTATAAAAGATAAAATTTGCATGAATGTTTATTGAATTTATGTTTAATTTTACGTAATTAGATTAAAAACACAAAAACCCCAAAATATAAGTAGAGATGTTTATGATTTAATTTCGTTTTTAAAAGTTTGAATAATAAATTAAAAACCACATACATTCCTTCCTTAGATCGACCTTGGGAGTATACTTATCATTTTCTACGAAATGATTCGTGCACTTGCGAGAGTTTTATAAATATAAAACCAACTTATTGGCAGGATCGACGATGCCGGTTTTTGCTCATCAAAGGTTTTGACAATCCCGATTCTGTTCATCAGTAATCTCTCTAAGAGTTTGATTGAGATTATTCACAACCATTTCTACATAGATGAAATGATCTAAATCATCATATAAGTTGCTTGAACTTGGACGATCTATCTGAATTGCTTGCTCAAGGAATTGTGCAATATGTGAATTTGATCTCACCTTGTAGTGTGAGTTCATTCACTATGATTCTAAAAAACAAATAAAGATTACAATCAAATTAAGTAAAAAATGAAACAAAAACAAATATACATAAATCAAAAGGAAAAATATTTTTTTATTTTAAATATTTTTAATATAAAGTATTTAAAAAAATAAAATAAACAAGAGTAAATTTAACAAAAAATTCTGACAATACGGTACCAAAACTTAATGCGTTCAGATGAATAATTAATTTAAATTGTTTAAGATGTCGTTATTTAGTATTTGGCAAGTAAGGATATTTTTCATAGAGGATTTAGAAACCAACTTCTATTTATTAAAATGTGGGGTTTTTGTTGTTTGTGAAACGATAATTAAATCTATTAACTAAAAATTAATAAAGATAAAAAAATATAAAGATTACGATAAAGATATGAATAAAGAACGATTGTAGGATCATTCTACACCATTAGCATATATTACAAATCAACAAAAATATATATTAATATTATATTCTTTTGATTATACCAACTTAAAGAAATTTAAAAGTCCGTAAGTCTCCACATCTTCTTACATATTCATTGAATTAAACAAGCTCTTAATCCAAATTCTTTCTAATAGACAACCTCGAATAAGCTCTCTAAATTTGGTAAATCAAAATTATTCAATTTTAAGAATCAAATTAGATCAAGGTTAAACACATAAAGTCGGTTTAATTATCTTGAGTATTAATTCTCATTTTAAGAAATTTATCACTAGTTATTTAAATTAATTAAACGATTATGTACCCAATCAACTAAATTGATTAACGATGAATTAATTTGATGATTTAATTGTATATTTAAATAATCAAAAAAATTCATACAAAGATTAAATTCGAGATTTAATACATAATCAAGAAGAATAGAAAAATAAAATGTTACATATTTTATTAAATATTACAATCTATGTCTATGGCTTTGAAATCACCCATAATAAAATATAAAATTAGCTACTCTTGAAGAACAATAAATTCATAATATTGTTCATGATAGCAATAAAAGAATGTAGATGAAATCTTAGGATTGTTGTCTTTAATTCTGATATTCAATTGCTATAATTACCTCTTGAAACTTCTTCTTAATTTTTACCTCTAGTTTTAATTCTATATTTTTCTAATTTTTCTCTTACTTTTTTGTACAATTTGATGCTAATTCTATTTTATAGGGTGTTATTTGAATATTCATATTGAGAAAAACTTATCTATTTTAGAGTTGAAGTAGGATTAGTACACAAAAAAGAATACACGGTCGCAAAAATCTTACTACACAAATGTGAAAGCGTGAAGCTTTTGAGATAGTGTTAATCCATTTAAATGAAACTCGGTAAATTCACGTACTCTTCTAAATACATTCATCTGTTAAATAAAAATCATAAAAAAATCCATAAAAATTAAAAAAAATAAAAAAATTCAATATTTTTTCAATAATATAATATAAATAATTTTAACTCGTTATAATAATACAATACATATATGTAAATGAATTAATATTTAAAATGTGTATAAAATAATAGTTATCAAATAGTTGTAAATTTTAGGAAAGTATGTTGGAAATGTGCGATTCTTTTATTTTTAAAATTATAATTTTAAAAGAATTTAAATTTGGATTGATCTGATATGATCCACAGATCGATCTATCCTGATCCATCTTAATCAGATCAAATATGTTGATATTGTATGTTGATTATGATTCGATTCGATCCGAAATTGATCAGTTTTGATTCGATCTGAAGCAGATCACATGGAGTAAATATTTGTGGAGCTTCAATCTAGTAAATTTTTTTCCATTCCTAACCCAAGGTATCGTCCATGGAGCAAAGGCATAAATTGAGGAATGGAGTGGTACCTTGAACCTATCTATATTACCAATTGATAACTTTAAGATAATATTTGAGGTGAATTACTTTGAATAAATAAATGAATTTATACTTTTTTCCAATTCAATGTGTATTCTTAGAGAAAGCAAAACATGCTTTGTAGTTGGTACTCACAACAAGATCTAATAAGGATCAAATCGAGACTTTGTCTACCATAGCAATTCAAGAAAGGAGTATATAAAAAGGATGAAGTGAGCTACTCTACCTTGATGATGAAAACTCATGGGATACAATTTTTAAAGAAGTGAAAAATGTTGTTGAAGAATTCAATGAATTACTGTTAGTTAAGTTTCCAAAGAAACCCTCACCTAGAAGAAAGGTAGATTAAAAGGTTAAATTAGAACATGGAGCATATAAGATTGCCAAATCATTGAACAAGCAAGTTGAAATTATAAATGCATACTTGGATAGCCATCAATAAGATGATAAAGTTTATTGATAAGAGCTAAATTATTACATTTTTGTTATGATTTAAATGTTGATATTTGTGTGAAAATTGTGTTTATTTGATTATTTAATCCACAAATGTCATTTCATGGGTATTTCGTGTTTAAAGTACAATTTCAGGTAAAATCATAATTTTGGAGAAATTTAGGACAAATTTCAATGAACGGGATTGAGTGCAAATAAAAAGAAAATAAAATTTTAAAATTTGGAATTTTGCCGTCGGCGAGAATATTCTTGCCGCCGACGAAAACCTTGCGGAGAAAATGTTGAAAATCATGCAGGGAGCACGGATTTTGGAAAAACAATCTCCCGCCGGCCAAGTGCATCTCGCCGCCGGCCACAATAAACTCGCCGCCGGTGAGATTTAGCGGAACCAAAATCGTAAGTTTTCCAAAAATCTCGCCGCGGCGAGAATAATGTCGCCGCCGGCGAGTTTCGTCTGAAAACACATTTTTTATGTTGTTTCGTTCCAAAATTGCCCCCCAAACCCTAGATCTATTTATACATTATGATGGAAAAAGAGGGAGACGATAGAGAGAGCAGAATTGAGTTATTTTTGGAGGAGAAAAGGCAATTTTGGAGAGAAAGGTTGGAGAAGCTTGAAGGATCATCACCATTGTTGCTACCAAGTCTTCATCTTCGAGAGTTTTTCCTCTCTTCTCCTTAGCTTTTATTTTCTGCATTTTATTCAGATTGTTTGTTCATGGATTCAATTGAGAATATGTTTGTTCTTATTTTCGTTATGAACTAATTCATTTTTGCTAAGGCTATGATGTAGTTGAATCAAGAAAATCTGATTTCTTGTGTTATCGTTATATGAATTCATTGTTTTCAAGTTGAGTATTTATTTCCATGCTTAATGCTTTTAAATTTCTGATCAAGATTTAAATGATTTGTTGCATTATATTGAGACCGAGAGGAGATGTGTTATGGACGCTTCTTGTGATAAATACCGTATGTTGAATGCGAGTGTGAGAACTAATGCATGATGTATGTGGTTATTCTAGAAATTCCATAAATCGTAATGTGCTTGTTTGTGATTAAATCTTCATAGAAATATAGTCGGTTTTCATAGACAAGTAATTCTAATATAACTCGAGAGAAAGTATTAGATAAATTTGGGTTTTTCAACCATTACTTTTAACTTTGATTCTCATATAACATGACTTGAAATCGGATTGAATTGATTTAGCGAAATCAAATGCCTTAACGTTTTTAATCATTTGTGAAAAACATTAAATTTTGTTATTTGCGTTTAGTTTTAAGTTAATTTACTTTTTAAACAAATTCAAAAATTCGATTTTCAAATAAAATTAGGATTAGTCAATTTCGGTACTTAATAACGTCATTCTTTGTGGGTTCGATATCCGTACTTTTGTACACTTTATTACTTGAACGATTCGTACACTTGCAAAAATACGCATCATTTATTGATACAAAGATAAGAGAGATCATATTCAATGAATATGAGCATGAAGTTGCAATATGAAAATTTCAAGACCATATAATGCTTTTAGAAGCAAGATTTGATGAGGGCATTATGAGCTTAGATGAGAAAGAATGTCATGATTCAAATTAAAATCGTCCCAATGAATTGTTTTCGTATGGGCTTGGAAAATAATTTGATCATTTGAGGTTAGGTTTACAACTCAACAAAAGAAAAGCCCATTTTTATAGGTAAATATCTAGAATATTCTATTAAAATATATAGATCTTTATCTTGGATATTCACCTAATTATTAAAAATATTTGGGATATTTATTACGATTATTTATTAGATATATTTTAGGATGATTCTAAATCATTATTAGATTAATGATACATGTAATAATATCAAGCATTGGCAAGGAAAATAATTTATAACTACTAGAGTCTAAAGTAATATTATAAGGGTGATAAGAGAAAATTTGTAGCACGTGGGGTTCATTAAAAGTTGATGTACAATGATATAATGCTTAATAGAATTTGATCTAAGATGTCTATTAATATGGGTCTTTCTAAAAATTTTATAATCAGAGTAAACTCAAAAACTTAACATAAAAGCTTTCCAAGGTGGTTTTATCAAAGCAGTGAGCACTGATGCCAAACTCGTCCAAGGTTCGTCTGTGAGACGTAGACAAAAATAGAGGAATGGAGTGATACTTTGAACCCATCCATAGTACCAATTGACGACTTCAAGGTAGTATTTGAGGTGAATTTCTTTGAATAAGTAAACAGATTCTTACTTCCTTTTTGCCAATTCAATGTATATTCTTGTAAGAAGCAAAACATACTTAGGACCCATAACAAGATTTAGCAATTATCAAATCAAGACTTTGTTTACCGAATAAATCAAGAAATGATTATAGAAAAAAATAAGGTAAGTTACTCTACCTCTTTCAAACAACTAGATGAGATGATAAAGACTCAAATGAGAAGTGCAAAAAGTTTTTGAAGAATCCAATGACTTACTACTAGTTAAGTTGCCAAAAATACCCTTACCTAGGAAGGGAGTTAGATAAAAAGAGTAGAACATACAGCATACAAGGTTGTCAAAACAAGTAACAATCAAGTTGAAATTATAAATGCATAAAATTACAAATGCATATATGGATAGCCTCTAATAAGATGAAAACATTTGTTGATACAAAGATAAGGAAGATCGTCTTCAATGAATTTCATGTGAGTATGGAAATACACTATGTTAGTTTTGAGACCACATTCAGTACTTAAAAGGGTAAGATACAACGAAAGCATCACGATCTTTAATGGAAAATAATATCATGATTCGAATTAAAAAGAGACAAATGAATTGTATTTTTACGATCAAATGTTTGAGATTTGGTTTACAACTCAACAAAATGAAAGTTAATTCTCATGAACAAATGTCTACAAGATCCCATTAAAATATCAAGTTATTTGTATTGGATTTTCACCTAATTACTATAAATATATAAGATATTTATTACAATTCTTTATTAGATATATTTTATGATAACTAACGTGAATTCTTATAAATAATTATAAAGAATTCATTTATAGCAATTACAAGAATCAAGCAACAAACAAATAAGTTATAACATTTTCTACATAGTTGTAATATAAATTCTATATACCATATTTTTTTCTCAAGTGGTATCTTATTTACTTTCACTAATTTTAAATATCTATTCAAATTGCTTGTTAGTTAGATTATTTAGTATTTGAATTGTTAATTACCTTACGTGACCTTAAAGAAAGTAAGCCAGAGTGACAGTGTGTTTGAGTGTGGAATCCGCTTCTTTAATAAAAATCATGTATTTAATAAATAAGGTCGCATAAAATGTAGACAGATTTATTAGCATTCCATTTAAAGGCAATTTTTTTTTTTACCTTACACATTAGTTTACTTTTATTTTTAATTGATGTAATATAACTCTTTAGGAAGGTTTAAATGTTATATATATATATATAAAACGTGATAGTATTTTTATTTAAGATATCCTAATAAATCTAATTATATTTACTTTACATCTCAAATTTAAATTATATAATATTTTCTAATTATTATGGGTCAATAAAGGTCTACCAAAAATATTTTGTTGGTTTGATAAAGCTTATTTAGAAATCAAAATTTTTGTAAGGCAACAAAGATTTAGGTTTTTGTATTTGTGAATTTGTAATAGGGTTTGTAATTTACATGGGCTGAAACAGATCCAAAAGTAGTGGTACAGTTTGGGCTTTGTGTGTCTCCAATATCAAACTTAAAGGATAATATCAATACGTAGCTACTTTGAAAGCCATGGAATCTTCCTGATCGGCCTTGAAGAATCTGGAACGATAAAGGAAAAATGCCTAAATGGACCCCAATGTCGCGTCCTTATTCTCGCTTTTCTTTTTTATGGTCTCAACTCTCAACATGCTTAGTTGCTTACTTTTCTATTCCACTTCACACCGAAAATTATTCTTCGACTAAATCCAAATGTTTGTAATAGTCGTTCAAAATAAATGGTGGTTATTAGGTTAAATTATTTAAGTTCTTTAATGTTTTAAATTTAAAATAATATCATTTATTTCTTTATTTATAAAAAAAGTTATCAAAATAAATAAATAATTATTTTAACGATTTTATATTAAAATATTATCATTTTATATTAAATAATTAAAACGTGATTAAAGTATGAATATTCAATAAAAAGAAGCGAAATTTTATGTTAAATTATTTAAGAAAAATCAACAATAATAATATTTAAATAAAAAGTAAATTAAATATATATCTTAATATAAAAAATAAATTAAATATATATCTTAATTAAAAAATAAAATATTAAAACAAATAAAATAAATCTACAAAAATATTATCAAACTATTACATTCATTTATACCACCCACGTTTGTTCCATTTATATCATTTTTTAATTTTCGTTTAACAACGTCATATATACTTTAGATTTATAATAACTTATAGTTAAGTAGTGGATTTAAAATAACTCAAATAATTAAGTGTTATTATTGTTTTAAATATATCACTTAATTATTTAAGTTATTTTAAATTTATTTAACATGTAACGTTCAGTATGATATAAGTTGAATAATGAAATAATTAGTAGTATAAATGAGATAAAAAATAGTTCAATAATACAAATGAAACAAATGCGATGAGTTGTTGGTATCTTTATAAGTTTACTCAAACAAATACTTTGTATAGCTTTTTTCATATTAATTGTTATTGTATTATGGTTAAAAAAATTTCGTATTTTAATCGCAATTAATTATTTAATAAAAAAAATTATAATAGAAAAATTATTAAAATAAAAAAATTTATTCTTAATTGACAATTTTTTATTAAAGAAGAGATTAAAATGCTACTATTTTTAATCTAAATAATTAATCGAAATAAATAATCTAATATAACAAATTTTTACCAGATTTTTCTATAGAAATAAAATATGAGCATTTCTCCCGGCTCATGTCACTCTTACTCATGTTCATTAGCCTAAATTATGTCAATTTAGACAATCAAAGATCAATAATGAGTAATACTATACCTGTGGATAAGATGGTTCTCATTAATTGTATTTTATGAAGAAATTGTTAAAGAACATGAGATCCAGCTGGTGACAACCAACACACCAATCGAAGCCCACCAACACTGCATGCATGACAGTTGTCAATGAACACGCTCTCCATAATCGCTTATTTTTAATTATTACAATTTTGCTTTTCTTTATATAAATAGGTTGTAAACATTCGCTTATTCATCATCAATAAATCCATTTCTTACATGGTATCGTAGCTAGAAACAATTCCCGTAAAATCACCATAGAAATTTTTTTTCTCATTTTTCTTCAACTGCTTTTTTTTCAAACCAATTTCGATCCACAAAATAATTTCAATTTCATCCCATCATATTATTCAGATTCATCCGAGCAACTGCAATTAAAATCAAGCCAAAATACCTCTTCACGCTACCACACACGCTTCGTTTAAACTCACCTGTTCCACGCTTCCCTAATCGAGACATCGCGCCAACACGCCGCTACCGGGCGAGGAAGACGACTCAACGACACGTCGCCGTCATACAATAAGCAACGACGTGTCGTTCACCCTGTTTGGTCTTCATCCTGCTTAGGGTTCCACCGTTGTACTGCTTTCGGTATTCCAACCGTCACGGCTCACCCACTTTCCGGATTCCTGTTATTCGCTAAAATTTCCTGCCTGTAATCCTTAACTCATTTTCTATAAGATAAAGCATATTTCAGTCCATTATTTATTTCATAAATAGTCATTATTGTCTAAAACACACTTAAACCTATCTCGTACTTTCGAATTTATTCAACAAATAATGTCTTTGACTACCAATACCAACCATACTTTACCAAAATGGTATGATGACCCTAGCCATTCATTATATTTACACCACTCAGACCAACCAGGCATGGTTCTCGTAGCTCAATCCTTAAACCAATAAAACTATCACATTTGGAGTCATGCAATGCCCATGGCCCTAATAACCAAAAACAAAGAAGGATTCATTGACGGCACAATCAAAAGGCCATAAACAAACCTTGAAACATAAATCAAACAATGGACTCGCTGCAACATTCTTGTCAAAGGATGGATCCTCAACACTATATCACCCAAAATTGCAGAAAGTGTCATGTATAAAGTTGATACCGTATATGAAAGTTACGGAAGAATTAAAGGAACGTTGCACACCAACAAACATGGCACCTATTCCACATCGAGCAAGAGATCCATGATTGCATACAAGAAGTGTAAGCACGTGGAGAATACTATACAAAATTAAAAAGCTTAGCGGACGGTCGTGATGCACCATGTCCTCTTCCACATCATGCGAGGAAATGCCTAAGGGAACTACAAGAATATCAACAAAAGTAACGAACCATAAAATTTCTCATTGGGCTTAACAATGTTTACACATCAAAGACGTGGACAAATCTTGCTCATTGGAACCATTACCTACAAGAAATAAGGTATATTCACTTATTGTTCAAGATGAAAAGCAAAGAGTCAGTCTCCACGCAAAGCACGAGAAGGATGCCGAGTCGCCGTGACTTGTTGCCAGAGATAGTCGTCCACAATATCCTCACAAAAATTACCCACCAAGGAATCCACATCTCAAGTGCAATCAATGCAATAATATAGGCCATAATTCTGAGAATTTCCAAAGTCACCTCAAATGTGATTTTTGTGGTCTCAATGGACACAATTTTGAAAACTGTCGAAAGTGTCTCAAATGTAATTTTTGTGGTTTGAATGGACATGACATCAACATGTGTCGGAAGAAAGGAGCAATTCAAGATAAGAGAAATACAAGCATGGCTTCCTTCCAAAGCTCATCATACCGACTTTCAAGAAAGTCGCCCGACACAAAGACACCATTCCCACAACCTTACATCCGCCCAATATCGCAGCTCCTTACACTTCTCAATCAATCCAAATCGTAGCATGGTAAGTCAAGTTGACTACTTCTTCGTGTACACATTACGTGCAACCGTTTCCATTCGTAAACCCGTTGGATTTTTGATACAGGGCAACCGATCACACGGTCGTTCCCAATACCTTACATGAAAGCTCCAAAGATTCCGGGCTCACTAATCGACATGTACATTTACCCGATCATTCTCTTCGCCCGTGTCACACATATTGGCACCGTACATTTCTCAAATAATTTCATACTCCATAATGTCTCTTCAGGTTCCCTCCTTCAAATTAAACTTAGTTTCCAAGAGTCAAACCAACTCAAACCTCATTATTTCATGTCACCTTCACTAATGAACAAGTGCTTTGTCTCAGCACAAATGCTCAGGGAAGACGATTGGGACGTGGAACCGAGAAAGCAGGACTCTACTACCCGATTATTTCGAAAAGGCCGGACGTTTCTCTGCTTTCAAACACCGCCCACCAATTCTCATCTATGGCATCAACGACTGTCATTTATCTAATAACATATGCGTGTAATTTCTCTTTCCATCAACACACCTTTTTGTTCCATTAATGATTGTTCTATTTTTCCATTAGCTAAACAAACACGTAATCCATTTCCTTAAGTTCCATCAATACAAAAGCACCATTTGAAATGATTCATGTCGATATTTGGGGTGGTTATCACATTCCAAAGACTTAATTGAGCACGTTATTTTCTCACTATCTGATGACTACTCAAGATGCACACGTCTATCTCTTATATACGCTAAATCCGATACACGCATATTTCTTACCACCTTCATCAATCTTGTTGAAACACAATTTTCATCCGTAGTTAAAATCATTCGTAGTGACAATGGACCAGAATTTTCTACGACCCAGCTTGTTTTCTACCAAGGAATCCTTCATCAAACTAGTCAGTGTCTCTACCCCTTAACAAAATGGTGTCATGAACGCAAACATCGTCATCTTCTCAATGTCGCTCGTTCATTGCTTTTCCAAGCCAATCTTCCTAAAAAATTCCGGGGAGATGCCATTCTTACAAACACATACCTCATAAATCGTACTCCAACACTGCGTTCTCAAGGTAAAACACCATTTGAAGTCCTTTTTCACAAAACTCCTAGGTATGAACATCTTCGTGTTTTTTGGTTCCCTTTGTTTTCGTGTCTCCGCACATCACGATCGACTCACCAAGTTCGATGCTAGATCACATAAATGCATATTCATTCGGGTATCCATCCGGGGATCAAAGGTTATCGTGTCTACAATCCGGGAAACAAGCAAGACTTTGTCTCGTGATGTTATCTTTCGCGTAACATGTATTTCCTTATTTCACTTCCGTCCAACACTCCAACCCTATTTCCTCCATCGAAGATACTATCTACGATGACATACACAACATTCGTCAATCAACCAATCCAAATATATCACTGATCATACATCACCGTCCTTCCAATAATCAACTCGTACACTCTTCATCTTCAAGATTCATCTTCGTAAACATCATCATCAACTTCTCCACCACACATAACTTCTCCAACACACCAACACATAGGCTTCTGTCGATCCACCAATGTTCCTAGCTACCTTAAAAATATCATGTAAGCTTCCTTACCTTCTCGGTCTTCCCTTCGTCTCACTCAAGATCGTCCAAAGACAAAGGTACTTCTCATTCTTTATCTCACGTATTTACCTACACCAATTATCACCGCACATCGTGCCTTTGCTACTTCTATTTCCATTCTCGTGGAACCAACCACTTTTGCCGAAGTTTAATGATCCAAAATGGCGGCTTGCCATGAAACAAGAACTGGATGCCCTTGAAACTAATGGCACTTGGACGCTTCAATGTCTTCCTCCAAACAAGAAACTAGTTGGTTGTAAACGGGTTCTACAAATCAAGTATAATCCTCGATGGCTCTCGTGGAACCATACAAGGCTCGATTAGTGGCCAAAGGATACATCAGATTGAAGGTTTTGACTACCAAGAAACTTTTTGCACCACGAGGCCAAACTTGTCACCGTTTCGCTTCTCCTCGTTATTGCTATTCAAAATTGGCATCTTCGACAACTTGATGTCAACAATGCTTTTCTACATGGTGATCTTCATGAAGATGTTCACATGTCCCTTCCACCGGATTCGGACGAAAGGGAAACACGAGTACGTAAGCTACATAAATCTTTGTATAGACTTAAACAAGCCTCACGACAAAGGTTCATCAAGCTATCAACAACACTTAAGCTAATGTGGTTTTAACCAATCCAAGTATGATCACTCACCGTTCGTCCTAACCCGTGGTAATTCCTTCTCAGCTCTTCTCGTCTACGTAGATGATATAATCATAACATGAAACAATATACAAGACATTGAAGAAACTAAGAATCATCTCATGAGACAATTCAAGCTTAAAGATCTCTTGAATTAAAGTATTTTTTGGGCATAGAAGTTTCAATGCCCAAGAAGGGAATTGTTCTGTCACAACGTAAGTACACACTTGAAATATTGGAGACATGGGTTATCTTGGTGCCAAATCGCCAATTCACCTATGGAACAAAATTTATCCCTCAAGAAGGTTCAAGGAGAATTCATCAATAATCCCACATCCTATCGAAGACTTGGGAGATTAACATACTGACCATTACAAGGCTCGACTTAGTGTATGCAGACACTGCACATTCTCACCAATATATGGATAAACCACGACAACCACATTTCGGGAAGCAGCTCAACGAGCGCTACGATATGTCAAGAACACACCAGGGCAAGGTCTCTTTTTCTCAAAGAACTAGTTCATTACAACTAAATGCTTTTGTGATGCAGATCGGGCAAAATGCACAGATACACGACGATCAACCACGTGATATCAGATGTTTCTTCGAAACTCGCTAATTTCTGGAAGACTAAGAAACAAAATACGCCTCACTATCGTCACAGTACAGGCATCACCGCTCTACGGCAACAAGATGTCATGGTAACTGTTACGATATATTTTGGATGATTTGGGTATCAAACACTCTCAACCAACCAAGTTATATCGACAATCAAGCAACTCTTCACATTGCATCAAATCCGTTGCTTCAGACAACTTAACCAAACACATGTAGATCGATTGCCATCTAGTAAGAGAAAAGATTCAAGCCGGAATGATCAAAACTTATCATATCTCTACATTAGAGCAACCAAATAGACATATTTACCAAATCCCGAGTTTTCCATAATTCTCAAGTTTTATTTAACAAGTTATAATAATTAACATATATTCTAACTCGCCGGAATGTTAAAGAACATTTAGATCCACCATTGAATAACCAACACACCAAGCACCACCAACAACATGTAAGGATAGTCATTCACAACACGCTTCATAATTGTGTTTATTTTTAATTATTACAATTTTGCTTTTCTTTTATATAAATAGGTTGTAAACATTCGTTTATTCATCATCAATAAATCCATTTCTTACAGAAATCACTTTATATCATTTAGATGCTATAAATTTAATGCTATTTTACATTTTAATAAAATAAAATTAAAAAAAATTATACATAAAATCACTTAGTTATATCATTTAGAATATTTCAATCCCTTAGTTATATTTTTAATAATTTAATTTTTTTTGTTAATAACATAATAACAAATTATCAAATTTAAAATTTTTTATTTTATTTTTATCAATTTTATAATTATTTTTTATCATTAAAAATTCTATAAAATCAATGCGTTAATAATAATTAAAAAATATAAAATAATAAAACAATTATCCTTCAATTATCATTTTTTTTAAAACAAAAGAATTAAATTTTTATATATATATATATAATGGTTTAATGGCGATCTAAAGTTTCAAATCTAATAATAAATATAATTAATTAAAAAAAATGCAACACGTGTGCAATAAGGTGGTGTAATGATTTACCCACGAATAATTCCTCCTAAATCGATCTTTCTAGAAAATAAGGTGCTACCCACCTCATTGTTCTCTCATACATGGCAGAAACTTCTAACATATTTGAGAAAGAAGCTAACTATCACATTTTAAAATATCTCATGGTCTCTAGAACCTTCTTCACCGCCTTAAATTTTCACTCTCTCTACCTTGACACTAAACAAGATACTTAACAGCTCAAATCGATTTAACCGTAGACTGCTAAGTTGCTTCCAGTAACTAATCCAAAGTATTGCGAATCCCAGATTATAACTAAAAAGGACACAAGGCTGCTATATAATTCTGATTTTCTCTGTTTTCATGACAGAGAAATTGATAAGTGAATTGAAGCAAAGCAGAAGAAGCATTCAACCATTGAAGGTATGACAGTCAATGAAGAAATGGAACAGCTAGCGTCAACAGCTGGTTTGTCGTCTTCATCTTCTTCCAGCTTCTCACCTCAACCAATGGAGGGTTTACATGAAATGGGTCCACCTCCATTTCTAACAAAGACCTATGAAATGGTGGAAGATCCATCAACAGACTCCATTGTTTCTTGGAGCAGAGCTCGCAACAGCTTCATTGTTTGGGATTCTCACAAATTCTCTACCCTTCTTCTTCCTCGCTTCTTCAAGCATGGTAACTTTTCCAGTTTCATTCGACAGCTCAATACATATGTAAGTAGTTGTCAACTTTGATCATCATTTCTTGCTTCTTCTTCTTCATGTACATATTCCCTTTGAATTGCTTTCTCATCATCTTTGTAACAGGGTTTCAGAAAAGTAGATCCTGACAAATGGGAATTTGCAAATGAAGGGTTCTTAGGAGGGCAGAGGCATTTACTTAAGACGATCAAGAGAAGAAGAAATGTGACACAGAGTTTACGGCAACAGGGAGGAGGGGTTTGTGTTGAAGTGGGTCAATTTGGATTTGAAGGTGATATAGAAAGACTGAAAAGAGATCGAAATGTGTTGATGACAGAAATTGTACGGCTGAGACAACAGCAGCACAATTCAAAAGAACAAGTTATATCAATGGAGGGTCGTTTACAAGCTACAGAAAAGAAACAACAACGGTTAATGACTTTCCTTGCTAAGGCACTAACTAATCCAACATTTTTCCAGCAGTTAGTTCAGAAAAATAATGAAGGGATAAACTTACAAGGAGTCGAAATTGGGCGAAAGAGAAGACTCACTACAAGCACAAGTGTTGAGGACTTGCAAGAGGAAGTGACTGTTGATGTGGATAGTGACCAACTTGTGGACTTCTCTACAACTTATGAACAGCAGGAAGAGTTGGTTTCCATGGAATCAGAAATCGAAACATTTTTCTCAGTTGTCATGGACAATGAGTCTAGCAGTGATATTAAAAATCATGGTTCAGGTTCTATGTCCACAAGAAGTAGTGGCAATTTGGGCTCTGCTAATGAGTTAATATGGGAGGAACTCTTGAATGAGGATTTGATTACTGGCAATCCAGATGAAGAAGTTATGGTGGGTGGGGAACAATCTGAGCTTGATTTGGAAGTTGAAGATGTGGTTGCAAAACAAGATGAATGGGTTGAAGATTTGCAAAATCTAGTGGATCAATTGGGTTTTTCTCAGGTCAATGCCCTAAGTAATTTTGATGATATTATTGACTTATAGTTGGTCTCTGCAACTCGATTTGGACCATTCCTGCTGCTTTTCACATATTGGTATGGTTCACTTTAAGCTCTGGTTTGATTGTTCCGTAAAGCAAATATTTGTTTTTTAAGTTTTGTGGAGTATAAGAATGTTTTGTTTGTTTGATACATGTAACAGGGAATGGTGAAAATTGTAACGAGGCCAACAGATGTTGCTATTCCTACGAATCCTAATAAGAATTACCTAACTTAGTCTATTGGTTTTCTTGTTATTTTGATTTTGTTTGTTTGTTTATGATTCTTTGCTTCTTTTGTATTTGTTTGCAGGCGCAATCGCCAAAGGAGATAACCGATGAAGAGGTTTATTTAGGTCTACAACAATCACATTGTCGTAAAAGAGAGAGCTTGAAAAGAGAGTATAGGGCTTGAAGGAATATCTCTGGGTTATGATATATACTAAATTTAATTTATTTCATGTATATAGAGCTGCCAAGGACGTAGGGTAGTAGTGTGCTTGTAAATGGCAGAAACTGGATTCAATTTTCAGTTGTTTAGGAGAGGACGATTTACACAAATAGTATTAGGGATGTGTGATCTTGAATACCTTATTTGGTTACATGACGAATTAAGTTACGGAAAACCAACTAAAATTATAGATTGATAATGAAGAAATAGATAGGATTCAAAATAATATAGCAAAAATGAGAAATTATTCATTATTCTTCAAGCCCTTCACACTGTAATCTCTCCTTCTCTCTCTCTCTCTCTGTGTGTGTGTGTGTTGTGTGTTGGTGAAAAGCCAGGAGTATACACAAGTAATAAATAATTCCTCAAGCAAACAGTAATTATGCCAACAAATTACTTAATTAAGTTCCTTAAATTGTTGCAATTTGTGGATCTTGTTTTATCAAGGGAACTTCATCACAAATTTTTTTTTTCAGTCCAGAACCTACAAGTTGGGCATTGATTTTTCAAAAACACATGAAGAGAGATGTCCAAAGAATAATAATTCGAAGAATTGAAACCGGAAAGAACAAAGAAAACTATTAAGAGATACGCACCTGATTTCAAAGAGTATCTCTAGTTCAGATTGCCATATGATCCGCGACTTGGAATAAAATCACCGTTAGATCAAATGAGTCCCATATCGTAATTTCAAAATCCAAACAAGTTTTCCATAGTTCAATCACAAAAAATATGAAACAAACATTAGTTAATTTTATTGAACCAACCAAAGAAAACAAAAGAAAGGTAATCATCCCACATTCGGATGCGTATTACCAACAAGTAGTTTATTTCTCTTGTTGTAAGTTGAGCTTCTGGCAATATCTATGAACCTTCATCAACATGAACTACCACTGACTAGTCTTCACCAACTGCAAGCCATGTTGTTAGATAAACCTGCATGACATCATGGTTTGGCTTGTGATTTGATTGTGTCATTCGCATTTGAGTATCATAGTCCTGCAATCTTGGATATAATGGTTCATAAGATTCTGCGGAATACAGAGTGCAAACACAGATCGTTAAATTCTCCAGGATAAAGCTCATCAGACCAACGAAGAGAGTGGATTACGAAATCGTTGCAACTCATAGACAACAAACCCCCTGCTTATCAAATTTACTTCCATAATAAGCGTCTGAACAAGCTCCGCAGATGATTTCTCAAACGATGCAATGGAAGATAATACAAATATTGTGATTCCACCACCATCACCTAAATCGTTTTTATCAACGGACCAATCAGAAAATTGAGTAAGAGGGCTACAGCTTGTACCTTTGAGATAACGTCTCATAGATTTACTAGATTTGACCATGTGAGTTTCAACAGCCACCATGCCCTTGTATGATGATAGAAGACATGCCTGTACAATTTCTGGCACGCTTTCTCTATAATACCAGATATGTCACCTAGAACACCCAGTTCCATTGATGGTATGTATGTCTGAGAAATATAGGTGTTGACAAGAGAAGTGGCATGTGATCTCCCAGCAGAAGAATAAGAATTCTACTGTTGGCAATAACAAGCTAGCTTAGACCATTGATTCCTGGGATTCCATTGCGCAGCTGGTCTCATTAATCTGGCTACTGATGGCGCCAATGGTAAGGGATTCCTGTTAAAAATAATCCAAGTCAGCAGCAAAGTTTCTAGAAGTTGCGGGTCTATTTCTTAAGAATTAATTAGAAAGTGTTTGTTAAAATTAGGTAGCAAGTTTTTTTTAGACGTGTGCAGGAAGCATTTTTTAGCAGCATTGTTTCTATATTTAGTTATAATTGTAGTGGGTTGGTTATAGGTTAATTATGGCAGCATTGTAGTGGGGTTAGTGGGTGCTAAAAATAGGAATATGCACCATTATAAATATCGTGTTTGTATCTGTTGGTAAATGAAAAAGTTGAGAAATAAATCAGTTGTTGAGTTTTGCTGTGTTTTGTTCTGTTTCGAAAAGAATTCCAACAAATTGGTATCAGAGTGAGGTTGATCTAATGGCCGAGGCAGGTGGCAATGCAACTGTCAGCATGTCCAATCCGACGATACCTTTGTTCAAGGGTGACAACTATGAGTTCTGGAGCATCAAGATGCGAACTATGCTGAAATCTCATGGTTTGTGGGAATTGGCAGACAAAGAAATACCGACTCCTGATCCAACACCAATCGACACAGCCAAGCGAGATGCAAAGGCGTTATTCTTCATTCAGCAAGCCGTACACGAATCGGTGCTCGAAGATCGAAGAAGCCAGAAACAAGCACTGTGCCCGGTCTACTCGAAACCGCTTTTCAAGGAAGTTCCAAGGTGGTAGCTATCAAGTTGCAGGGATTGAGACGAGAGTTTGAAACATTGTTCATGAATCAAGGCGAGTCTGTCCAATTGTTTCTTACACGAGTTACATCAATAGTCAACCAGATCCAAAGTCAGGAGTAAGATCTCTCCGAAAAATAGAGTCAGACGAAGGTGTTGCGTAGTTGACAACCAAATTTGGATCACGTATGGCAATATCGAAGAATCCAAAGACATGTCTACCTACACGCTTGATGAATTGATGGGATCATTGCAGGTCCATGAAACTCGCCTCAATCGATCAGAAGTAAGGGACGACACCAAAGCCTTCTATACCAAGGGTGATTCCTCAAGAAGCCAACAACAAGGCAGCAGAGGTAACAGCAGAGGTCGAAGCAATCAAGGCAGCAGAGGTAGAGGCAAGCCAAGTCACAATCAACCGCACTCTAATCAATCAAAGAAAGATGTAGAATGTTACTATTGTCATAAGAAAGGGCATATGCAAACCGACTGCTACAAGAAACAAAGAGAAGAAGGTCAAGATGTAGAGTGTTATTATTGTCACAAGATCGGTCATATGCAAGCCGATTGTTACAAGAAGAAAAGAGAAGAAGGACAGGCAAGTTTTGTTGAAGAAAAGAGCAACCAAGCACGATTGTTCATGGCCAAAACCGATAAAGAATCAGATGTGAGTCAAGTCTGGTTTTTGGACAGCGGGTGCTCCAAACCATATGACTGGTTTCAAACATATGTTTGATGAATTAGATGAATCATACAAGAAAGCAGTTAAACTTGGTGATGACAAAGAGATACAAAGTGTCAAGGAAGAGGAAGAGTAGTTACACTGTGCTATCAAGAAATACAATACACGATGCTACACGTGTATTATATTCCTCACCTGTCTCAGAACCTACTTAGCATCGGTCAAATGATGGACAGCGGGTGTACCATCAAGTTTGAAGGCGACAACTGCAGAATTATTGATGCAGCCATGGATCAGACGATGGCAACAATCAAGAAGACACAAAACAACTTGTTCCCTTTCGGGAGATAGCCAAGGTGAAAGACAAGGCACTTGACCATGAGATTAGTTCTAGCGAGCTATGGAATTTAAGGTATGGTCATCTACACATGAATGGTTTGAAATTATTGAATCAAAAGAAAATGGTGAACGGGTTACCCGAAATTGGTGAAATCGGTTATGTGGAAGGACGTGCAGTGTTCGCAAGCAATCAAAGTTGCCATTTCCAAAGATCAACACGTTGCAACCAAGGTACTCGAAGTTGGTGCATCGACTACATGGGCCTGCGAGGTTGAATCCACGTGAGAGAAGTAAGTATTTCATGTTATTTATCGATGATTACAGCAGGATGACTTGGGTATATTTTCTTAGTTATAAAAGTGGAGCATTTGGGCTGTTCAAAAGATTCAAAGCCATGGTAGACACAAATGCGGGCTAGTCGAAAGCTCTAAGATCGATCGCGGTGAGTTCCAATCAAAAGAATTCAAGCAGCTTTGTGAGAAAGAAGGGGTGCTACAGCAGCTGACCACTCCATACACACCTGAGCAAAACGGTGTAGCTGAACGCAAGAATCGCACGGTAGTAGAACTAGCAAGAAGTATGCTGAAATCTAAAGGTATGCCGAATAATTTCTGGGCTGAAGCAGTAGCAACAATGGTATATGTTCTAAATCTGTCACCAACCAAGGCAGTGATGAACAAAACACCGTTTGAAGCATGGTTTGAAAGGAAGCCCAGTGTGGGGCATTTGCGTGTTTTTGGCTGCATTGCTTACACTCTTATAAGTGCACAAAACCGAAAAAAACTGGACTCAAAATCTGAAAAGTGTGTTCACTGGTATTGCATACAATCTAAAGGTTATCTGGGTTGTTTAATCCTGACAAAGAAGATTATAGTCTGTGAGAAATATCATGTTTGATGAGAATGCTAGTTGGAGCTTGGTCTACGTACAGTAAAAACAACACACAAATACTTGAAATAGAAGATGAAGAAGAAGAAGACAGCAGCGAGCAGTCACAAAGCAGCCCAAGCTCGAGTAGCACTTCACATCGGATGGTTGATCCGGATACACAAGGAAGAAAGGTACGATCCTTACAAGAATTGTATGAAACAACCCAAGTTTTGTATGTAGCAGATCCATTGTCCTATGAAGAAGCCGTAGAAAGAAAGGAATGGGTGCAAGCAATGAAAGAAGAAATGAGTTCAATCGAGCAAAACCAAACCTCGGAAGCTTGGTGGAATTACCAAAAGATCGCAATGCAATCGAGTTAAACGGGTTTACAAGACTAAATTTGGTCCGTATGGCAGTGTATTAAAATGCAAAGCAAGATTAGTGGAAAAATGATATGCACAAAAGCAAGGCATAGACTATGAAGAGACGTTCTCCCCGGTGGCCAGATTTGAAACGGTTCGGTTGTTGATGGCAATGGCAGCCCAGTTGAGACAACCTCTCTATCAATTTGATGTGAAGTCAGCATTCCTCAATGGTGAACTAAAAGAAGAGGTTTATGTTGAGCAACCGGAAGGGTTTGAGGTGAAGGGCAAAGAACACTGTGTGTACCGTTTGTTCAAAGCATTATACGGCTTGAAGCAGGCCCCTCGTGCATGGTACAGCAAAATTGATGCACATTTTCAGAAATTGGGATTTGAGAGAAGCAAGAATGAGCCTAATCTCTATGTCAAACGCAAAGAAAAAGGAGGTTTAACAGCGGTATGTCTCTATGTTGAAGATATGATTTATTTTGGCACAGATGACGCAATGGTAAAGGAGTTTAAAGAGCAAATTATGCGTGTGTTTGAGATGACCGATCTAGGAGAGATGCATTACTTTCTAGGTCTGGAGGTTGAACAAGAGAAGGGAAAAATCTGTGTCCCAACGCAAATATGCAAGAGACTTGGTAGAAAAGTTCGGATTAAAATATTGCAATCCCGTACTAATTCCAATGAATACAAATGAGAAGTTGAAAGCAATTGATGGAACCGGAGCTGCAGATGCAACTCGGTTTAGGAGTTTGGGAGAGGTCTCAGATTTCTGACGCACACAAGACCGTACATCACACATGCCGTCATTGTCATGAGATACATGCAGAATCCAACTAAACAACACATGGGAGCAGCAAAACGAATTCTTAGGTACATTGTAGGTACAATAAGCTATGGTCTGTGGTACAAGGGTGTTGATGAACCATGTTTGATAGGCTACAACGATAGTGACTGGGCAGGCAGCATAGATGATCGAAAAAGCACAACAGGTCAAGTGTTCTTCTTTGGCAATAGCGTAATAAGTTGGAGTTCGAAGAAACAGTCAACAGTTGCACTATCAACCGCAGAAGCTGAGTACAATGCAGTAACATCAGCAGCATGCCAAGGTGTATGGTTAAGGCGCTTATTGGAAGAGTTAGATTGTGAGCAGAAAGGCGCAACAATACTCTATTGTGATAACCAGTCTACAATTGCAATTGGTAACAATCCGGTGCATCACAACAGAACAAAGCACATAGACACTCGGCTCCATTTCATACGAGACTTGATTGAGCAAAAGATGATAGAGTTGCAGTATGTGAACACGAACCAGCAAGTTGCAGATGTGCTAACCAAATCACTCACACGAGAGAAGTTCAACTGGTGTCGAGACATGATGAATGTGCTGGACTTTGGATTAAGGGGGGGTGTTAAAAATAATCCAAGTTAGCAAAGAAAGTTTCTAGAAGTCATGGTCTATTTCTCATAAGAATTAATTAGAAAGTGTTTGTTAAAATTAGGCAGTTAAAGTTTTTTTAGACGTGTGCAGGGAGGCTTTTAGCAAAGCATTGTTTCTATATTTAGTTATAGTTGTAGTGGGTTGGTTATAGGTTAATTATGGCAGCATTGTAGTGGGGTTAGTGGGTGCTAAAAATAGGAATAAGTACCATTATAAATATCGTGTTTGTATATGTTGGTAAATGAAAAAGTTGGGAAATAAATCAGTTGCTGAGTTTTGTTGTGTTCTGTTCTGTTCCGAAAAGAATTCCAACAATTCCTACCAGAGTTCTGGAAATCTGAACTTGTCGATTTTGAGGATAATGACGGTGTTAGCGGGTCTAGAGTTTCCATTGCTTGAGTTTGAGCTCTTTCCACCACTGCTAAGGAATGGTCGACATTGAATATTGAATGCGATTTGGTAAAACAGTCCCTATGTGCATAAACGTTGTCAATGAATTGCTGGTAAAACCTGTTCATGCATATATCCTAGTCAAAAAATTCAAAAAAAAGCGATGATAAAAAGAAAACAATAATTTCCAATAAGATTCATAAACTGCAGTGGATCCTAATCAACTTGAAAGGCAGATTTAATTTATCACCTCGGCTTACTATCTCCTATGTGCCATACAGGTCACAAAGTGTACAGACCCAATGTCCTGACAAAATGACCACAATACTAGAATATAGAATCTTAACAAGGAATATAGCATCACAACGAACAATGCTAATCCTTTTCTTTTTTTTTTCCCAATATTCCTTTGCTTCATCTTAAGTACTAAAATAGCCCAAGGTCCAATAAAAAAGAGACTGTGTTCGTATCTATGTGTCTTTCCTCATCGTATCTATGTGTCTTTCCTCATCTTAAAGTGTAGGTTCCGCACATATGGAAGGCAAAGAAAATAAAAAAATGTAAGTGTAGTCCCATTAATTACATTTGAAGAAAATAAATAAAAAAATTGGATATAGTCCCATTAATTATATTTGAATTTGGTGTGTAATTTTACCTATAAATAGACAGTGTTTTTACCTTAGAGAGATACACCAAAGAATAGAAGCAAAGCAAAACCAAAAGAACAATTTCCTTTGATGAAAAATAATGTTGTGTTTGTGAGAGAGTGTAAGAGAATATTTTAGAAAAAAACATTTGGGATATTTTTCTAAAAAGAGAGTGACAATATAGTGACTTTTGGGAAATACTTATGTGTCATTCATTATTTTGGATTTATATCAATTTGTTGTATTGTCTCACTTTGTACCCATTAATTTCATTAGTGAAAGAAATATCTTTCGGGGTTTGTCTCGTGAACGTAGCCCAAATTAAAGGGTAAACCACGTTAAATTATCGATATGATTATTTTACCCTGTTGAATTTATTTTACTTTTGCTCGCTGTGCCTCAACACACACAAAGAATCTCTAGTAGCAATAATACAAGGAGCATCCACAAGTAACAATAATATAGGACGTATTATAAATTAGTACTTGTGGAAGCAAAGATCGAGTCTAATTTTGGTTGCACAAATATATAATAATGGGTAACAGCAAAATAATAAGCAGTAAGAAAATAGATGACACACAATGATTTAAGTGGTTCAACTTTTCAATGTGAAAAGTCTACTCCACTGACGACGGCACACCGAGAAAAATCCACTAATAATCAAATGGAGATACAAACACCAATCTTCAGAGAGCTTCACAAAATATACCAATATCCAAAATATATCCAGAAAATAACTCTTTCTAATTTATTGGTAATATATAACAAGATAAATTAACAAACTTGTTATTAAATCAAATATTACCATATAAATAATAACAACACCTTCTGCTTAAGATTTCAAACACCATGGCTATCACTACGCCACTTCCCTTTTCTTTTGTTCTTCTCCAATTTCCTCAAACTCAATTCGTGTTGGAAGATGAAGATGATGACGTGCAGCTGGACATGGCTAGTCGGGAACGAAGCTAGAGGTGGCTGGCTGGGAACAAAGCTGGAGTTTCTGCCTGGAAGTGTCTCTGTTTTCAACTTCCCTATCGACCTCTTTGTTCTCAGTTCTCCTCTGCAACTGCAATACTGTTTTCCTTTCCTTCGGTTGCTTCACATCTCGCAGAAACAAACATATATATATATATATATATAAGAGGAAGGGTTTAATTAATTATTTGAGCTTTGGGCTATTTTCGGTTTTTGGCCACTCAAATAACAAATTTCCACCTTGGCTCAAAATAGAAAACAAGTTCTTCAAATGAAGTTCCTTGGATTACCAAATAAATGTCATCCAAAGCTCCGAAGGGTGATCATCTACTACAAACACCAATCAAATCCAAATAATGCTTGAACTTGTTAAATGAAACTGGTTTGGTTAACATATCAACTGGATTCTCTGTAGTGACTATCTTCTTGACAACAATAGCAACCTGAGAGACAATATCACGAGCGAAGTGATATCTAACATTAATATGTTTGGTTCTTTCATGATACATATTATTCTTAGTCAAGTATATCGCACTCTAACGATCACAAAATACAACAGAAGTATCCTGCTGTAAACCCAAGCACAAACCAAACCTCTAAGCCAAATGGCTTCTTTCACTGCTTCTGCTGCTGCCATATATTCTGCCTCTATCATGGACAAAGCAATTGTAGACTGTAAATTAGCCTTCCAACTAATGACACAATGAGAAAAAGTGAAGACATAACCTGTCAGAAATCTTCTTCTATCAAAATCACCAATATAATCAAGTTCATATAATCAATAACATTGCAACTGGTATTAGAATTTCCATCATATACCAAACCAAAATTAGATGTGCCTCTCAAATACCGAAGTATCCATTTCACTGCTTGCCAATGACCCTTACCAGGATTACCCATATATCTGCTGACAACACTAATTGCATGTGAAATTTCTGGACGATTACAAACCATAGAGTACATCAAACTACTAACGACACTAGCATATGGAACCTGAGATATGTACTGCTCTTCTTCTTCTAACTTTGGTGACAAATCCAAAGAAAGTTTGAAATGCGCAGCTAACGGCGTACTCACAGGTTTAGACTCTTTCATACCAAAGCGTTCAAGAACTTTTTCAATATAACTTTTCTGAGTCAAATAAAGCTTGTCCGCTTGTCTATCCCTGTAAATTTCCGTGCCTAAAATTTTCTTCCTTGCACCTAAATCTTTTATCTCAAATTCATTACTAAGTTGAGACTTTAATTTTTGAATCTCAAACTTATTCTTAAAAGCAATAAGCATGTCATCAACATAAAGCAACAAATAGACAGATGAACCATCATGGAACCTTTTATGATAAACACAACTATCATAATCACCCCTAGAGTAAACATGATCAATCATACAAGAATCAAACCGTTTATACCACTGTCTAGGGGATTGCTTCAACCCATATAGACTTTTTCAATAAACAAACATGATCTTCCTTACCTGGTACAACAAACCCCTCTAGTTGATGCATATATATTTGTTCCTTAAGCTCACCTTGTAAGAAGGCTATCTTGACATCAAACTGTTCTAATTCCATGTCAAACAATGTAACCATAGCAAGCAACACACGAATAGATCTATGTTTCACAACAGGTGAAAATACTTCATTGAAGTCAATACCTTTCTTTTAACAATAGCCCTTTGCAACGACACATACCTTGAACCTAGCTGCTTCAACCTCAGGTATACCTTCCTTTTTCTTGAAGACCCATTTGTTTCCAACAATCTTCTGGCCCTTAGGCAGTTTTACCAATTCCCAAGTATGATTCTTATGAAGTGATTCAATCTCTTCATTCATAGCAACTAGTCATTGAACATACTCATCACAAGTGACAACTTCATGATAACTAGAAGGTTCATGCACCTCAATAGACTCTGCCACAGATAATGCAAAAGAAACTAAGGCTGCATCTGCGTACCTCTGAGGGCGTCGAATCTCTCTTATTCCTTTACCCTTAGCGATACTATATGGTTGCTCATGTTGCTCTTCTGCTAGATCATGAGTAGAATCATCTAACTCATCTACATATGGCTGATTTGAAGTGCCCTCTTGCACTTGACTAAGAGCTCCACTCTCAAGCTCCACTTGCTCACTAACACCGTGGTCTTTATGTGCAACAATAGACTCATTTTTCTTTTCCAACATGGAAAACTCATTAAACTTAACATCTATGCTAATCAAAAATTTAGGTGACTTGGGTTCAACACACCATAATCTATAACCCTTCACCCCAGAAGGATACCCCAAAAATATGCATTTCAATGCCCTAGGCTCAAGTTTACCATCATTAACATGAGCATAAGTAAGACAACAAAAACTTTCAAATCAGAATAATTAGCAGGAGTATCAAAGAATACCTCAAACAGAGTCTTCAACTCAATTGCAGTTGATGGAGACCGATTCACCAAATAGCAAGCATGATTACAAGCTTCAACCTAAAAAGATTTATCCAAATCAACTTGAAAGAGCATACAACGAGCTCTTTCTAAGAGAGTCCTATTCATACGTTCTGCTACTCCATTTTGCTGTAGTGTATGACGCATAGTGCGATGTCTCACTATGTCATTTCTTTCACAAAACTCATTAAATTGACTTTCACAAAATTCCAAACCATTGTCAGTTCTCAAATGCTTGATTTTCTTGCCTGTTTGAGTCTCTAAACAAGCCTTGAATTTTACAAATTTTGAGAACGCATCATTCTTGTTCTTCAGAAAATACACCCAAACATGATGGGAGAAGTCATCAATAAAAGTCAACATATACCGGGCACCACCCTTAAACACAACACGAGAAAGACCCCAAAGATATGAATGAATATAATCAACAGTACCTTTCATTTTATGGGTGGTTGTGCTAAAATTGACCCTGCGATGCTTTCTATAAACACAATGCTCACAGAAATCAAGCTTCCTAGTTTTTTTACCACAAAGCAAATCCCGTTTGCTCAAAATAGACATCTATACCTCACTCATATGTCCAAACTGCATATGCCATAATCGAGTAGTATTTGAATCTTGATCTGATGAGGACGAAACCGAAACACTGCCAATAACAGTGCTACCCTGAAGCATATAGAGGCCACGCAACAATTGCCCTTTAATAACAATGATAGCACCCTTATTAACTCTTAAAACTCCACCTTCAACTACATACTTGTAGCCTTGTGAATCAAGAGTACCCAAAGATATCAAGTTCTTTTTCAAATCTGGAACATGGTGAACATCTTTCAAAGTCCCAACAATACCATCATGCATCTTAATTCGGACAGTACCAATACCAACAACTTTGCAGGACATATTGTTTTCCATCAAGACAACACCCTTATCAATAGACTGATAAGAAGCAAACCAGTCTCTACTGGGGCACATGTGGTAAGTGCAACCCGAATCAAGAATCCAAACATCTCTAGGAGAACCAATAGATACTGATAGAATATTTTCACCATCAGAACCAGAACTATCTGCAACACCAGTAACATCATTAGTACCAGAAGATGTTGTGGCAGATTTTTCTTTACTTTTGAGTTTCGGACAATTTCTTTTTCTAGATTTGGATCTAGACTTGCCTCTATTATTGCTTGTGCCTTTTTCTTGATTTCTACTTTTGACAAATAAACCACTGCTATTATCATTGTTGCTAGTAGACACCTTTTTCTTCAACTTTCTAGAATTCAAAGCTACTTTAACATCCTCCAAAGAAATAGTGTCTTGCCCATATAGCATGTTATCAACAAAATATTCAAATGAATGAGGTAAAGAACATAATAGAACTAAGGCCTGATCCTCATCATCAATCTTAACACCACCATTTTTTAGATCACGAATAATTTTAGTAAATTCATCAAGGTGATCGTGTAAAGGTGTACCTTCTGACATTCTGAATGTATATAAACGCTACTTCAAATATAACCGACTTGTTAAAGACTTGATCATATACAAATTCTCCAATTTAAGCCATAACTCAGCAGGAGATTCCTCAGACAATGATAACTGAATTGAATTGAGAGCATTTTCTAACAATGTATCTTTTTCTTCATCAATCAATTTTTCTGACAATTTATCCTTGCCTTCAAGTGTCTTAACGAGCTCTTCTTTAACTAATACGACCCGCATCTTCATATGCCAAAGACTAAAATCATTTCTACCATTGAATTTTTCAATTTCGTATTTTGTTACTATAACAGAAAACCCAATATTAAATAAACAAAAGCACAACCTAGAAAATATGAAACCAATCAAATAACCAGAAGCTCAAAATAAATCCAAAAGAATAAATTTGATCAGTTCCAATAAATAGTAGAATAACCTAATGCTCTGATACCAATTTGTTATAAATTAGCACTTGTAGAAATGAAAATTGGGTCCAATTTTGGTTGCACAAATACATAATAATGGGTAACAGTAAAATAATAAACAATAAGAAAATAGATGGTACACAATGATTTAAGTGTTTTAATTTTTCAATGTGAAAGTCTACTCCACTGACGACGGCACACCGAGAAAAATCCACTAATAATCAAATGAAGATACAAGCACAAAATGATGACGTGCAGCTGTGCGTGGCTGGTCGGGAACGAAGCTAGAGGTGGCTGGTTGGGAACGAAGCTGGAGTTGCTGGCTGGAAGTGTCTCTGTTTTCAGCTTCCCTATCGACCTCTCTGTTCTCAGTTCTTCTCTGCAGCTGCAATACTGTTTTCCTTTCCTTCGGCTGTTTCACATCACGCAGAAGCAAACATATGTATATATATATATATATATATATATATATATACATGTATATATATATATATATATAAGAGGAAGGGTTTAATTAATTATTTGAACTTTGTGCTATTTTCGGTTTTTGACCACTCAAATAACAGGAAGCATCCACAAGATACCTACTCTTAGTAGCAATAACTTATGATGGTTAATGTCTCTGTATATCAGAAATAAATATGAACAGATAACTGCACATGTGATACGTAAATACCACGAAGATTCCAACAAGAAGAAAAATTTAGGCAAAATTATCTAAGTGACTGGATCTCTGCCACAAGATGATAGAAAACAATGAATTCAAGTAGCACTAACCTTATTCAAATTCAAACTGAGATATTATTTCGCACTTGGGATTAAAGGAAATCTGAAAGCAAATTAACGAGTTAAAAATAGTGTATATGCAACATAAGAAATCATCATACGGAAGTTGCACATTTGTGTACGAGAAAATGTCTGCCAGTTTAAAAGATTTGGAACAAAATTACAAGCCGAAAATTTCTCTTCTTGTGTTGAGGAAAAGGTAAAAATCTTCATTATCAAAATAAAAGCTAGTCCTTAGATTTTCTTTTAATTGCGGTAACTTATTGCTAATAAGAACACATTGGGTCATTTAATCAAACATATGATGTGCATGCAAAAGTCAACAATAAACCCAAAGAGACAACTCTCTCTATAATCATTGAAGCTGAAATCAAAATAAAGGTTTGATAAGGTAGCTTACCTAAACAAACCAGCAACTTCAACAGAAGCATCAGAAAAGTAATCAAAGGCAACCGCAAGTATAAGATCAGCAAGATTACAACTCTGACTGACTGTCCTCAAGGTAGGTGATTTGGGGTTTTGTCAAAGAGCAACTTATTTTGGGTTATAACACGCAATAAAATAGAAAGCTTTCAATGCAATCAAATAGTAATTTAGGTGTGTGTACAGTCGGTTTGACTGGTTTTTAATATACTCTGCCCCAAATTGGGTGGTGAATATTGAAACTGAAACCGATATGCTTATTTCAGAGCATATATAATATTAATCAATTCAATCTTAACACATATATAAAAGTTTATTTTTTACATCTCTTTTTATTAATATAAATATACACTTAGTTAAAGATTAATAAAGATTTTATATACTTGTAATGTAAGACTTAGATAAGGGTCGATGAATGAAGATATTTAGGCTATTTCTATACTTTAATTTTCTTTTTATTCATCATGTACTTTTTAATTTACAATTGAACTTTTCTATGATATTTTAGTGCATTGTTTCTTATCATTCTTTTCATCTTCTTTTATTCCACATATTTTTTTGTAACTTTACAACACCCTCAAACTAATTTTTAAATTTTTTTTCTTTAGAGGGATAATTGTGTTGTGAGTTTTGCTTCTTCTTTTTTGTTTTTTTATAGAATGCATTACATTTCACCTTACTCTATAGCATAACACAATAATGTATTTTTTTTATTTAAAAAAAGATAAAGGTGCAAGGATAAATGTAATGCTTATTAGTTAAACATAAAATGTGGCTTAAGATATAAAAGGTTCTTTCTTAGGCTCAAATGGTCGATTACGTATATTAACCAGGGTTGGTTTAAAAGGTTCAATCGATCAAAATAGAGCCTAAATCATTTCTTTTGTTAAATACTATTTAGAATTTCGCCTAAGGGATTATCAAATAATTTTAAAATATGGTATATCTCATCAACTTTCATAACTCACCACAAATTATCTCTCAATAAAAACACCAAAATCAATCATGAATAGGTGCATAAATTTTTTGAATCAATCCAATCAAGACAAGCAAACATATCACATGATTATTGTAAGTATCTTAACGAGCATGTTATATTTCTTATCCTAGCCATGACAACTAATTTTTATCATTGAGTCCATATGTTTCATATCAAGCATGCATGCATTTAGTTTGCATATTTTATTAATATATATCAAAATCATGATTAAAAATGTCCTAAAAATAAAAAAAATAAAAAAATTAAAAATGTATACTAAATACTAAAGTAGAGAATGAAGTTCCCTCCCCCAAACTTAAATTGCACAAGGTCCTCAATATGCACATGTAATACTACATCTATTGTTGAAACTGCTCAATCCAATTGTGCCATTGCTTTCCACATTTATTCACCTACAAAACAAAAATAATAAAAATATAAGTAAAATAATGTTGAGTTTCCTCATATCCAGCGTCACATTTAGCGTTCTTGACTAGACGGTCATATCAAGTCTTAAGGTACATCTCTCTATGTCCATTTACTTTTGAGTTGTGATTTGTTCAATAATAATTTATGTTCTAATTTAAAAATATGGTGTTCAATTCTATTATCATGCCATATTTTCATTTTTTTGTACTTTTTGGTATTCTTATAAACACTCCACCGTATCTCATCCAATTTATGTATTTCCAGCATCCAATTTAGGGTAAAGGTGTGAGGTTAAAACTTGGTATCCCTTCAATATATGGTTTGATCTTAAATCCTATCTCAAAACTCTCCATAACTACATTAGGTGAACACATGGGGTGTAGTGTCCAAATAGTTCACATAGTAAACAATATCAATCATAGATTCCATACTTCCAAAATTAAAATTGATTGAATTGTTTCTTGGTGAGTTTACTTCATTGTTTAAGCATCATGCATAACAATCTTAAGTGTGGGCAACTAAATAGATTTTTTTAAGTTATCATCAAAATCAGTAATATTTATCTTAAAGCATTCATTGGCATTATCAATAATAGGGGGTTTAGATGCTTAAATGTTACTTGTTCATCTTGCACTCTCATTGTAAGCTCACATTTTTATACATCAATGAATGTTCTTCCGGTTGCCATGAATAGATGACTAAGTACCATAGGAATGTTATGGTTCATTTCCATGTCTAGTACAATTGAAATATGCCAAAAAGATGAAATTTTCTATTTTTTCTAGTACATTTTTAATTACACCATGAGGTAACTTAATTGATCTATTTGCTATTTGTAATGTTATTGAAGTGGGTTTGGATTTACCAACCCCTAATCTCTTAAAGATTGATAATGACATAAAGTTAATACTTGAACTTAAGTCACATAGCGCTTTCTCAAAATAGATGTTCCTAATTGTGCAAGGAATATCAAAGCTACCCAGATCTTTTAGTTTTGTGGTAGTTTTCTTCAAGGATGGCACCACAACCTTCCGTCAAGGATATTATTTCATGATCTCCAAGCCTACTTTTCTTTGAAAGTATATCCTTTAGAAATTTGATATAAGAAGACATTTTTTCAAGTAGATATACAAATAGTATATTCATGTGTAATTTCTTGAAGACTTCAAGGAATTTTGAAAATGACATATCTAACTTTTTTTTTGTAGTCTTTGAGGGAAAGGAATAGTTGGTTTGTAGATTTTGCTTTTCTTTTGTTGAATTATTTCTTTTTCAATGATCTCTTATCCACTAGCTCTTTCTCATCCTTGTTAGCTTCATATTTCTCTTTATTCTTTTGAGTCTCATGTTCCTCTTCTAACATTTTATTAATCCTCAAGGATATGGCATTGCAAATCTCCTTACCTTCTCTTCTTGGATTTATAATTATGTCACTTGGAAGGTTACCTTGAGGTCTTTGACTTATGGCCTGGGCAAGTTTCCCAATTTGGTTCTCTAAATTTTGAATTGAAGCCTTTTGAGTAGGCATTTTTGTATTTACTAATTGGATGAAGTCTTTCATCATCTCTATTAAAGTATTATATTATCCTTAATAAGTGGCTTCTTTTCTTAGGCTTGTGATTGTTGTGGTTTTTGAAAACTAGGTGGTGGAAATGATTAACGATTGAGTTGATTACCACCTTGATTGTTGTTATTCAAAGAGAAATTAGGATATTGTCTTCATCCTGGGTTATATATGTTCGAGTATGGATTATTGTTTTGGTTCACATTACCACATAGAATTCTGATTCAGTATTATTTGGACAATTATCAAACAAATGAGATCCACCACAAAAGACACAGGACACCCTTGAATCTTGGACTTGGTTTATACTTATTGATGAGTTTTGAGCCTTCAAAAGATTTAATAAAAATAACACTTGAGTTGTAAGTGCCGTGATATCATTTACCTTATGCATTTTGGCTACTCTTCTTGTGGATGTCATTCTATCCATTAGACATTGATAATTATTACTAGTCATTTTCTCAAGTAAATCATAAACTCGATTGTATGATTTGGTTAGCAGAACTCTATTTACGGATGTATCAACAATGGTTCTTGTTTGAGTGTTGAGACCATTATAAAAAGTCTCAATTTGGATCTAATGAAGGATACTATGGTGAGGAAATTTCCTTAGCAATTCTTTGAATCATTCCTATACTTTATGTAAATATTCCCCTTCATATTGTTAGTAGGAGGTAATATCATTCATGAGCTTGGCATTCTTTGTTAGTGGGAAGTATTTTATCAAGAATTTATCCGCCAAATCATTCCAAGTTATAATGGAATAAGGTGTCAAAGATTTTAACCAAACTCGAGCATAGTCTCGCAAAGAGTAAGGGAATAATCTAAGCCTAAATTTCTCTTCGGTCACACAATTAAATTTGAATGAATCTCCAACTTCAATAAACAATATGAGATGAAGATGAGGATCCTCTGTTGTTAATCCACTGAATTGTCCAACTATTTGTAACATTTGAAACATCACTCGCTTTAGTTCAAATTGATTAGCTTGAATGTTTGGCTTTGTAATATTTGGATTCAGCCCTTCTAACATAGGTAATGCATATTCGTTCATAACTCTATCCCTATCATCCATCAAAGGTATCTAGTTCAATTTTAGCTTATTATTACTTATTTATAAGGGATTGGACATTTTTCACTTTGGTGTCAACTTATTTCTTTCTTATTGATCTCAAAGTACGCTCAATTTTGAGATCTAAAGACAAGCTTTCTCTCTTACGGACTTTGCTCATGCAATAGAGTCAACTATATTTCTAATAGCTAAGGAGATGTCAAAATTAAATATAAATAAAAATTAAAAATAAATAAATTAATTAAAATTATGAAAAATAAATAAAGAAAATTAACTAAAATAAAAAAATAACTAACTAAATAAAAATATTATGAAAAATAAATAAAGAAAAACAAATTAAGAAAAATAACTAAATAAAATAAAATAAAAATTAACTTCTAATCTTTATAATCCAAGAAAATGGTGCCAAAAACTTGATCATACATGAATTGTTTGCAATGAAATCATAAGTATAGGTATCGTATAACTACTACAAAATGGGCATTAAAGTCGGTTCATAGCGTAAATCGACTTTACCTGTAGAGTTAGTTCATCGCGTGAACCGACTTTATCTATAGAGACTTTACACGTAGATTTTATGAATTTTATTTTATTTTCATTCTCATTTTTCGTATTCAATATTCAAGATATATAGCATAAAAAAACTAAAATATAAATAATAATACAAATAATTAAAAATTTAAATATAATTAATTACTTGATAATTAAATTTATTACAAAAACAAATAATGTATATATAATACATATAGTTAACTTAAATTACAAAAACAAATAATGTATATACAATGCATATAAGTTAACTTAAATTACAAATAAAATAATTTTGTCAAAGTGTAATTGGATTGTGCGAGCAAGTTTGGTTGGCTTAGAATCACCAGTATTATGACAAGGAAAGTAGACAAAAAATAGCTAATCCATATAACAATTCATATTCTCCTACATACATGAGCACATAAACATATATCAAACAAGCAGTCTAAACTTCAAAGACATACGAATGGAAAAATTAAATCATTATAAATATTACCATTAAAAAGAGATTACCACAGCGACATCCGAGTGATATAACCCTTCGACAAACTCATATCAACACTTTATTAATCATTTGTCTATAAATATGAAGTTATCTGGAATCTCTGCTAGTATTTTTAATGCTATAATGAGCTCTAAATATGAAATAAAGTGTAATTTCGATTTCTTACTTGGCTTGTGTGAGTTTTGGTGCCCTTAAACGTATGGAACACGTTAATGGGTACCAAAACTCATACAAACCAAAAAACAAATCGGAGTTACACCTGATTTCATATTTAGAGCTCATTATAACATTAAAAATACAAGCAAAGAATCCAGATAACTTCATATTTATAGACAAATGATTAATAAATTGCTAATTGTTGTCATAAGGAAAGTAGGCAAGAGAGATGAGATGTAGTTTGGGCCTAAAATAGGTCCATAAAACAATGCATTCCCCTAAATACATGAGCATATAATCATCCATAAAACAAGGGACTTCAGACATAGGAAAAGAGAAATTAAATCATTAAAAAAATTACCATTGGGTTGTCATATACTATTCAAGATCATCAGAATCTTCTCTTGATTCTTCTTGTGATGATATAATTTGAACCATGTGTTCTACCCATTCATCTCGTAAATCATTAAAAATTTGCTGGTTATAGCCCGTCTTGTTCCAACCAAAGAACTACATGTATTTAAAATTAAAATAAAAATGTAATTTCATTTATTTACAAAAGATTCCTCAAATATGTTAAATTTTTTTATGTATATTGGTAAAATATATTACCACATCATCAATTGGAATTTTGATATTTGTGATGATTTCGCTTATAAACTTCATGACATAATAACCACACATGACTCCATTATTTTGTTATAGAACCTACAAAAAACAAGTGTACATGATTTTTCATATTAGAACATCTTTATTATTCAATTGTAAAATTAATAAATTAAATTATTAATATTGGCTTGTACATACCATAACTTTTGTCCATATAAGCTTATGAGATTTTTTAAGGGCAATGCCCCTAAACTTGTTCTAAAACTTCCATGCCCTATTAAGGTTTAAAACAATTAGTTTTTATTAAATATTACAAAAAATAAGTAAAGAAATTAATATGTAGCTATAACTTTTACATTTCAACAACTACTTTTGTATCTTTACTCAGTTCTATGGAAGCTGAGTCACAATACCAAGTATGATTATTGAATAGATCAATGATTACCAACATCCAATGATCTTGACCTTGTTCAAACCTTAATGGCCAAGGGATTATCAACTTTTGATTTCTGTTAAGCGTTAATGCCCTATCACATAATTTTTTAGCTCTGATGCTAACATCTTTCTCTTGATATTGATTGACATATGAAGAATTATAGAACATTGTTAAATGTGATAAGTGATTATGTTGAAGTCGATAATAGCATGCCCTATATAAAAGATATATATATATATATATATATATATATATATATATATATAAATAATTAGATAATATAAATATAATTATATATGTTCTACATAAATGAAAGAAAAATAAATAGATTGAGGACTCACCTTGTCCACACTTGAATTATACTTAAATTGATCATTTGATATTCAAATAGTTGTAATATGCACTCGAGCGATATATAAGTTGGGCCGAGGTCTACACCAGAAATTTCTATAGGAAGTGGAACAGTCCATCCATCATTTATTCTAGATGCCTTCCCAACAATAGTCATCAAAGTGCCAAGATTTCTGCTGAATTTTAAAGCATAATTATGACTATACTTTTTCCAAGGCTTCTTCTTGAATGACTTAGTGCGCGATGATTTGCCACTAGACATAGATTTAGCACGAGATACTTGCTTTTTATCTCTCAAATGTGTCACATTTAAGAGTTCTAGTATAATAGACTAAAAAAAGTATAATATATGTATTTTAGTAACAATATAAGATATAATAAAATAATAGTAGTAAACAAGTGTTATCTTTTAAGTTAAAAAATAGTACCACATCAAAATTTAGAACAACTTGAATCTATGGCCAAGCCACATACTGTCCAACCGCCTCTTAGACTGTGGTAGCATCAAAAGGCACAGGTAGTGGACAATCATGAAACAATGATTGATCAATTACTATTCGCCAATGATTAGGAAAATATTGATTATGAATCATCCGATCATCGCTCAATTGTTGTACCGTTCCAATAGCAACAAAGTCCATTGATGAAGGATGTTTCAACAAACATTTCATATTCTGTATTTAATTTAAGTGTTATATATAAAAAAATAAAACATATAATAAGAATTTAAAAATAATAGATTATATACACCGGAAATTAAAATCTTACCATATATGATTCATCAAATAGAAGAGGACTCCCATGTGGGGTAGCTATTGGATGTATATTCTCACCAAAACGTTCATCGTGGTTTGATTGATGGTAAGAATGTGCAGATTGCATCGGAGAAAATGAACCACTACTTGATTGCATATGCATTCCTAGCATATAGTGAGGACCAATAGGATGACTATATCCCATACTGGTTGTAGAATTATGCCATGGTTGACATTTGTTGTGATTGATATTCTTTTAGACTGACAATCTCACTTAACACTGAGGCGTTAAAAGAGTTGAATTCTTATTCAATTTTAGTGTACTTCTCCTTACTTACCATCTGAGGCTTTTGTTTTGGAATGTTAAAATACTCCATAGAACCATCATATTGGCTACCTCCCCTAACACGACCAGGATGCTCACGTCCGAATGCATGAAATAAAGCATCTCTCCCAGGCTCTTCGATTATTTCACCCCTAGATATTTTTTCTTGAATAACTCTCTACAAATAATAAAGCACACAAACATATCATTCATTATTACATCAATTATTAAAAATCATTAAGACTTTTATCAACCGAAATTACTAACCAACTTATTTAGTTGTTCTTCTCCTCGCTTAGTCATCGGTCTTGAATTCTTCATTTTGGGAGTCTTTGTTTCCATGTACAATTTAGTTCGGGTAACAGGTCTACCCAATTTAGCTTCCTACATAAATTATGAAAAATTTATTAACAATGACATGAAATTAAATTGAGGAAAATAAATATAAAAATATTTATAAATTAAGAAAAATTAATAATACCATTCTATATCTAACTTCAAGATTTGAAGACTTCCCAGTACGGTTAGGAAGAATGTTAAGCATTTGTCTATTCTGGTGTTCTTCCCTAATAATTTGAAATTCATCTGAATGTCTATAATCCACAAAGTCTTTCCAAACTTGAGGTGTAATCCAAGGGTGTCCTTCAGGGATTTTGTAGAGCTATAACTCATCAAGTGGTTCCAAATATGGAAACACATAATTTCTTGCCAATCTGGAAGTCTTGTATTCCTTCCACGCCTTATTTACAATCTTATAACACTTAAGTTTCCAATTGTCATCGACTTTGTAACGATTCTGTAAAAACATAGTACAAAAGATTAGATATAATACAAAAAAGATATAATATATATATTGATTATAAAATATAAGAGACTTACACAAATGGTTATCCATATTTTGAACTTTTCTGCATCGTCAACCTGAGACCAATCATTTATATTGATTGGTATACTGGAATTCGCAAGTCGACCAATAGAGGATTTCAATTTTTGACCATTTTCCCCTATTGGATTACTAGTAGCATCAAATAGAACAAGTATTCTATCATTTGGGTTAAATGGAGCATCAGGTATATTTCCCAACCCCTTCTTTTCAAATACCCCAATGGATCATTTGGATCTACAAGCTCTGTTATCCAAAGATCCATGAAATATATGCAAACAATGAAGAAATATAAATTAATTGAAAATTTTAGGAACATACATATATATAAGAGTTATTACAACAAAATAGATCATACATTATGTTTAATTAGGTTGTTGATCGTATACATATATTCCTTCACAATCATTTCGAGCCCATGACGAAGAATCATCATCATCATCAATTAGATCATCACATACATTAGGCAATTTATTTGAGAAATTACTAATATTGGTTAATGTATCAAGCATAGAGTCATCATCTTCTACAACATCATAATGGTAAAACTCTTTTTGTGGAGGCGTTAACACAACAGACCATCTTGGATCAATTTGATCGCTCACGTAAAATACTTGTTTTGCATGAAGTGCTAACGTGAAAGGATCATCAATGTGACTTATCTTGGATAAATTTACAAGGGTAAATCCAAAATCATCTATTTTATATCCAACATTGATAACATCTTCGACCCAATCACACAAGAAAATTGTTTCATGGAAGACCTCATAATCCAATTCCCAAATCTCTTGTATTATACCATAATATGTTTTATCAAAAAGTACAGGATTAACATCTTTTGAATTGGAAAATTGCATAGTTTGTGCAACCATCTTCACACCACTTTTTTTGATTTACTCGGACTTTGTCCCTAGCTTGAGCAGAACTGATATATTACGTGGATAGCGTCAGTTTACATGGCGAACCGACACTAGCCATGTGTGTAGCATCGGTTGACAGGGAAAACCGACGCTACACACATGGCTAGCAATTGAGGTTGCATTATCTCTATGGCTGACCTAGATAGAATGATCACACTTGCAAGCTTCAAAATGCTCGTGTAGGTCAGGATAAACAGGTTCTAAGAAGTCTAAGATGGATGAATAGAAAAAAATATAAGTTCTAAGCCTCAGTAAGTGGGTGGCTCTAGACTAGTAGGCCAAAATTGTATGTCGAACTCGTGTACTTTGACCTTACCCAAATGGATCACATCTTCAATCTAAGGCTGTATGGCTATGAGTTAGATCTAATACACTAAAGGCACTAAAAGGTACCGTATGGACTTCCTCTAGTTCAGAGGCTTGTGCTCATGTTAGATGTCCCAAGATGGTCTAGCGCACATTCTCCATTATGTTCAGACGAACTTCCATCCTTGCTCTTTTTTAATGCTCCATTTGAGCTTGTTGTGGTCATTATGGTATGGGGTTGGCAACCTATATCAATGGTTGTACAACTTGTTGGACATAAGGTGGAACCTTATCGTTCCTTATTGAAACTTGGCTATTCAATTTAAGAGGTTAGTTCATCTTGAAAGGACAAAAAGGTATGGCCTTTAGAGACCATTTAGAGTGAACTTCTTTTGAAGTAGTTTTCTTTTGAACTTTTAGAGCCTTTTTTTCAAGGACCACCTAATTCAGAATGTTGGAGAAAACTGTATATATTTCTCTTTAGTTGTGATTCAACTACTAGAGCATAATATTTCCCAAAGTCCACCACACCATAGGATCTTGGACCACCATAGGGTGTGGTGGACTTTGGCCACCAATGCTTGAGTAAGTTTGGGTAATAAGGAGAAAGTGAAGACTAGTGTCTCTCTTTATGATGTTGAGAGATATAGAGAGATATTTAGGGAGAAATTCTAGATCTCACTGTCTAGTTGAGAGAAGAAGTTGTTATATGTAGAAGTAATTATGTTTAATAGTGAGTAGTGGTGAAAATTTATAGGAAAACATATACCTACTGATGACCCTTACTTATAGTGACAGACTTACATTTAAATGTTGGAGTGTTATCCACTTAATTATCTGATTGTCAAATAATTAACGATTTGAATGTTGGTCGCATATCTATGTTAGATATTTAACTAATATTGATGCTTATATGTTGACACAATGCTGGTTAGGTTGGTTTGGCAGTTATTTACTGACTAGAACCTCTCATATTGTGCCACTTGGCATAAACTATTTTGCACCTAACACCTTGATAAATTACCTTTTGATGGTATATTATCTTTTCTTTTTGGTATCAGAGATTTTTCTTTAACATCTAAGTTCCATTCTTTAGGAATTTCATAGTCTGTTAATATTTTTGGTTTTATTATTTGCCTAATTTGTTGTAAAGTTTATCTATTTCTATAAATTCATTTTTCCATGTATTAAACTATTATGGTTATTTGTAAATGAATATCCTACTATACATGTACTAAAAATGAATGATTTTCTTCTTTCATTAAATCTAATCTTTTAAATTCATAGGCTAAACGTAATACTTGGTTTAAGTTTTTATCATTAATATTAATGACATACTTAGGGTATGTTGTGAATTTCAATTTATAGTATCATAAGATTTCATGAATCATTTCTAATAAAGCATGTTTTTTGAAAGAGTCCATGACCTGGTATACGACTAGGGTAAAGAGATACAGACTCCTAAATGACTCAATCTTAACTCATAAAGAGATAAACAGTGTAACACTTATACAGTTCACATAGGAGAAGCACAAACATTATAATATCAAAAGCAGATATTATATGTCAAACAGAAAGTAAGTAAATTCTTTTTTGTCAAAGTTTAAGTCAATAGTATGTTGAAACATATACACTTTAAATTTGGATTGTACTAACACAAACTCAGATCATGCATAACACTTGATATAATGAGATAAACTCATATAGAGATTGTATCTATGTAGTAACATCCTTAAGTTTCTTAAGGAGACCACTCAGCAGTAAAAAATTCACTAAGCAGTAAACATGTTACAATACTAATATATAATAAAATGACTATAACCTCTATCAGTCAGGATCTCCATTCAAACTGCATACTACTACTCTTCATTACTGATTCTGCAATTGTATGGTTCAACACTAGAACGTGATTTTCCTCCACAGCCAACACTATCCAATGTGATGTGATTGGAAACCAATGATCAGTAACATTAAGTGTATCAACTCATAACCTAATAGGACACACAATCCACTACTAATATCAAGTCGTGTATAGAAGACACATAGTCAAACCACGTTGATGAGTGCTCAAAAAGCACTAAAATTACCATGATTTTATGCACATTAATTGATTAAAAATATATATATTTATATGTTTTATCATATATTTATATAAATTTGTCTTTTTCGGAATCACGGGTATTTTTATTGTTTTTCATGTATTTTCGCTTAAAAACGTCACTTAAAGACTCAAAAAGGAATACTCGAAGCAATACATCACAAATATATTAATAAATAAATGGGGAAAGGTCAACAAATATGGAAAAATTGGACAAAATGGGTCGAAAAGGTCAAAAATGTCAAAAAGGAGAAAATCGCCTCCCGGAAGCATCCCACGCTGTACTACAAGACGCAAGATGGCCCACGTCCGCGCGCATGCGCGCGCCTTTCCTTCCAGATCTGCGCGCTGTCATCGTTTCACGCTGCGCTGCTTCTTGCCTTCCGCGCGCGCTGTGCGCGCCCGCCTTCCGCGCGCCAACGCCATTTTCGCCCCATTTTTCACGTGCAGCCACCCCATGACGTCATCGACGTCATCAATGACCTTACTATTTGCACTACGTGTTTTCACCATTTTTTTAACATTTTTTCACCCACTTTTTCTCTCCATCCTCACCTATAAATGCCCCCCTTCTCTTCACTTCATACCACACCTAAAAACACACTTCTCTCTTCTTTCTTTCTCTCCATTTCTTAGTTTTTAGTTTTTCTTATGTTTTAGCTAGTTTCTTTTAGTTTTAGAGTTCTTCCCTTTTTGGGAAGAACTAGTTATGTTTTTGTAATTTATTAGCTTTTTGATTCAATAAATGGGAGTGCAAATTCCGTTTGGAGGTTTTCTAGCAACGGGAATGGCATCAATCTTGTAAGGATTTTATTTTCTTTGTAGTTATTTTTTATGCTTTATTCTTACATGTTATATTTAATTTGTCCGTGATTAAATTTAAGCTGTGCTAGTGCTTGTAAAAATGATATAATAATAACGTTGTTATGCTTGCGAAATATTAAATAGGTAAAAATCTCTAAAATGAATTGATTTTATTTTTATTCAAGATTTTATATTAAGAATGTTAGAGAGAAATATATTATTTTTCATTACAAACTTAAATCTGAAAATTAGATTTTAAGGTTTAGTTATCCTGGTCGATTTAGAGTAGTGCTCTTTTATTTGTTGGTACAATCGCCTCGGTAGTTAGAGTGAAGCTCTATTTCAAAAGTTTTTATAAGAATTATTATCTCTGAAAATGTATTGACAACATGTTTTCAGTAGTAGTTTTAAAACTTGAAAGTTAGTACTCGGATAACTAAATTCTTAGGTTTAATTTGGACACCTTGAATAAAGTTTAAACTGTCTAACCCCACCAAAGGTGGCATTTAAATGGTTCATTTTCAATCTCTTAGAAAAAGGAATTAATTTAATTAACCAAATTAGTTATCAACCCCATACATAGGTGTTAATTGATTTGTTTAGTTAACAAAGAATATCTAACCCACCAAAGGTGGTATTCATACAAAAAAGGGAGAATCAATAAATATCAATTCATATCTTTAATAACCTAAATAATACGAGCAAGCATAATTAACTTAGTTATTATATCCATAAATACTCCACTATTTATAAAAGATAAAATTTGCATGAATGTTTATTGAATCTATGTTTAATTTTCTGTAATTAGATTAAAAACACAAAAGCCCCAAAATATCATGACAGGATGTTTAGGATTTAATTTCGTTTTTAAAAGTTTGAATAATAAATTAAAAACCACATACATTCCTTCCTTAGATCGACCTTGGGAGTATACTTATCATTTTCTACGAAATGATTCGTGCACTTGCCGGAGTTTTATAAATATAAAACCAAAGTATTGGCAGAATCGGCGATGCCGGTTTTCGTTCATCAAAGTTTTTGGCAATCCCGATTCTGCTCATCACACGTACTCACACAGATTATGATTTGATTACTAAATTCACAAAAATGATCCACCCCCAAATATAAGCTCTCTATAATTTTATCTCTTAAGAAAGGGGTAAAGAAGAGAAATGAGAGGGATATTTACAACACTTGAATTTTACACCTTATCAACCACCTTACCAAGGGTGGTTATGAGCTTGGTGGCTAATCGGTGCAAAACTACATGTGCACAGTATCATAGTTTTATAATAAAGTGATAAGAAGAGTATTGTCCTTAGGGATTGGTAACTTACTTTTGAAAAATACCAAAATTATACTAATCTCAATTTTATCTAGGAAAATCACTAAGGTTTTTGTAATTGAAATTTAAAATAAAAGAAATTTAAAGAAAATGCGGAAAAGAAAAGAAAGATGTTCGAAAATCAAATTAATAGGAAGAAAACTTCTAAGAAATAAATTTTACCTAATCCCTCGATATGCCTTACTCATCTAGCTAATTAAATTTAATTCTCTCGGTTTGTTAGTAATCTCCAAAAAACATCCAAAAGCCTCTTTCGATAGTCAATTGGAAATATTCTTGTTCATTAATTTACACAAGAGTATGCAATTTAATAAAACAAGAAAGCATTAAGGCCAGTGATTTTAAAACTACATAGATTCATACAAGTCTTTTGATCTCTATATTTATCTATGCTGAAATATTCTAGATATATCCTATAATTCCCACTTTCGATAGTAAATCACAAGACTAAAATCATCTAATTAATGATCAGTATCTCTATATTTATCTATGCTGAAATATTCTAGATATATCCTATAATTCCCAATTTTGATAAAAAGCACAAGACTAAAATCATCTAATTAATGATTAGTTAATTAGAAGCAATAAACTCAAAATAAATCAGATAAATATGAAGAGAAATAATTCAAATTAACATAGAAAATCAAGCATAGTTTGGAATTAAATTACATCCTTTTCTTATATTAAAGAAAAATTAGTTCATACAAAAATTAAAATTAACATAAAAAAATTTACCATAATTTTTCTGAGAGGAATTGAAAGGATAATGTATCGCAAAAGAATCTACTTTCAATTCTTCCCTAACATCTGCATCTTTCCTTTTTCTTTGTTTCCCAATTATACACAGCTTTTGATTTTTTTTGTTCTCTTCTGCCGCCCTTTGTTCGTTTCTCTTCTTTGGTTTATATATATATATATATATATATATATATATATATATATATATTCAAATGCCGCAATTCTTTTTGGGCCACTTACGATAATCTATATATATATATATATATATATATTTAGAGAAATCTTAATTTAAATTTCATCACATATAAATCTTCTAAATCCCTTCACATTCTTTAGAGGTGGTAGTTTTTCTATGGTTGCAATTTTATCTCTATCAACCTCAATTCCTTTAGATGACACCTTATGGCCAAGCACGATCCCTTCTTGAACCATGAAATTACACTTTTCCTAATTTAGGACAAGGTTTTTATCTTCACATCTATGCAAAACAAGAGCTAAATTATGCAAACAATGATCAAAAGATGTTCCAAAAACCGAAAAGTCATCAATGAAAATTTCCATTATATCTTCCACCATATCAGAAAAGATAGCCATCATGCAATGTTGAAATGTTGCTGGGGCATTGTACAATCCAAAGGGCATCCTTCTAAAAGAAATTTTTTTGTAGGATTATTTGAATGTAATTGTCTCCTAACCTTCGTGGGCTTTGGCAATCTGGTTATACCTCGAATAACAATCTAAGAAGCAATAATAGGGATATCCAGCCAATCGATCTAACATTTGATCAATGAATGGAAGTGGAAAATGATACTTCCTTATTGCTTTGTTCAACTTCTTATAATCCATACATACATGCCAACCCGTGACTGTTCTTGTAGGAATAAGTTTATTATTGTCATTTTTCACCACTATCATTCCACCCTTTTTTGGTACAATATGCACTGGACTTACCCATGAGCTGTTTGAAATAGCAAAAATAATTCTAGCATTGAAGAGCTTCAAAATTTTGGCACTCATAACTTCCTTCATTGCTAGATTTAATCTTCTTTGGGGCTCAATTGATGGTTTGTAAGGTTCCTCTATTAGAATCTTATGCATGTAAATGGATGGACTTATACCTTTTATGTAAGTGATAATCCATCCTAAGGCTATTCTATGATCCCTTAACACACATAACAATTTTTCCTCTTCTTTAGGTGTAAGTGATGCTGCAACAATCACTGGAAAGGTGTAACTATCACCCAAGAATGCATAGCAAAGATGATCATGCAATTTCTTAGACTCTAGAGTTGTAGTTTGATGCATCTTTTCTCTAGAGATTATAGAATTCGTCCTTGCTACCATTAGCTCTAACCTCTCAACTTCTTTGATAAATGATGTAACTTGCTGCAATTCTTCCAAGGAAAATACATAGTAGAGAAATTCGTCACTAAAAATAGGTAAATAAGATTCACAAACAACAGAGTTATTAAAATCATAAGCATGAGATGAAGTGGTGATACATTGTTTTTGATGATTGGCTGGTATATCCTTTTGGAAGGCTTTTACTATATATTTCTCAATGACATCTACCTAAAAGCTAATGCTTGGATCTTCTAGAAATCTCATGGCCTCATAGATCTTGAATGTAACCTTCTCCTTGTTCACTCTAAATGTTAACTCACCCTTTTGAACATCCATTAAAGCCCTTCCTATAGCCAAGAATGGTCGGCCAAGAATTAATGGGACATCTTGGTCTTCATCCATATCTAACACTACAAAAGCAGTAAGAAAAATGAATTTATCCATCTTTGCCAATACATCTTCTATGAGTCCACGTGGATACTTGATGGATCAGTCTAATAGTTGTAAAGAAATGATTTTTTATTTCATCTCTCCAAGTATCCATTTCCTATAAACAAATAGTGGCATAAGATTAATGCTAGCACCAATATCATATAAAACTTGATCAAAAAATGAATTTCCAATAGTACAAGGCAAAGTGAAATTTCTTGGATCTTTTAATTTTTGAGGTAATTTCTTTTGAAGAATGGCACTACATTCTTCACAAAGCTTCACTATTTTGAACTCCTCCAACCTTATCTTCTTGGAAATGATGTCCTTCAAGAATTTGGCATAATTCGGCATCTTTTCCAAAGCATTTACAAAAGGAATATTTATGTGAATTTTCTTAAAAACATCCAAAAAACTTAGAAAATTGGTGATCTAAGTTTTGTTTTTGAAAGCGTTGAGGATAGGGAAGTGGAGTAGAGAGAATGTGAGGATTGTCAGGAAATGAAATTGATGGAGGCATGTTAGCCTCTCTTAGTGTATCATCAACAACCTTATCTTCTTTTACTTTACTATTTCTTTGGCCATTGTTTGGAGCTATAGGGGTGGACTCGGTTTCCTTTGATGGTGACCTCTCAATTTCTCTTCCACTCCGAAGTGTAATGGCCTTGCATTGTTCCTTTGGATTCACTTCTGTATTTCTAGGAAAAGTTCCTCTTTGTTGAGCATTAATGGTTGTTTCTAGTTGCCCAATTTGCATTTCAAGATTTTTCATAGTGGCTCCCATATTGTTAAAATGACCCTCAATGTTATCCATCCATGAATCACTCTTTTAAAACCTTGCTTTGGTCTCCTCAACAAAGGAAACCATGACATCCTCAAGTGACATCTTATTTTCGCTTGGTTGAATATTAAACCCTAGAGAAGGATGCAGCATATTCTGTGTTTCCATAAGAAAATTCTCATGATATCGAAGCCTTGGATGGTAGTAATTTGGCATAGGACCACCACGATAATTGTAGTTCCAATTGTTGATGTTTTAAACCTACCCATGACTTGATTCATTCATCGAAACTGTCATACTTGAAGTTGCAACATATTCTACACTTTGTGGTATTTTTGGGTTGTCAAGGCAGAAATCTGATGAGATAGATAAGCTACTTGAGCTGAAAAGGGCAACAAACAGCTCCAATTCATAAATCCTAGCAACTTTCTTAGCCATAGGTCTTTTAGTTGGCCATTGACAGTTATTTGAGGCCATTTCTTCCAAAAGAGAAGTAGCACCTTCAGTTGTCTTTGACATCAAAGTTCCATCAGAAGCAGCATTAACTATAGTTCTAGTTTGTCCATTTAATCCATTATAGAACATGTGAACTTGCAACCAATCCTGCAATTCATGTTGAAGGTAACGTCGAATCATATCTTTATACCTTTCCCATGCTTCATAGAGCATCTCAAAATCATTTTTCCTAAATTGACCAATCTCATTTATGAATTGGGCTATTTTTCAGGTGGAAAGAAACTTTTCTGCCATGTCCTATCAACTAGTGATGCTTCCTAGTCATAGAGATTGTAGCCAACCACTGGCCTTGTCCCGCAATGAAAAAGGAGAGAATCTCAATCTAATGGTGTATTCAGTAACACCATTCATCTTTACAGTGTCACAAATTTCCAAGAACATCGCCAAATGAATATTAGGATCATCAAGTGGCGTCTTCTGCTAAATTGGGCTTATTGTACCATGTTGATCACCACAGATTTTAGCTCAAAATTATTGGAATTAATGGTCTAGCATCTTACACTTGAGTAATTTTCATTCACAATTGGCCTTACATGATCCTTCAAGGTGTGTGGCTATGCATTATGTTCTCTTTCAACCATGGTAGTACTTTAAATCTCTAGATTAAAAGGAAGTGTTTCAAGTTCTAGTATGACTCATCCAACATAAAAAACACACCTAGAGAAAATAAAAATAAAAAAATATAATTTTAATTTAAAACCAAGATTATTTTGTATCGATATTGAAAAAAATAAGAAAAAATCAATCCTTGGCAATGGTGCCAGAAACTTGATCGGTGCAAAACTAGAAGTACACAGTATCGTAGTTTTATAATAAAGTGATAAGAAAAATATCATCTTCAAGGATTTGTAACTTACTTTTGACAATTACCAAAATTATACTAATCTCAATTTTATCTAGAAAAATCACTAAGGTTGTTGTAATTGAAATTTCAAATAAAGGAAATTTAAATAAAATGTAGAAAAGAAAAGAAAGATGTTGTTCAAAAATCAAATTAATGGGAAAAAAACTTCTAGGAAATCGATTTCACCTAATCCCGCACTATGCTTTACTCATCTAGCTAATTGAATTTAATTCTCTCGATTTGTTAGCAATCTCCAAAAAAACATCAGAAAGCCTATTTCGATAGTCAATTGAAAATATTCTTTTTCATTCATTCACACAAGAGTATGCAATTTAATAAAATAAGAAAGCATTAATGCCAATGATTTTAAAACTACATAGGTTCATACAAGTCTTTCGATCTCCATATTTACCTATGCTGAAATATTATATATATATATATATCATATAATTCCCTCTTTCGATAGTAAATCACAAGACTAAAGTCATATAATTAATGGCCAGTTAATTAGAAGCAATAGACTAGGAATAAATGAGAAAAATATGAAGAGAAATAATTCAAATTAACATAAAAAATCAAGAATAGTTTGGAATTAAATTACATCTTTTTCCTAGAATAAAGAAATTAGCTCATGCTAAAATTAAATTTAACATAAACAAATTTACCATAAGTTTTCTTAGAGGAATTGAAAGAAAAATGTGTCACAAAAGAATCTACTTCGCTTCTTCCCCAACATCTGCCTCTTTCCTTTTTATTTGTTTCCCAATTCTGTGCAGCTTCTATTTTTTTTTGTTCTCTTATGTCGCCCTCTATTCGTTTCTCTTCTTTGGGCCACTTACGATAATATATATATAGAAATATTAATTTAAATTCTATTTAAATAAATCTTCATTTAAATTGAGAGTCCTTACATGATATGCTTCTAAAATTTTTGAATCTTCATTTTCTTCAAATCTGCAATGAAATTTAAATGATAATAATGAAGTCTAAAATTAATAAAAATAAATAAAATTAGACTAAATTTAAAGTTGAGAAGTGATAAATTATGTTAAATTATGCAAGTCATCAATGATTGAGGAGATAAAACTAGCAACGGGTTAGCAATACGGATTTTGCAAATACTTTGGTTTTATATTTGTAAAACTCTGGCAAGTGAATGAATCATTTTATAGAAAATGACAAGTATATTCCCAAGGTTGATCTAAGTAAGGAATATTTTTGATTTTTAATTTATTATTCAAACTCTTAAAAAACGAAATTAAATCCTAAGCATCCTATCATGATATTTTGATTTTTTGTGTGTTTTCTAATCTAATAACATAGAAAAATAAACATAGATATAGAATAAATAAAAAATTATGAAATTTTTTATCATTCATAACAATAGAGTACTTATGGATATAATAATTAAGTTAATTATGCTTGCTTATATTATTTAGGTTATTAAAGATATAAATGAATATTTATTGATTCTCTTTTTTTATATATAAATATCACTTTTGGTAGAGTTAGATACTCTTTGTTAATTAAATAAATCAGTTAACACCTATGGTGTGGGGTCGATAATTATTTTGGTCAATTAATTAATTTGTTTTCTAAGAGATTAAAAACAAACCATTTAAATGCCACATTTGGTGGGGTTAGACATTTTAAACTTTATTCAAGGTGTCCAAATTAAACCTAAGAATTTAATTATCCAAATACTAACTTTAAAGTTTTAAAACCATTACTAAAAATATGTTGTCAATATATTTTCGAATAATCGTTCTTATAAAAGTTTTGAAATAAAGTTTCACTCTAACTACCAGATGATTGTACTAACAAATAAAATGGCACTACTCTAAATTAAACTAGACAATTAAAACTTAAAATCTAATTTTCAGATTTAAGTTTGTAATGAAAAATAATATATTTCTCTCTAACATCCTTAATATAAAATCTTGAATTAAAAAAAATTAATTTATTTTATAGAAATTTTTTACCTATTTGATATTTTGCAAGCATAACAATGCTATTATTATATCATATTTACAAATAGCCAACCATGTTAAATTTTATCATAGACAAATTAAATGTAACATATAAGAATAAAAAATAAAAATAACTATAAAGAATTCATTTTAAAAGTATACATCAAAAATAATTCTTATAGAACTTTGATCCTAATTCTGTTTCTAGAAAATCTTCAAACGGATTTGCATTTCTGTTTATTGAATCAAAAACTAGAAATTTATAAAAGCATAGCTAGTTCTTCTAAAAAAGAAAATAACGTTAAAACAAAAAAAAACTAAGAAAGTTTTTTAGAGAGAGAAAGTTAGTGAGATAAAGAGAAGAGATTTTAAAGCATGATTTTTACAATAGGGAAGAGGGTGATTTTACAGGTGAGAAAAATGTTAAAAACAAGTGGGAAAATATCTCAAAAATTGGTCTTGGATAGGTTGTCACAAATGTGGGGGGAGATTTAAGGTAGGATAGGCACTGATGCATGCTGTATTTGCAGCAGATAGGCACTGGTACACGCATGTATTGGTTGGACAATTTTGTCCATTTTTCCATTTTTCAATTTTTTTTACTTTTCCTTATTTTTTTAAATATATTGTGATATATTCTCTCTAGTATTTTTCTTCGAGTTTTTAAATTATTTTTGAACAAAATTATCTGAAAAAATAAAAATACCCGTGATTCCAAAAAAATAAATTTATATAAAAATATGATAAAATCATACAAATATAAATCTTTTTAATCAATTATAATATATTAAATCATGATAATTTTAGTGCTTTTTAAGCACTCATTAGTGGCAAGGTAATAAAAAATTGCATTTTTTCTTTTCCAAAAATGCTAAGTAATATCCATAAATACTTGCACTTGAAACATGCCAAAAGCCACAAGAAAAAAAATGTTGGCTTGCTTGCACTCATCGAAAACCAATACTCTACCTAGCATACATACTACAAAAGCCAACCCCATGGTGTGTCTTAAATATGCTTGCATACAAAGTACACCTAACTATGTGCTTGTGTGAACTATTGATTTGTAGTAACCAGAGAGGAAGACACATACATTAAGTAAAATAATAGATATCATGTTTTGTACACGAGAAGCCAACACACAAACACAAGTTCAACATGACTTACATTTTCTATTTATTATTCTATTGCTAGCAGTGCTAATTTTATTGGTGTATCAATTTCTTCTCTAAAATGTACTTTTATTCATATTGAGATTCCTCTTAAATTGAGGTATCTAATACATTATCCTTCCAATGGATTTTCTATAGTTTTGAATTCCACGTTCACTAATTATCTTGAATGTATTTTAGCAAATTGTGATACATTCGTGTAAGCATAGAATAATGTGAGTAACTATTTTTATGAAATTTATGAGCATATTGCTGTGTTAGTAGTAATAAAGGGTTTTGTTACAATACTCTACACATCACTAATCTATAGTATCTGATCACACCATATTGGGTTGTATTAGCTTTGGAGAGGAGTCGAGCTTGTGAGTTGAACTAGGTTGTTACGAAGGAAGCAAGTAGGTAGTTCGGACAGAGGTCCCAACTGATTGAGATATTTGTGATTTTATTTTTGCTAGAATTATAATTGTTTCATTGCTTAGTGAATTATTTTTTGTCTCTTGGTTGCCATAAACAACCTAAAGATGTTACCATATAGTGAAACTAGACATAGGTACTATTTTTGTAATTATAAACTTTAAAGTACTTTTTCCCCTTTTTACTAATATTATGCACCTGTTGAAAATTTTAGTTGTAATAGTTATGCAATTGAAAGTTACCAATATATTTTTCTTCTTATTCTTTCTACAAGACTTCAAGAGTATATGTTATTTCTTTATTGAATCATTCTATATTCCTAAACCACACTACTATACATCAATTCCTTATATAAAAGATGTAGTACACACGCAATACATCTTTACAAACTCACTTACAATTTTGTTAGTTAGTTACACAATAATTATACACTACATCAAGATACACAATATCAATATATAGTCTAATAGTCTCCTTTAAAATAATTAATTTGAGAAGATCATTAGTTTGGAAAGTATAGGAAGAAACTAAAAAACATCATAATATTGAGATAGAAAATAGATCCACACTTAAAAATGTGGTTAATACCCAAAACCAATTTACACCAAAATCGATCCACGTTGATGAGGTCAAGGAAGAACAAGTTGTATTGGTGTAGAAGTACCATTGATCTTGGTGGAGATGGCTATATTGGTACTCGCCATCATCATATTCTTAAGGTATACTTCAAATCATCTTTTGGCTACAAATTTGTATCCCAAACATTTAACCCAGAATTCAAATCTCAATCCTTACTAGATTAACAACATGTACAATATTTTTTCTATTGTTTAATCACACTCAACATAAAAAAATTTAGTTGTTAACCTTACCGATGAACCCTTCCATTATCCTTGACCTGGATGAAATTCTAGGTAATGCCAAATTTGAGATACCAACTCACTGGTTTGAGTTTGTGATTCAACTAGTAATCGATGGCAAGTTCGTGGTCTTCTAGAAATGATTGATATCTTATAGGTTGTATCACTATTCATGTAAAAAAGTAGATAGCAAATTGGTGAAGAATCTAGATGTAGAAATTGACAGTGCAAAGTTATAAAAGATGTTCATAAAGTATGGGACCATACTTTTCTCCAAGTTAGCCAAAGATAATTAGAGAACTTTAGGTTTTGGGTTCATCCAGTTTCACTCAAGATAGTCTATCCTCCTACTGCTTTCACGATGACATGATCAAAGGAAATAAGTTGTATGTGTCAAAATTTCTCCGTAAAAGCATAAGGAAGTAAAATTTACAAATCTGTATGTGAATTACTTGTCTAATTTGGGAAGGGATTTAAAGATCAGGGTAATAATGGATGATTCTTCTAGTGCAATAGGTAGTTCACTTCTACTCTTAGTGATAATATTGGGGAACTCATGTTTCTATTCTCTAAAGCCAACAAAGGAGGTGAATCAATAGCCAAAAAGACTAGTTTTGAAGCTTCTAGAACATTGAGATGTAAATACTACTCAGCACTGGTATGGGATGAAGTAAGGTCAAGTGGATCATAATTCTATCCAGAAACGTTCAAGAAACCATATGAATGTAAATTTAAACACAATAGAAGCAAAAATGGATTGAAAACACACCTCCTATCATTGATCAAATTTTAGCACTTACACCGGAATTTCAATGGATTTTTTATTTGATGCTCTCAATTTTTTCTCATACTTACTCTCTACATTTTTGATGGTGTATATGAATAATCTAATGAGTAGTGAGAGGACATGATGCCTTTATAAAAGTTCTCCCATCAAGAACCTCGTATGGTTTCATAACCGACGTACGATTACGAAACTAAACCATCATCACCGTCCACCGTTGCACCATAAAATGTTACATTCTCCCACTTGGTGCAAAACATCAAGCTAAATTCTCTTGAGTAATAAAATACATGAACCATAGTGATAGGTCCTTTAAGAGGGAGTATTATCTTCCATGTATTACAATGTATTTAGTTTCTCAAGTATTATACATTATGTGGTAATGAAACTTAATGAATAAATCCTATATTTATTATTGGTCTAATAAAATATATATTTACTCAAATAAATTAAGGTACACATGAATATAAGAAAATATCACAATATATAAGAGTTTCATTAATAAATTATATATATTTACAAAGTGGAACCAATTCCCATTTTCTCTACATGATCCTTAAATTTCAGTGGTGGCATGCCTTTAGTTAAAGGATCAACAATCATCAATTCAGTTCTAATGTGCTCAATGACTATTTTCTTTTCCTTAACATGTTCTCTTATGGCTAAGTATTTAATTTCGATATGCTTACTACGACTACCACTCTTGTTGTTCTTAACCTTAAACACAACAATTGAGTTGTCACAGTACAATCTTAATGACCTAGAAATAGAGTCAATCACACTAAGGCCGAAAATGAAACTCTTCAACCAAACACCATGTGATGTGGCCTCAAAAAATTACACCAACTCGGCCTCCATAGTGGAAGTAGCAGTCAAGGACTACTTCGTACTCCTCCAAGACACAGCTCTATCGGCAAGCATGAAAATGTAAATAGATGTTGATTTTTATGAATCAACATAGCCAACGAAGTCCACATTGGAGTATCCAACTACTTCTAGATTATCTCTTTGTCTATACATAAGAATATAGTCCTTGGTTCCTTACAGGTACCTCATCACTTTCTTTGTAGCTTTCTAGCGATAAACACTTGGGTTACTCTGATATCTCTCTAGCATCCCAACAATAAATGCAATGTCAGGTATTGTGTAGACCTGAGCATACATCAGGCTTCTAACAACTGAAGCATATGGAATGGTTTTCATCTGTTATCTTTCAAAATCATTCTTTGGGCATTGGTCCAAATTGAACTTATCACCCTTCACAATGGGAGCAATACTTAGTGAACAATCTTTCATCCAAAATCTCTCTATAAATTTATTGATATAGGTTTCCTGAGATAAACCCAAGAGGCCTTGAAGTCTGTCACTATGGATCTTAATACCAATGACATAAGATTCCTCACCCATATCCTTCATATCAAAACTTTTAGAGAGGAATTGTTTTACCTTGTGTAGGAAACTCTTATCATTGGCTACAAGCAAAATATCATCCACATATAGCACCAAAAAACAAATCTTAGTCCCACTAACCTTCTGGTATATACATTGATCCATGACGTTCTCTTCAAAACCAAATAAAGTGATGACATTATGGAATTTCAAATATCATTGACATGAAGCTTGTTTTAATCCATATATGGATTTGTTAAGCTTACAAACTACATTATCACCATTACTAGAGAAAAATCCTTCAGGTTGTTTCATATAAACCTCTTCCTCTAGGTTACCATTAAAGAAAGCCATTTTCACATCCATTTGATGCAAATCCAAATCAAAATGGGCAAACAATACCATGATCACACGAAGTGAATATTTCTTAGATATAGGAGAGAATGTCTCCTGTAGTTGATTCCTTCCCTTTGAGTGAATTCTTTGGGAATGAGTCTTCCCTTACATCTCTCAATATTCCCTTATGAGTCTTTATTTGTCTTAAAGATCCATTTACATCCAATGGCTTTCACACCATCAAGCAACTTGACAAGATCCTAGACTCAATTAGACGCTAAATAATCCATCTCTTCTTTCATGGAATTGTACCATAAGTTTGAAACCTTAGAACTTATGGCCTTTGAAAATGATTCGGGATCATCCACAGCTCCAATGTTACAATCAGATTCTTGTAGATACACAATATAATAACTAGGAATTGTCAACCTTTTAGTTCTTGTATATCTTCTTAATGTCACACCAACATCTTCCTACGAAGTATGAGGTTCAACTTGTTGTTTAGAAGTTTCAGTTATGTCCTGAACAACATAATCTATTGGAATATTGTCAACATCTTATGGAATTCCAGTGATTGGTTGTTTAACATCAACTTGTACTTGAGGGGTGTTATGAACAACAATCAATCTATCTCTTGAAGTAGAAGGTTGAGACTTTAAGTGATCAGTATCATAAACTATGTTCATGATTTGATCGCTCCCACTAATCAGGTCATATTCAAGAAACTTTGCATTTCTTGATTCCATAAACCTAGTGCTGTGAGATGGACAGTAAAATCTGTAACCCTTAGACCGTTCAGCATATCCAAGGAAATACCCACTAATGGTCCTTGGGTACAACTTCTTTTCTTGTGGATTATAAATCCTCACTTTAGACGGGCATCCCCAAATGCGTGTATGTTGCAAACTTGGTTTCCAACCTTTCTATAATTCAAATGGCATATTTGAGAAAACCTTTGCTGCAACTCAATTTAATATATACACAACCATTTTTAAAGCTTCAATCCACAAGGATTTAGGAAGATTGGAGTTGCTAAGCATACTCCGTACCATGTCAAATAATGTTCAATTTCTCCTTTATACTACACCAGTCTAGTATAGTGAACCAGGCATAGTGTATTGGGAAACTATCCCATGTTCTTGAAGAAACTTAGCAAACGGACCAGACACTTTTCCATTCTCAGTGTATCTACCATAATATTCATTACCTCTATCTGATCTCACGACCTTTATTTGCTTTCCACATTGTTTCTCTACTTCAACCTTAAAGCTCTTGAAGGCATCTAATGCTCCACTCTTATTATGAAGCATATAGGGATACATATATTGAGAAAAATCATCAATAAAGGTGATAAAATATTTCTGACCTTGAATGTCCATGTCTGGACAACATATATCCATATATATGATTTCTAATATGCTTGAACTCCTATTGGCACCTTTCTTTGACTTGTTAGTCTACTTTCCCTTATTGCAATCCATACATGTCTCAAAATCAATAAAATCTAGAGTACTAAGTACTCTATCTTTCACTTATCTTTTAACTCTTTCTATGGAGATATATCCTTATTTCCTATGCCATAATATAGAAGAGTCCTCGTCAATAATACACCTTTTAGTGCCAACTTGAACATACATAGTGTTATAAGTGGCATTATTTCGTAAATTAATGCAGTAAAGACCATTAGACAAAATACCATTCCCAACACAATCAGATTTATTAAATAAACTGAAAGATGTTTCTGAAAAGTGAAATGAATAACCAAAATTCACAAGTCTTGAAATAGAAATCAAGTTTCTAGAGAAACTTGGGACATAAAAGGTCTTTTCTAATTATAAAATAAAACCACTACTTAAAATCAAACAGCATGTCCCTACAGCCTCCACATATGAGCCCATCTTGTTACCGAATAAGATGTATTGCTCACTTTCCATTGGCTTCCTTAGATTTTGCATACCCTGTAAGGATTTTGCAACATGGATTGTAGATCCAGAATCAATCCACCAGGTTTTAATATTAACATTAACCATATTAGATTCATAACAAACAAACGAGGTTAGATTACCTTTATTCTCAAGCCATTTATGAAATTTAATACATTCCTTCTTCATGTATCCCTTCTTTTTGCAGAAGAAACACTTAGCTTCTTCCTTAATATCAGCCTGAGGTGGAACTATCCCTTTTCCTTTATGCTTGTATTGAGATTTTCCTTTCCCGTATGTTGTAGCAAACATTGCACTTTCACCAAATTCCATAACAAACCTCCCTTCCTCTTGAACACACATGGTTATTATTTCATTCATTGACCATTTATCCTTATGTGTATTGTATGAGATTTTGAATGGCCTGTACTAATGTGGTAGAGTGTTAAGGATATAGTACACTAGGAAGGATTCTGACATCTCAACCTTGAGATTCTAAAGTTGAGCTACAATGTCCCTCATTTGCATAATGTGCTCACACACACTTTTCACACTGGTGAGTCTTAAGGAAGAGAACTTCATAATAGGGGTGCTTGCTAAAGCCTTATCTGAAGTAACGAACTGATCATCAATGGCTTTTAGCAAGTCTTGGACATTATTATGTTGGTCAATAGAACAACGAATACTAGTAGATATCTTAGTCTTAATGAACATCATACTAAGGCGATTAGATCGCTCCCATTGTTCATAAAGCATGATATTCTCTAGAGTGCTGGGTTGAGTAATTTTAGGTGGTTTGTTTTTCCTAATAGCATAGTCAATATCCATCCACCCTAGATGAAGGAGAATTCTTTCCTTCCATATTTTATAATTATCCCCTTTTAGATCGGGAATGTTACAGCGGATATCAAAGAAATTTACATGTTAAGAAGTTAGAATTAAAGATTATATGCTTATTAAAATTTGAGACCTAAATTAAAGTCATTCTTTACTAATGTAAATCATGAAAAATATGAATCTAGTGACATAAAACTTGTTTGTGGACTAAAATTCTAATTCAATTAGATTCACCTTAACTTTATGATAAAACTATCAAATTATGTTCTTTTTCTTAATCTCTGTGGATAAATTAGAAAATATAATTTAATATTTTATCATAATTAATTACAAAAAATATAATAAAAATTCTCGTAGGATAAGATTTATTATATCACATATGATTAATTACAATTAGTATTTATTTTATAAATGTGATCCTAAATAAACTTTATTATAGTTTTAATTAATTAAAGATGTTGTGGCTATTCCCTAATTAATTAAACTATATGAACCACTTAAATATTAGTTAAATCCTTAGGGTCAATTATTGCATAAAATCATAATCAATATTATCTATCTTAAGATTGTATGTATGACAATAAATTATATAAGTAAAACTAAATAATATAAGCACTAATTAAATCTATAAAGATCTATTAACAATTAATTCCATTATGCATAAACTATTTAACCAAATTTTCATATGTATAATTAATTACAAAATTTATACATACAAATACCAAAACAAATCATTTAAGCATAATGTCTTTAAATAAATTTTAATGTGCCCAAAAATTATTTAAATAAATGTCACATGTATAATATTATTCTACACATGACACACCTAAGTTAAATAATTAATCACATTAATTTTTTTTAATAAAAATTGAATTTGGAATGCATATAAAATATTTCAGAAAAATAAAATGTGTTCTGGTCTAATGGATAACACGCTACATTCTCAACCATGAAATCCGGGTTCCATTCTCTGCTAAAACATTTTAAAAAACTTAAACTCTAAATGTATATAAAATTAAGTCTGATACAATATAAAACATAATAATCGTTGTAGCCTAGTGGACAAGGTGCTTATTGCCACATGTAGGAGACCACAGATCGAGTCCCTCCAACAACATCATTTTTGATTTTTTTTTTTAAAATATAAATGACATGTCATACTAGTTGTCTTCTTTAGTCAGGTCGTGCGACCCGTTTTGGACCCGAATAGATACCTGGCTTTTTCTAATGATTTTGGTGTCGAAATCCGATGTTCTTTTTATCAAAATTCTCAGAATTAAATTTCTGAGTGATTCATGGTCTCAGTTTGAATCAAAAATGTCATTTTAAATAAAAAGTTAATTAACGATTCAAATGAATGCCCACAGTAAATTGGATTTCTTTTCTTCGTTGTTTTTCAAATTTCAATTCACAAAATCACTCTAAAATCAATATTTAAACAATTTATAATTTTCATATGCATTAAAAACAAGCAAAATAAAGAAACCCAAATTCTCAGTTCCTTATGAAACAAAGCAAAACACGGATGTTTTCAAAATGACTCTGATACCAAATTTTGGATCATAGTTCGATCTAGAAACATTCGAGAAACCATATGAACATAAATTTAAACACAGCGGAAGAAAAAATGGATTGAAAACATACCTCTTACCATTGATCAAATTTCAGCACTTACACGAGAATTCCAATGGATTTTTGACTTGATGCTCTTAATGGTTTCTCACACTTACTCTCTACATTTTTGATGGTGTGTATGAATAGTATAGTGAGTAGTGAGAGGAATCGATGTCTTTATAAAGGTTCTCCCATCAAGAACCTCATATGGTTTCGTAACCGATGTACGATTACGAAACTGAACCATCACCATCGTCCACCTTTGCACCATAAAATGTTACACATCCAAGAAATTGATAGTGACATAGAGAAGTGACTCAATGGTTGACTCGACAATGGAAAAGGGTGCTTGGCTCCACATAATGGTGTCTTGGTGTACAATGATGGTGGTTATGGACTAATCGATGGCATTGATGGTAGCTTTAGTCTCCACCTCCATCAAAATCTCACCACTCTTCCAAATAAAACCCCTTCCTCATTTTTTGTTTCTCCTCTATCTACAAATCTAAATAACTTCTTTGTTTAATTCTTTGATACTATTAGACTATATAATGATATTATATATCTTAGTGAAGTATATAAGTGTTGCGAAACTAACTAACATAATTGTAAGTGTGTGAGTGTACGAAGATGTATTGTGTGTACTACATCTTATATATAAGAAATTGGTGTGCAATAGTATGATTAAGAATTCAAAATTATTCAATAAAGAAATGCAATATACTCTTGAATTGTCATACTTTCTTTCCAAACCCTAACCGTTTTTCATTATTCTTCTCCTTTAAATCTCTTCTACTAAAGAGGGAGCCTTCTAATGGAATTTTCCCTCTATCTAGATAATTGTCTATTTTATTATCATTGTAGTTTTATAAAGTCAACCACAATTGTGGAGTTTTCCATCTTGATCATAGGTCTAGGATGGAACTTTCTATTTATTTTAGTGCAATTTAGGCATGTTTTTGGTTAATTTGTTAAAGATGGTGATATAATGGTGGTAAAATACATGGAATCAATGAAGCTTCTTATCATGACTACATTTAATCAAATAATCAAGGCAAAGAAAGCATCATGGAAAATATTGTTAATACTAACACCAAAATGATCCAAAATAATACTTATGTCATAATATGTTTATCTCTTATATTTGATTATACATTTTGATTATTTATGTACTTCAATCTTAATGAACTAATCAAATTTATTATTATTCTTAAAAATAGTTATGTAATTTTTTGCTTCTACAATAACATAATAAGTTATTTATAATTACTACATAAGCATGTTAACAAATATAGATTCCCTTACTAAAGTTTTGGCTTTTATATGTATTGAGTGCATGTTTCAAGTGAAAAAAAAACTATTTTTTTTTGTATTAAATGTGCAAGAGCTTAATAATGTTATATTTTATTATATTATTGTACACAATATTGATACAAATCCAGGATTGCTACAACTTTCAAGTAGGCTCGTGACGAGATCAAAGAGTAAGCAACTCAAGGATGCATTGAACGAGCTAATTTAAGAGTTGATTCAAGACTAAAGAGTGCCACAAAAAAAGCAAAACTCATTGCAAGTTTCTGTCAATAAATAAGAGTATTGATTCTAGAAAGTGAAGGCACGCCATGGCATAGATAAAGCGCGATGCGACACGGTTCCCTCAGATGATTTCAAGAAACGAAGGCACCTCTTGGCATGAATAAATGTGCGTCATGGCATGAAACTCTTAGGTTTGGCTTGAGTTTTTGATTAGTTCTTGAAAAACACTAATATTACATGATTTATTTGAACTATAATGTTAAAAATATATTTGAAATTGTATAATTTTTTTATTATTTTAGCAAATCTATGTTTTCGAAATTACGGGCATGCTTTGCTATTTTTCAAGTATTTCTAGCATCAAATTGATTAAAATGATAAAAATTTGAAGAATTGTACCTAAAATAACTCATTTTCAACTTAGAAGAATAAAAGAATAAAATATGTAAGGCTTCCATGTAAATCTAACCAAATGTAAAAGGTGAAAGAATACAAAAATTGGATAAAAATAGTTCGACATGGGCCGCAACGAAGAAATAGTTGTGTTATGGTGTGACCTTCTCAGATAATGATTTAATACATACCAAAATAGATACTGGTCATGGCGTGAATAAAAGTGGGTCGCGATGCACGGTGATAATTACCTCACAACTAATTTTTTGTCCCTTTTCTTTCGCATTCCTTATCTACAAATAAAGCTTTCTCTTCTCTTGTAAAAGAATACTAGAACATCAGAGTTAGTGCTTCAGCTTAACATTTGCATAGTAATAGTTTTTCTTTCAGTTTCTCTCAAGTTTTTGAGAGTTGCATATTTTATTTCTATATTAGTTTATAAAAAATTTAGATTAGGTTATCACAAATAAAAAGCAATAAAAAGAAGTTATTCCAGATCAAATGATACGAAATTGGTTATAAATCTAATCTGCATTCTTATTTTTTCAATAAATAATGTTGTATTAATATATGAGTGTAAATTATTTACTCGAATATTTATAATAGTAATTAAACACATCATTTTTATTTCAAGATTTTTACAAAATTTATTATTGAAAATATATTTTCTAGATGTTTTTTTAACAGATTTAAAATATGAAAGATAGGTTTCAGATACATCAATCTAGATGTAATTTAAAATTATTTTATATTTCAAGATTTTTACGAGATATATTATTAGGTTCAACTAACACATTATATATATATATTATTCTAAAATCTAATTTAGACAGTTTGAATAGAAATTTAAATTGCCAGCCTGATCGAAGGTGACAAGTTAAATAGTTTGTTAATTTCTTAAAAAATAAGCATAATTTAATTAAATTAATTGATGATCCCACCAAATGCACTAAATGATTTAATTAATAATAAATAGTGACTTGACTGAATGTGCTATTTATACATATAAGAAAAGAATCATTAATCTGGGTTTATATTTTATTAACCTAATTAATTATACTAAACATAATCAATTAGTTAAATGTCATTAATTCTCCATTGATTGCATATCTTTCTGTAATTTGTGTGAACTAATTTATCTTTTATCCTTTTATTATTTTATTTTATTAGTTTATACTATTAAAACCCAAACAATTATGAAATAATTTATAGATTTATTTTGTTTGTTTTTAAGAATTTTGTTAAATTATTTAAAACTATGTAGTTTCAATTTAGTCTAACATTGAAAGTATACTTATCATTTACTGTAAATGATTTGCTCAATTGCAAGCTATTATAAACACATAAAATATGTTTATCAAGTTATTAGCGCCATTGTGGGGATTATTTTTACAATTTCAAATTGATAAGTTATCATTATTAAGTTTTTACCGCAGTTGTCGGGGAGAAATAACGTTTTAAATTTTTATTATCAAAAATATTAAAATAATTTATTTTGTAAATATTCATGATTTGTTTTCATTTAAAAAAATAGATAAAAGGAAAAATTAACAAATAAAAGAAAATATAAAAAATTCTAATGAGATCTTAAATAATAAATAAAATAAAAAAATTAATTTTTTTGTTTTAATTTTTTAATTTTATTAATTCTACATTAGTTTAACGTAATCTCTTTTCATAAATTATTTTGTTTAATATTTTTGTGTAATAAAATAATTTTTGTATGATATACTTTATTAAATTATTGTAATTATTTACTTAACTTTTATTATTTTATAATAAATTACTTGTATAATATATATTATAGATTTTATTTACTTTAACTCTTTGTAAGTTGTTTATTTAACTTATAATATCTAACCAAACCAATTGTTATATCATATATATTGTATTGTTATTATTTATTTATTTTCTTTTCTTTTCCTTTCCTTTTTATTATTTCTTTTATTGTTTGTTATTTATTTTTGTTTCTTTTTTCTTTTTCTTGTTTATTTTTTATTTCTTTTCTTTTAGATTTCTTTATTTCGTTTTGTTTATTTTGTTTATTTGATTTAATCTCTTTATTTGATTTTTATTATTTATATACTTTCTTCTTTTTTTCGTTATTGTTTTTATTTTTGTAATATGACCTGTTATTTTTGTTTGTGTTAATTATTTTTTATTTCTTGTTTATTTTTATTTATTTATTTTACTTTACTTTATTTTTACTCTATTATAATTGTTTAGTATTTAGTTTTTAAATAGTACTTAGTATTATAATAGATATAGAATAAAAATAATATGGATCGTAACATCGTTTTTTTAGTCGTTGCGATATAGGACTCATGGGATACATTTGGGTTGAAGGAAAACGTATATATATAAGGGTCTATATTTGAATATGATGGGTTATACTTTTTTTATGAATTTTTAAACTAAAATTCTAGAAACCATGTTTCAAATCAGTCCACATAAATTTTCCCTTTTTTTTTCTTCTAAAATCATTTTTATCCACGTCTTAAACACAAATAATTCTAAAGTTACCTCCAAAGATTCTAAAAGTTTTAACATCAATATCACCATTGGGGATAAAAACGGGATAAATGCTAAGTTAGGTGCAAGTGTTAATTTAATGTTTTATTCAATATACTTACAGTTAGGAGTGGGTAATCTAAAACTCACAACTATTTCCCTACAATTAGAGAATATATCTCAAATATATCCAAATGGCATGGTAAAAAATTTATTGGTATAGGTAGATAATCTTATCATACTTGTAAATTTTATAATTGTAAATGTGCAAGTAATCCTAAAATTGGACAAGGAACACAATGTACTTATTAGTAGACCTCTACCAAAATAGTTGTAAATGTTCATAAAGAGAGTTTATGCCTTTACCAAAATAGTTATAAATGTCCATAAAGAGAGTTTTATTAATGATAATCTTGGGAGGAACACATTAAGTGAATTAAATTCTATAAATTAAAATCCTTCCAAGAAGCATCTGGCTAAGACGTCTAAGTAGAATCAGATGAGAGACAACCCAAAATTTGTTAGCAATATTATTTTATTTTATTTTAATATAGTTATTTTTATTTTATTTTATTTTGTATCGTATTATTTTACATTTTATATATTTTATTTTAGTGTAGTTTATTTTATTTCCTGTTTATGTGAATCATGTTCATTTCATTCAAAATTGTTAAATTTATAATTGTTTATTAAGATGTGTAAGAAGTACACAACAATATGTCTATGTGATTAAAATTGTTTGAGATGATGGATGCATATGACTTTCTATATCATAACTTGAACACATAAAGTAAATGAATAACTTCTCTTTTTTATTTTTATCTCTAATTTACATTTATTACATTGAAGACAATATAAATTTTAGATTGGTGGTAGAGGAAAAGTGTCAGAACCAACCATAAGTTCACTAGTACTTAAGAAAATCCTAATAAATATTAGAATCTATAAAATAATTTAACATGATTTCTCTTGATTTTCTATTCTAAACCAACTTGTATAAAATAAAGCATGACATTTATTTGTTCACAATGTTTAAAACCCACCACTCATATAACCAGTGATAAAAGAATATAATAGTGACTATTAACTACCATGGACTTATTATCTAGTCCATGGTCATTAATATGCTACAAAACATTCTCTAATATAAATAAGTCACCAAGAAACAAGAATAGTATCCTAATATCTTTAAAAAAATGATAAATTATACAGGATAATATCAATGAACTGATTTAAGTCTCCTTCAAAGATATTACTCAAATATTCATGATAAAAACTAATGATGCCTAAGAAGGGAAACTAATAATTATTAATCTATCTATTTAAACATTCTATGATCTAGTTGTAAAACTAATACAAATTACAATAAGAAAGTACTTGCAAATAGTATTAATAATTTGGAATAACAAAAATAACTGCAAATATATCTATATAAGTAAAACAAATGAATAGCTTACATGAAATAAATTAAAAAAATTAGAAAAACTATCATCAAATTCGCACCTATGAGAAAGCTAGTCATACGTATATAAAACGTTTTGCACACACAGATGAAAAATTTTAATTACATGTGTACTGGTCATACACACGCAGATAAAGGCCTTTTATTTATTTATTATGTTACTATTAAATCTGGAAGAAAGCTGATCATACGTGTACGTAGCTCTTTACACACACAAACAGGAAAGTTTTAATTACATATGTATTGTTAGAGATTATTGTTATAAAGCTCCTTAATTTAAGGAGCAAATTAAGGAGCAAAACATGGAACAAAACAAGGAGCAAAACATTGAACAAAACAAGGAGTAAAACATGGAGCAAAACATGGAACAAAATAAGGAGTAAAACATGGAGCTTAATTCTAGGAGCAATTCAAGGAACCATTAATTTAAGGAGTAATTCAAGGAGTGAATTTTCCTATAAATAGATGTGTAATTGTAATGAATTAACCATCCAAAGTGTTCATTCCAATTGAGAGAAAAGCTTTTGTGAGAGAAAATTGAGAGTAATTTTCTTGGGTGTAATTGGGTTGTGAGTTGTAAGTGTTGTAAACACCTTGTGTAATTTCTCCCCTTTCAGTAAAAAAGATCTGCAGTAGGTCCGGAGACGTAAGCAAGATTGCTCGATCTCCGTTATCAACTTTGTGTGTTCTTTTTCTATTTTTGCTTTCTCTTAAATCTGGCTTATCGGGAATTTGCGTTATTTCCCAACAACTGATATCAGAGCTATTGGTAGTAATTTCTGTCAATTTTCTGCAGAAATAGTCGAGAAACGATCGAGGAGGAAGTCAGATTTTAGTGGGAGCTTGATGACGCATGCGAATGAAGGAAGGGTGAAACTCGAGAAATTTGATGGCACGGATTTCGGGTTTTGGAAAATGCGGATAGAGGATTATACGCGTATCAAAGAAATCTATATCAACCTCTCGGGGAAGAAGCCGGAGGCTATGAAGGGAAGAAGATTAGAATCTTACAGGCAGAACAAGCCCCGAGAGTTATTCGATTGACGTTATCCCGTAATGTTGCTTTCAACGCATAGCAAAGGGAAAAGACCACGGCGGGTCTTATGGCGGCTCTACTCCAATATGTAGCAGAAGCCGTGGAGTCTCGAACAAAGTGCACTTGATGAGGCGCTTGTTCAATTTGCGGATGACGGAAGGCACGTGGCTAGCTCAACATCTCAATGACTCGACACGATTTACAACCCGGTTGAGTTCGGTGGAAATGGGTCGATGAAGAAGTACGAGCATTGATACTTTTGTCTTCTGCAGGAAAGGCTGGAATGCTACGTCACGTTTGTGGTAGCTAGAAGCGAGAGATAAGTTGAAATTTGACAATGTTCGTGATTTGGTTCTCAGTAAAGAGATCAGACGTGAGACGGTGAATCGTCAACCTCTTCGGTTTTGCATACGAGTCGAGAGGAAGAAATTCAACCAAAGGAAATGGACGTGGTAGAGCGGCCTAAAGGGTAGATCAAAGGCAGAGGTCCGAATCTAGGAATCCTAATAATTCCCATGGCTCGAAGACTATCGAGGTGTTGGAATTGTGGAAGAAGCAGGACGCTTTACAAAAATCGGTGCAAGAATGCACCGAAGGACAAACAAGTGAAGGCGGAGGCAAATGTTACTTCCACCTCGGGAGGAGATGATGCATTGATATGCTCTTTGGATAGCAAGGAAGAATCTTGGGTGTTAGACTGCGGAGCATCGTTCCATGCTACTTCCACATGAAAGAATTCTTCGAGAAATATGTCCCCGGAAACCTTGGAAAGGTATATCTTGGTGATGATCGACCATGTGCTGTATTATTGGCAAAGGTGTAGTGAAGATTAAGTTAAACGGGTCTGTTTGGGAGGTGAAGGATGTCGGGCATATTCCCGGAGCCTCGCGAGAAGGAACTTAATCTCGGTGGGGCAGCGTTGGCTAGTGAAGGCTACCTTTACGATATTCCGTGGTGATGATTGGAAGATTTCAAAGGGTGCAATGACGATTGCTCGAGGCAAGAAAAGTGACACCTTCTTTACATGACGGTAGAAGCACGTTGTTCAATCACAATTGTAGCGGTGATGAAACACAAACTGTGGCACGGAGATTAGGCCACGTGAGTGAGAAGAGGATGAAGATTATGCCTTCGAAAGGGAAAACTTCCGGTCATAGTACGTAGAGATGGACGTGTGCGAAGATTGTATACTTGGAAAGCAAAATAGAGTCAGAACTTTCGGACAAGTGGTAGAACCCCAAAGAAGGAAAAGCTAGAGCTTATTCAACTCTAATGTTTGGGGACCAACGGCACGTCTCATACGTGGTGGGAAACACTGCTTCGTGACTTTCATTGATGATCAACTCTCGGAAGGTATGGGTTTACTTTCTAAAGCATAAGTACGAGTATTTGAGGCTTTCGGAAGATGGAAAGCTATGGTGGAAAATGAGACGGGTTTAAAGATCAAAAGCTCGGGAACCGATAATGGTGGTGAATATGAAGACACAGATTCAAAAATTCTGCTATGAGCACGGGATCGAATGGAAAGAAGCTTGTGCATGCCTCGACACGATGGTGTAGGTGGGCGTATGACCGAACGTTGATAGAAAGAGCCGAGGAAGCATCCGTATATAGTCAGGTCTACCGAAAACAATTTTGGGCGAGCGATTAACACGAGGCTTACTTGATCAACGCAGGCCCATCATTCCATTGGAGCGTAGAATACCGAGAGGAGGTATGGAGCGGAAAAGAGGTGAAAGCTATCACATCTAAAAGTTTTCGGTTGTGTAGCATTTGTGCATATCGGTGATCAGCGGGGAATAAGCTTGATCCCAAATCCAAGAAATGCACACGTTCATTGGGTATGGTGAGGATGAGTTTGGCTACCGTTTGGGATGACGAAAAGAATAAAGTTATCGTGCAGAGATGTGATTTTCAACGAAAGGGTGATGTATAAGGACATGCATAAAATAGGCGCCAATGCCTCGGAAGCTGAATGAGTCGGTGATTTGCGGATGCAAATGATGTCCCGGATACTTCCTGACGAGAACCAATTGTAATAAGTCCTCGTGAGGAACTTGTAGGACAAAGCGATTACACGGCGTTCGACACACCGACCTCTTACTCCGGCTCCTGTATTGAGAAGGTCTTCTCGACCTCGTGCCTAACGGAGATACATGAACTATATATGTTCTTTGGTGATGGAGGGGAGCACGAATGTATGATGAAGCTTGTCGGACTCGAGATTCCAACAAGTGGGAGCTTCTTTATGAAAGAAGAAATGAAATCTCTCATCTCCCGACCGGACATGGGAACTGGTGAGTTACCTATGGGAAAGAAGGCAACTTGCATAACAAATGGGTGTACCGGGTGAAAGAGAGGCTTGTGATGGTTCCAGAGATACTGAAAGCCTAGTTGTCAAAGGGTTTTCAACGAAGGAAGGAGTTGACTCTGTTTGACATTTTAGCTCAGTTGTGAAGCTTAATACTATCGGATCGGTATTGAGCATTGTAGCCATCGAAGATCTTCATCTTGAGCAGTTGGATGTGAGAAGCCGCATTCCTTCATGGAGATTTAGATGAAGAGATATACATGTACCGACGGAAGGTTTTCGAGAGAAAGAGGGAAAAGAAGAACATGGTGTGCAGGACTTAAGAAGAGTTTGTATGGCACGAAACAAGCCCGAGACAGTAGTACGAGAAAGTTTGATAGCTTCACCTGAGGAAGGTTTCCGGAAGTGCAATGCGACCATTGTTGCTACTTGAAGATATAGGTCCGAGTTATATCATTTTACTACTTTATGTTGATGATATGTTAGTAGCGAGGTTCAAATATGGATGATATCGAGAAGATTGAAGCATCGGTGTCGAAGGAGTTTGACATGAAAGACTTAGGTCGACAAAAGATTCTTGGAATGCAAATCACTGAGAAATAAGAAGAAAGGATCCTTGCAGGTTATCTCGAGGCGAGTACATCAATCGTGTTTTGCATAGATTCAACATGAGCGATGCGAAGCCGGTTAAGCGCCGCAGCTGAGTCATTTTTCGCCTATCCAAGGATCGGTCCCTCGAGACGGAGGAAGAGAGAGAATTCATGGCTAAGGTTCCTTATGCCTCGGCCATTGGAAGTTTGATGTACGCAATGAGTGCATACAAGACCGGACATTAGCCGTACGGTGGGAGTTGTTAGCGGTTATGTCGAATCCAGGGAAAACTCATTGGGAAGCGGTCGAGTGGATTTTGAGGTATTTGCGAGGCACCACGAGAAAAGTGTTTGTACTTTAGTAAAGGAGAGTTAAAAGTACAAGGATACGTAGATGCGGACTTTGGAGGTGAAGTTGATCCAGAAGAAGCACCTTGTGGTTATATATTCTTTGTTGGAACTACGGAATTAGTTGGATGTCACAAATACGAGAAAATTGTCACTATCCACTACGGTGGTATGTATGGCGATGGCGAAGCTAGTAAAGAGATGATATGGCTTGAGGTTTGTTAAGCCGAGTTGGGATTCAAGCAAAGAGAAGAATGTTACTGCGTAGTGATAGTCGAAAGTGCAATACAACATGGCGAAGAATTGACATTTCATTCTAGAACCAAACATATTGGACTTCGTTATCACTTCATCGGTCTACTATTAGAAGATGATGTGTTATCTTGGAGAAGATTCAAGGAAGCAAAATCCGGCGAGATATGTTAACAAAGGTGGTGATTATTGACAAAGCGAAGTTGTGCTCGACTTGGGTTAGTCTCTTAAATGCCAAAGACTAGAAAAATTTGCTGCATTGATCGAGGTGTGAAGGCAATGATTGGAATCAGTCTTCAAGTGGGAAGTTGTTAGAGATTATTGTTATAAAGCTCCTTAATTTAAGGAGCAAATTAAGGAGCAAAACATGGAACAAAACAAGGAGCAAAACATGGAACAAAACAAGGAGTAAAACATGGAGCAAAACATGGAACAAAACAAGGAGTAAAACATGGAGCTTAATTCTAGGAGCAATTCAAGGAACCATTAATTTAAGGAGTAATTCAAGGAGTGAATTTTCCTATAAATAGATGTGTAATTGTAATGAATTAACCATCCAAAGTGTTCATTCCAATTGAGAGAAAAGCTTAGAGAGAAAAGCTTTTGTGAGAGAAAATTGAGAGTAATTTTCTTGGGTGTAATTGGGTTGTGAGTTGTAAGTGTTGTAAACACCTTGTGTAATTTCTCCCCTTTCAGTAAAAAAGATCTACAGCAGGTCCGGAGACGTAAGCAAGATTGGTCGAACTCCGTTATCAAATTTGTGTGTTATTTTTCTAATTTTTCTTTCTCTTAAATCTGGCTTATCGGGAATTTGCGTTATTTCCCAACATGTATTGGCCATAAGCTCACAGACATAGGTACGTTAATTACTTTTTTAATTTCTTATGTTATTGCTGAATCTAGAGAATGGTGCTTGATAATACCTACTAATATACATAATATTTTGAAATCTAATCCTTAATTCAGGATAAACAAATTTGAGTAAAAACTTCTCAACTGACAAAATAATAATATTATCAAATGTTGCTAGTAAAATTTGAAAATAAACTTATATGTTTTAATTAAAAATTATGTATGTCATAAATCTGAATAAAAATTATGAACTCATGAAAAAGTCAATTATTTATTTTCTAAGTATAAAATACTCCTTTTTTAATAAGGAATAATTAAACTTGTAAAAACTTCATAAATTAAAATATTATGAAATAAATCTTATAAAATTTATGTAAAATGTATCCATTCCCTGTACTGTGTCACCATTGTTAATTTAGTTGTCTTATAGAGTTTGCTAAATCTTCCTTTCCTTAAAAACCAATTAGAGAAAAAGAGTTTAGCTCCTTTAAGCTCCTTCTCCCTTAACTAAAATCTACCATCAAAATTTTGGTAGTTATCACAATCTTGGCTACTGAGCACTTCAAAATCACCCTTCTTCTCTTCTCTTCTCTCTCTATCTTTCTCTTTATTTCTCTCTGTTTAACTCCCATAGAGCCCAAGACATAAAATAAGAAATAAAATTTAATATAAGTTAGAGAAGCCATAGGAATGTTGTGGAACATATAGAGGATAAGAGTGGTCAAATTACTAAAATATCTTTCATTTAAAAAATTTATAAACTATTAAACTAAGGGCATTTTTATTATTTTTACTCAATTACTTAAATTTTCTAAAATATGCAATAAAACTTTAAAAAAATACTTTAAATCATATTTAGACTACGTAACAAATTTTAAATTCAAAATATTTATTTTACTAATTTAAGAAAAATATTATTTTAAAATTTTATAAAATTTAAAACAAAATGAAATAAGGCAGTGAATTAAATTATTATTCTAAAAGTACTAAACGAGATCGGGAGTCTCACAATTTCCCCTTCTTAAAATAATTTTGTTCTCAAAATTTTTGAATATAAGGTTTAGGAATTAAAAAAATGGTAATAATATTATGAGACTTTAAACTTATAGACACATGTTTTCAACAAAACATGCAAATTTTGGTAGGTATACTATTTATAAGTCAACTTTTAAATTGCTCATATATAAATTACTATATAATGGGTAAAAAATTTAATATATATCAAAGTTCTTCTAAACCTATAGTAACTTGGGCTAAAACAGAATAAACATAATGTTTGACTAGTCAATATGTGCTCCAAAAATAAGAATTTAAATAATAATTGTTAAAACATTAATGTGAAAGTAATTTATTAAAGAAACTAGAGATACATTTTTTGACTTTTATAGAAAATATAAAATGTCAACACTTAATTAATTTTAACTAGCTATATAAAATCACTATAATTTATTTCTCATAACATTAAATGAAATCATTTTCTAACAATAGAAAGGAAACTAATATGTCAATCAACACACAGGTTCTATAGGTAGGTGAGTTGTTTTTGTTAATAACATGGTAGAATTTAGTTAAACCCTACACATAACCACCACCACACAGGAGTTTAAATGCAATTGAAGAAATAACATAAAATAAGTTAACTTTGACAACATTCATCTAACCCTATATTTTAAATTGTAATATCATCTCAATTCATTTATCGACATAAAAAATAAATATTTCTCATTTTTTGAAAATTGTGTTTAAAGTAAAGAATAATTTAAAAATCAAATTATGGAATTTTCAAATCTAATTCTCATACATGAATAATCATTATTATGTTTCAAAGTACACTATATCTTAAAAAGTTTATATACCTTAACTCTATATAACCTGAATATATTCTTTATTAAAAGAAGGTAACGTTTTTAATTTTTATTTCTTCCATATGATACCCCACAACTTAAACCATAAATATTACCACCTCTTATTGCAAAATAATGATCCTGAAAAATAAAATATGATTTATTCTCTATAAAAAATTTAACACATAAAATACTTACTAAATCTCGTGGGTCAACCATATTATAAGATATTATTCATAACTAACTCATAAAATCATCACCCTACAACTTATTCCATATCTTTAGGACCTTAAACCATTCTTTGATACCAAATTGTTAGGACGAACCCCAAGTTCACTTGTACATAAGGAAGTCATAATACATATTAGAATCTGTAAAATAATTCTACATGGTCTCTCTTGATTTTCTACTCTAAGCCAATCTATATAAAATAGAGCATGACATCCATTTGTTCAAAAACTTTCACTTATATAATCAGTCATAAAAGAAGATAACATTGACTATTGATTGACATTGACTTATTGTACGATCCATAGTCATTAAGGAACTACAAAACATTCTTTAACATAAATAAGCCACCAAGAATCTAGAATAATGTATTAATATCTCTAAAAGAATGATAAATCATACAAGATATTACAATGAACCGATTTAAGTCTCATTCAAAAATATTACTCAAATCTTTAAGATAAAAACTAATGATGCCTGAAAGAGAAAAAATAAAAGAAATTAAGGTGGCTAAAAAATATAATCAGTGAGTGAAAAAACTTAAGAAAATAATAAATATTAATATATCTATGGAACCTTTAGTGATTCGGTTGTAAAACTAATACAAATTATAATACGAAAGTATTTGCAAATAGTATTAATAATTTGGAGTAATAGAAATAACTGCAAATACATATATATAAGTAAAAAAGATGAATAGCTTACATGAAATAAATTATAAAAATTTAAAAAAATCTCACCAAACTCACACCTAAGAGAAAGTTGGTCACACGTGTACAAAATATTTTGCACACGCAGATGAAAAAGTTTTAATTACATGTATGTTTGTCATACGCACTCAAACAGGGATCCATTAATTAGTTATTTATTTCTTATATTATTGTGGAATCTAGGGGAAAGTTGGTTACACATGTACGTAGCTATTTGCACACGCAGACAAAAAAAAATTTAATTAATTTTTTGTTAGTCAAACGCACGCAAAGAGAGGTTCGTTAATTAATTTTTTAATTTCTTATGTTATTTTTTATTCTGGGGATGGTGCTTCTTTGATGATTTAAAAATAATATTAATACCGACTAATATGCGTAATATTTTAAAAAATAATATTTAAATCAGGATATAAAATTGAGTTAAAGCTTCTAAACTAACAAAATAATAATATTTTGAAATGTTGTTGCTAAAATTTAATATATAAACATAGATGTTCTAATTAAAATATGTACTTATGTAATTAATTTGAATAAAACTTATGCGTAAAAATTAATTATCTATTTTCTAAGCATAAAATTTTGATTTTTTAATAAAGAAGAGCTAAAATTATAAAAACTTAATAAACATAAATGTTTTGAACATAATAGACACGTACTTATAAAATATGAGTAAAATGTGTCCATTCATTGTATTGTATCAACCTTATTGTTTTAGTTGTCGTGTAGGGTTTGCTTAATTATCTCTTCGTTAAAAACCTAAGATCCTAATCCCTTGGCTAAAATCTATCATAAAAATTCTGGTGGTTACCACAATGTTGGCTACAAGACACTTCAAAATCATCCTTCATCTTCTCTCTCTCTCCATAAAACAAAAAATAAAATTTAGTATGGGTTAGAGAACCCACAAAAGCACAAGAATGTTGTACAAGATATAAAGGATAAGGGTGGTTAAATTACTAAAATATTTTTCCCTTAAAAAATTTCTAAAGTATTAAATTAAGGGCATTTTGGTAAATTTCACTCAATTATTCAAAATTTCTAAAAGATGCAAGAAACTTAAAAATACTTGAAATCATATTAGATTATCCAAAAATCAAATTTTAAATTCAAAATATTTATTTTACTAATTTAAGAAAAATATTATTTTAAAACTTTACAAAATTTAAAACAAAATTAAATAAGATAGAGAATTAAATTACTATTTTAAAAATACTAAAAACGATTTAGGGTCTCACAAGAACTTACAAAAATTTAGGCATTTTTAATTTTTTTTATTAAACATAGTTTGGGAATAGATAGGTTCAATTTTTAAATTTTTTGTAAAATTATCATGCTTTTAGTTGGTTTTAAGCAATTGATATATCTTTGCATTGTTGGATTAATATTTTAAACATGTCATGGAGCGATGTGATAATTAATTTCTTTTCATAATTTGGGTTTCATGATTGAATATTTTGAGCCTATAATCTTTCCATTTTAAGAGATAATATTTTCTCAACTTTTTTGAACACTTTTCTTATTATTTCAAATTATTAGATGATATCTATAGTTTTTGCTTTAAATTTTAAGATTTTTAATATCTGATGAATAATTATATACTTATTTTTATTGCTTAGATTTAATAATGTAAGTAAAAATTGAAAACATGTGCATATTTAATTCATGCATGACTTTCAAAAATATATATATCTAGGATCTACTAAATCAAATACAAAAAGAGTCAAATTAGAGACTCACTAGATCATACCATTATATACATTGATCAACTCTAAAAAAAAAAGAATATATATATTACAAAAAAATCAATAGCATAATTAATATTATGACCCAAAAGTCTTTCAAAGTTTTAAGAAATGACTATTACAAATGAAAGATAAGAAATAAATCTTTTTCAAGTCGTTACATTTTCATTCATATCTAAAGATATATACTGAATATTCTTACTTGATATTTTAATTGATGTATGAGAATAACATTTGATTTCTTTATAAATCCTATTATTTGATTCCTTTCATGAGATTGATGTTACCCACTATTTTGAATCTTTCTTCTTTAAATATATGCGAGCCCATTAGTTCATTTCTTTACGTAACTTTTATTTGCATATATCTTTGATTGAGTACTTGAACCTATAAGATTAGTGTAACATTGAGAGTATAACTTATGAGGATTAAAATCAAGGAAAATTCAAATTCTTAGCACTGAAATTGGGTGAATCAATATTGATACATTTTTTATATGAAATATAAATTTGTGATTTTTAACTAATTTGTATAAACTGTGATTCTTTGGTATGTTAATTTAACTTATGATTTGGATTTTAATTATGAACTTAGAAGAAACTAAAGCATGAGAAATTTTTCTATTTTATTTTTAAATTTTGCTATTTTATTTTGTTATTTGTTTGCTATTTTTATTTATTTTAATATTTTCAATTAGTTGGATGTTTGGAGATATCATCACTAAAAGTCCTCACAAGACTTGTACGTATCCTTTAAGGAAACTTAGGGGTTTAAAGGTTTGTTGCATGTGCTAAATGCAACCATGTTAATCTACTAAAGTGATTTAGGTTGTTTAATTCATTTATTTTATATTTTTAATTTTTTTTCTTTCTTTGCTAAGAGACTATAAATAAGCTAGTTGTGAGTTCTATTGAGTGCATAAAAAATACTAAAATTATATCATTTATTAGCAATTTAATGTTAAAAATAGATTTAAAATTGCATAATTCAATCATTATTTTAACAAATCTATATTTTCAAAATTACAAGTATGTTTTATTGTTTTTTAGGTATTTTTGGCTTCAAATTAATTAAAATGATAAACATTTGAAAAATTGTACCTGAAAATACTTATTTTTAACTTATAAGAAAAAAAGAATAAAACATGTGAAGCTTATGTATAAATCCAACCAAATGTATAGGGTGAAACATTAATAAAATTAGAGAAAAACAGTTAAATGCAGGCCGCAACAAAGAAATAGTTATACTACGATGCAACCTTCTCGGATTGTGATTTAACGCATACCAAAATAGATGCAGGTAGTGGCGTGGATAAAAGTGGGACATGGTGCATAGTGGTAATTTTCTCACGATCCATATTTTTCTCCCTTTTCTTTAGTATTCCTCACCTATAAATAAAACTTTCTCTTTTCTTGTAAAAGAATACGAGCATATCAGAATTTGTTCTTTAGCTTAATATTTCTTTGTAATAGTTTTTCTTTCAACTTCACTCAAATTTTTGAGAGTTACATATTTTACTTTTATGTTTAGTTTATAAACAATTTAGATTAGGTCATCACAAATAAAAAACAGTAAAAGGAAGTTATTCCAGATCAAACGATGCAAAATTGTTACTGAAATTTTGTTAATATTGTAAAGTTTTATTCCTCTTTATGGAGTAGGACACATTTGTTCATCTATGTTTTGAGTATAAATCTAATTTATATTCTTATTTTTTTTTTGTAAACAATATTATATTTCTTTAAATTGTTATACATAATTTATTGATCATTTATTATATTTAACATATCTGGCCGATTGTGATAATAGGATTTTAATTATGTTGATATTTTTACGTAGATTATTTAGGTTAATATTTTTAATAATAATTAAACACATATTATTTTCTTTTTTAAATTTTTATAAAATTTATTATTGAAAAATATATTGATCACATATTTTTAGTAATAGATTTAAAATATGAAAGTTATCTTTTAGATACATCAATCTAGATCTAATTTAGAATTATTTTCTATTTCAAGATTTTTACAAGATTTATTATTTAAAAATATATTAACAATAGATTTTTCATTATAGATTTAAAATACGAAAGTTAAGTTTCAAATACATGAATATAAAATCTAATTTAGATAGCTTGAATAGGAGTTCAAATTATTAAACGTGGATAGTTATATGGTTGTTAATTTCTTAAAAAATAAGCATAATTTAATTAAATTAACTGATGATCCGATCAAATGCGTTAAATGATTTAATTAATAACGAATAGTGACCTGATCGAATGTGTTATTTATACATATAAGAAATAATCAATAATTTAGGTTTATATTTCATTAGCTTAATTAATTATACCAAACATAATCAACTAGCAAAATATGACATTAATTCTCCATTGATTGCATATCTGTCTATAATTTGTGTGACATAATCTTTCTTTTATCCTTTTTATTATTTTATGTTATTAGTTTAGACTTTTCAAACCCAAACAATTCAAATAATTGAGACAAAGTGTTTTGGTTTATTTTTCATTTTTAAATTTTTTGTTGATATAAAATCACATAATTTCTCTTTAGACTGACCTTGAAAGTCACTTACTATAAATGATTCATACACTTCCAAGTTATTATAAATATACAAAATTTGTGTATCAGTTCCACATAATATTTTTGCATTGCGGCATGAATAAATGTGCACCATGGTCTGTACTTATATTTTTAGTTTTTTTGTGTGTAGGGTTTCTATTTCATTTCTAAATTGTTTCTTAGGGTTTCTACGAAGTATAAAGGACCCGTAATGGGCCAGCCTAATGAATAATCAGAATATTGATCATTTTTATGAAGTTGAGAGCTTTTCGGCCTTTTGTGTTTTTTTAAAATCGATTTATTAAGGATTTGTATCCTTTATAGTGTCATCTATCATCATTGTTTCTTGGTTCTTTATAACTATAAGATAAAGGTATTGCTATAATCTAAACTTGAGTTTTTTGATATTGTTATTCAATTTGTTGACGATTTATGGTCATTTTTCTTGGAGTTTTTTTAAAAAATATCTATGGGTTTCAAGGTTCGAGTTCACGAGTTCACATCAATGATTGTCATTTATTTTGTCATATTTGGTGTTTTGGGCTTATGATTGGTTAGTGTGAGTTTTGCTTACATGTGTTTGTGAGTGATATAGTATTGTGTTATCATATGTGTAAATCTTGTTATTTTGATGTTGGCATTCCCATGTTCAAAACATGATGTGAGTGATCTAGTATTGTGTTATTATATGTATAAGTCTTGTCGTTTTGATATTGGCATTCCTGTGTACAAATACAGTGTTTGTCCTCTATAAGGTTTATTAATAGTGACTCAATATCACTTGGAAACAATTTTTTGTTTTCCTATTCACACGTTCACTCTCTTAGATTTCATAGAGCTTGTATTGTAAGATGTTTGTTGTTGTGTTATCCTGTGGGAGGCTTTGTTTGTTATTATGTTGTCCTATTGGGGACTCGATGTTTCTCAGTGTCTGAAACGTTCTTTTTTTGTACCACTCAAAGCTTAAAGAATCAATACAAACAACAAATAAAAAAGACCAAATCATACTGATCAAATCGAAGTCTCCAAAAATAATGTGTGCCTTCCTAACTATCCAGCTAGTGAAAAATGAGCAAACATAAAAAGCTAAAGGAGACAAAGGGCAAAGAAGACCATAACAAAACAAAATAAAGACAACTAATATAGAACTAACACTTCAACAATTTCTAAAGCTACACACACTAGAGTAATACCAAAGAAACGTAATAAAAAACAACAATGATATCTGAAAAGATCCAACACCTTGAAAAAAAATGTCAATAAACTTCAAACCTCTATCCATGAAAGCTTGCTTGGATCCCATACCTTTCTACCAGTAAGTGTCATTAGAATGGTAACATCATGAGCACCATAGAAAACACACCAAAACTCAATTATTAAAACACCAAGATTAACAAATCAAACAATAACTCCATGAATTAAAAATCCAAACATAATGTCTATGTTGTCTATGCTATTCAACAAACAAACGAATCGATCAAAACAAATCGCAACAAAATCAAACCAACAAAATAAACAAACAAAGAAAGAAACATACCAAACGAAACAAAATGACACAAAAAGTGAATTGATAGTAAGTCCAGTCCAGAGAACACCAACAACTCACATATAAAAGGCACATATCATGATCTAACACAATTAGAAAATTAATTCAAAGAGATAGAATAGACTCTCGAAGATGGAAAATCACAAGAAAATATACATCTATTCATATCTTCAAAAACAAAAAGAGATTGGCAGATTTGAACCTTAATTGTTACCTATTCAAATCCAAAGAGGAAGAGTTGTTGAAACTGGCCGATGAACTAAGGAAGAAGAAGTGATCAGACAATTGGCTAGCATGGTGGCCTAACTAGGCCTCTCATGCAAATAGATGGCAAAATCATAGGGGTGAGAAGTAGTCCAATCAAACACAAGAGATCGAATGAACAAGAAGCAATTGCCCATGTATGTGAGAAAATGCAAGTGGACAAAAAGGCTATCAATGGATGGAGAATGTGCAATCGACAAAGCCACGAGGCTAAGGAGGCCTAGGATTAACTTTTCGAGAATTTTTTTCAAGGGAGTAACTTCCTATATATGACTATAATTATAAGTGTGTACACATCTATTTGTTGAGCATGTGCAAGTTTCTGGTGAATATTATTGTTTTTCGTGCATTTTCCTGCTCTAATTTGTTAACCCCAATCATAACGTGACCATTCATTCATAACCAATAAATACATAAAATATTCTACAAATCATAAATCCACAAAGCATATGCCAAAAAAGCCTAAGCTAAACTACAGTGATCATAATCCATGAGACACAAGAGACCATCCGTGAGGGAACAACAAGCAATTGATAATCTCAAAAAAATGATTATAATCCTACAAGATAACCTCCATTACTTTCCCTTGAATTCCACGGAGTTCTTATCCGATCTAGTTAGAAGACAAAGAGGCCTAACTAGGTCTCTCGTGCAAATAGATGGCAAAATCATAGGGGTGAGAAGTAGTCCAATCAAGCACTAGAGATCGAATGAACAAGAAGCAATTGCCCATGCATGTGAGAAAATGCAAGTGGACAAAAAGGCTATCAATGGATGGAGAATGTGCAATCGACAAAGCCACGAGGCTAAGGAGGCCTAAGATTAGTTTTTCGAGAATTTGTTTTAAGGGAGTAACTTCCTATATATGCCTATGATTATAAGCGTGTACACATCCATTTGTTGAGCATGTTCGTGCATTTTCCTGCTCTAATTTGTTAACCCCAATCATAACGTGACCATTCATTCATAACCAATAAATACATAAAATATTCTACAAATCACAAATCCACAAAGCATATGCCAAAAAAGCCTAAGCTAAACTGCAGTGATCACAATCCATAAGACACAAGTGATCATCCGTGAGGGAACAACAAGCAGTTGATCATCTCAAAAAAATGATTATAATCCTGCAAGATAACCTCCACTACTTTCCCTTGAGTTCCACAGAGTTCTTATCCGATCTAGTTGGAGGACAAAGTGGCCTAGAGAAATTGATAGAATCAGAACCAACACTGCTTTTAGAATCACCATTGTAGAAAGCAGCTGACTTCTTAAGAAACTGAAATTCATCCACGGACTGCCTTTGAACTCTATAACATGCATGACCATTTGCTTTTTGCTTTAACTTTATAGACTCAGTCAAGTTCATGTAATTTGGTCGACTGCTAGTGCTATCATCTGTTGTTCTATCTGAATACAACATAGAAGCTGGAGTTGTAGATGTACAAAATGAAGATGAAGGAGAGCTCTCATCATAATGACATTCAGAACTCGGGCTTGAAGATGAACGAGTTGGGTGTCCAACCTGCGTAGGTTTAGCTGAGACACGTGTTGTGACATTGTTCTTTCTCACTTTCACCATGCTGCTTTCTGTTGCTTTTGGACGTTTAGTAACTAGGGTGTCTGCAGAGTACTTCAATGGAGTGGTCTCTGATGATTCACAATGGGATTGTTCCATTAACCTTGTTTCCCATGGCTTCGCTGCCATCCACCGTTCCAGCCAACTCCATCCCATGCTATTCTTGTCAAGCCCTTGGTTGATGATGTTAGGATACAATGAGGTTGTTTGAGAATTAGAATCCGAAGTCAATTTCCACTTCTGTAAAGGCAAAATCAACAATGTTCATTAGTATCTCCTCTATTTCAAGTCATAAACTTGAAATACACCAAATATTATTTGATCTAAAAAAATAATAATTAACGAACACAAACATTTCAATACCTTTTGTGCTAAAGAATATGCCATAGCCCTCTCCCTCTTAAAGGCTCCTTCTTGCCTTAGTTGTAGCTTTGTTTTAACATCTTCTAATGTTCCCTTGCTATCACACCAACTCTCCTGAAATAATACACATTTGGGTTAAACATCTGAAATTTAAAACAAAATGATGAGTGACATTGTTTTCCACTTGATAGTACACCTCAGCCTGTTTTAAGAGATCTGCCTTAAGGCGGTGTTCTTCAAGCATTTTCTGCACAACTTGTCCCTCCATGGACATTCGAACACGGCGAGCCCGAACTCGAGCCTGAACTCGAACAAGAGCCTGCATACACCTTAGAGTCACAGCAGCCTGCTTTCGCACTTGATGTCCCCTCACAAGAGCTTGTAGCCTCACCAATCCTTTTAAGGCCCTGAAAGCCCTTCTTGCCTATAATAAGAACAAATAAGCACATTTTATATGAGAGCACTCCAAGTACGCACATGTTGTAAGTAAACAGAGCTCAGAGCTTCTTTCTTTTTTTTGTGCGCTAAATACAGAGCTAATAGCATTTGCTTCTGTATCTGTTTGCTTAAGTAATGAATAGTGTTGAGATCCAGTACAAACCAAGAGCTGAGATCCAAGGATTTTAGTTATGTTATTTTGACTCCAATTTAATGTGAATTTATGAACCTTAGAAAATAGGTGTGTCCACACAAGATATAAATAAAAAAAAACAAAAACAAATATAATATTCCATATGACATAGAATTTTAGAGCTGGTATTCCAATATTTCAACTTTCATATATGCATCAAAATTCAAAATTTCAAACAGTAAATCTAGGGTTTCAATATTCAAGAAAATTATATTCACTTATTTTTCCTTTTATGTACTCCATAACAATTAGACCTTACATAGAAACAACCGAACAGACAATCTATATCATTATCACATTCATAACTTAAGACCATTTGAAGTTTCTAGCATTTCAGATTAGCAAAAGAAATTAATTAAAATAAATTAATGAATTTACCAAGAAAGCACGAAAAGCAGTTTGAATCCTTATGGAAGCCCATTCTTCCCTCACAGCCTTAAAGTCTTTAGGAGGGGCTCTAACAATAGTTGCTACAGCAGCAGTAAAAGCATCACCTCTAGGTGGAGAATCAGAACACTCAGAAGCTGTTTTTTGACTGCCTTTTAAACCCTTCCATGAAGAGCCTAAATCCCCAGAACCACTCCTCCACAACCTCCATTTCTTGCTTTTACCACTTGTCTTCTCCTACAAAGAAGAAACAGGACCACCTAAAAAATGATTTAAGAGAAAGCTTGAATGTAAAAGTAAAAACCAAGGGATACTAAAACAGACACGCAGATTAAAAAGATGAAATCTTTTTTGACTAACATGATCTTCCTTCTCCGATTTTTTGAAGCCTATAAGAGATTTCACCCATTTTCCAGAAGCACCCATTCGAGCAAAGACCCTGTTTCAGCTGAAGAAGCAAGACACTGTTCGTTTCCTCAACAAAAAATGAGCTCCAAAATGTTGAAGAAGAGAAGTTTGTTTAGAGATAAGAAAGGGGTTTACTTGAGAAAAATTGAAAACTTATTATACTACAAATCTACAATCCACAATGTGACAAACCAAAGATAGAGAGAAACGTGGGAGTGTTTTTGTTGGTATTGGGTTTCGTGGGGGGGTGGGTACGAAGAAAGAGAGCCGTTCAATGTTTGAAATTCAAAAGGAACCCAACGGATAAATTTGAAGGTACGTGTGAATACCCCGCCTTGATTATTTAAGGGAATTTTTGGATCTTTGCCCTCTGAGTGTGGCACATATTAACGTGATTTTGACACTGTCAATTTTGATTTTGCTTTTCTTTTTTCTGGAGGTTGAAAAAGAGGGGACCTTGTAGTGTCAGTGGCTGAAAAGATACAAAAAGCGACAAATGCCAAATCGATAAAAAGATCGCAGCGTAATTAAAGGTGTTAATTTCGGGATACGAAACCACTAAATACTACCTCAATATATATTTATTATAAATTTAAAAAAAAATTAATTTAAATCTTTTATCTTCAATAAAAATACAATTTAATTTTATATATATTAATTAAAATAATATAAATCAATTAATTTTATAAAAATGAGTGTAAAAATTTATTTTATAAAATAATAGATTTATATTTTCTTAATTTCAAAGTACACAATAAAACAGTACAAATATATTAATTTATAAAATAAAATTTTATGATTTTTTTCATAAATATATTAGACTTTTTAGTATCTCATTTTTATAAATCTAAAGTAAATTTTCATAAAAATTAATGAATTTAGACATTTTTTTTATGCATTTTGAAAATTCTTTATCTTTGCTAGCAAACTATGCAACTAAATCTTAATGATATCAAGGGTTTCAAATGAAGATATAAATCTAAATATCCATATCTAGATTTTACAAAAATATTGAATTTATTATCATTTTTAAAGAAAATTTTTGAGTGAAAATTATGAAAATTCAATAAAAAAATATGTTGTAGAGTTTATTATCATTTTCTTTATCCATATTTGATTAAGATTACATTGCTAGAGTATTATAGATAATTACATGTTAAAACAAAATATGTTGTAGAGTTTCATTGACTATCTATTATTTCAAATAAATAAGAATAATATTTGGGCTCTTATTCCTTTAAGATAACTAAATAATAATGATTGTGTCTTTATTCTTTTAGGATAATTATATTGTTTTCATACTAATATGATGATTATGACACTTATTGAGCATGGCACATAAAGTTATCTGTTGATTAAAACCATTATTTGACTATTACATACTATGTAAGAAATTACCCTTAATATTAGCCTTTCAAAATTTCTGAAATTACCCTCAATATTAGCCCTTCAAAATTTTTGGCTCTTTGGGTAGAAGGTTTCATTGTAATTTTTTGTCTACACTTATATTAAATATATCTTCCAATTTTGTTAACAATTTTGAGTTTAAGCTTCAGTGATTTTTTATCTACTCAAGTAAAAAACTTTACACCATGTTTGATAATTCGAAATGTGTACAATGGCATTTTGATGCCGACGATAGCTTTGGATTTTCACTCGAACGTTCAATTAGAAAGTTATGTTGAACTCAATATTTTTATCAAGGTAGTCAAATCTTCACTTATTTTTATGAGAATCTCAAAATTCAAACCTTAAGTTTAATCCCTCTAGGATTAGCTAAGAAATTTTGACAATTGATTTTTCTTCATGTAGTGTAGAATAATATCTTTTATCACCTAAATACTTTCCACTCTATGACACTTATCCACACTTTCCATCGCAAGAAGTGATGGATACTAAGTCCAAGAATTTACAGGATCAAATCCAGCCATCAAGGACACATATCGACATGGATGAGGATTTATGTGAACAATGAATGTTGGAAGACTGAAAAAAATTAGATGAAGGTACTAATCCACCTTAGGTGCCATTACCCTAACCGCCACCACCCTAGCCAAAGATGCCCTAGTAAGTTGTGACCTGGATGGCGTTGGTTTAGGCAACAAGTACATAGGTGGTACTTCTTTAGGCAACACTTCTTGGCTGACAACAATATAAATGGTAGCCCCCTAGTTGGCGGTCTTCTATGTGATAACCCTTTGGCTGGTAGCCCCTTGGCAAATGAAGTTTTGACCAACCAAGTTTTGGCTAGTAAAGTCATAGCCATCAAAGTTCTGGCCAACAATGTCCTGGTCAATGAAGTTTTGTCCAACCAAGTCCTAGCTAGAAATTTCCTAGACAATGACATCCTATTTGATGACATCTTGGGTGGTGACATTCTATTTGGCCCATTCCTAGTCAATTCCTTCCTATGGCTAGTGATGTTCCAGTCAGCAGGTAAAAACCGATTGATGGGTCTGGTCCTTTAATGCAATCTTTCATGGCCATGTCTATAAAGACACCATCAATGAGACAACTTTCTTCTTTCCAAAAGGATTTGTACAAGTGTAGGGATCCATAGTATTGTTCTCATGCATACCCTTACACTCTAACACTTTGATTATTCTTCATAACCTTTTTCTTAACTCATGTACCCCTATTTCTCATTGGAATAAAGTTACACGGATATATAGAAGACTACACACCTTTACAAAGTTCAAGAGGCGGGGATCATATCTTGATCACCAAAAGTTGTAGTTTATTTTAATAAATTATAACCTTGGCTTGTGTTTGGATTTTGTCCAAAATGTAGATAAATAGTTGAACCTTTAACAAGATATATAATGAAAAAGGATGCAATGATATGCATTCCAATAGGTGTGTATTCTCTAGGAGGACATACTGTGGCATTGCCTAGAAAGGCAATTTCTAGGGCTCTATGACTTTGGCTTTATACAATTTACATTATTTGTAATTGCAACATTATTTCTGGACCCAACTGATGAGCAAAACCGGCATCGTCGATCCTACCAATACTTTGGTTTTATATTTATAAAACTCTCGCAAGTGCACGAATCATTTCATAGAAAATGATAAGTATACTCCTAAGGTCGATCTAAGGAAGGAATATATGTAGTTTTTAATTTATTATTCAAACTTTTAAAAATGAAATTAAATCCTAAACATCTTGTCACGATATTTGGGGTTTTATGTTTTTAATCTAATCACATAAAAATAAATATAGATACAGATTAAATAAACATTTATGCAAATTTTATTTTTTATAATAGTGGAGTATTTATGGATATAATAACTAAGTTAATTATGCTTGCTCATATTATTTAGATTATTAAAGATATAAATTAATATTTATTGATTCTCTCTTTTTAATATGAATACCACATTTGGTGGGGTTGGATATTCTTTGTTAACTAAACAAATCAATTAACACCTATGTGTGGGGTTGATAACTAATTTGGTTAATTAAATTAATTCCTTTTTCTAAGAGATTGAAAATGAACCATTTAAATGCCACCTTTGGTGGGGTTAGACAGTTTAAACTTTATTCAAGATGTCCAAATTAAACCTAAGAATTTAATTATCCGAGTACTAACTTTCAAGTTTTAAAACCACTACTGAAAACATGTTGTCCCAAATAGCTCTTCAACCCATCTTCCTTTAGTGCCCTCCAAGATTTTCTTTAGCAAGGTGATTATCATCTTGTTAGAGGATTCGGCTTGGTCATTGGCTTGTGGATAATACAACGTTGAATGGCACATCTTGATATTCTACTTTCTAGTAAACTCTTTGATGCTATAGCCTATGAACTGTCTTCCATTATCAGTAACCAGTTCCTTGGATAGGTTGAAATGATAATAGAAACTTATTTTGGCCCATTTCCTAGGGTAGAGGTCCTATTATATCAAGCCTCTACTTGTAGAAAGGTTATAGACTAACTACCCTTATGATAGTGATTGAAGGTGCGTGTGAAAATAGAGTGAAACTTTGACACTTATCTCATGCCTAGGTATACCTAGTGCAGTTTGCTAACATAGTGGGCCAATAGTACCCTTGTCTCATAATTCATTAGGATATCCTCCTTCCACCCGAATGGGAGCCATGCTCTCTTTGGTGAGCTTCAAATATAATTCTGACATACCCTTTGCTAGCTATACATAAGTGCCCAAGTCTGAATATGATTCTTTTGTATAATTTATCATTTTTAATCATGTATCGATTTACTTTGGCCATAATTTCCTTTGCAATCTTCTAGTCTTTAGGTAGGCCTCCCCTTTTTAGGAAGTCAAAGATCGTGGTGATCATTACTGATACTACCAGAGTGCGATTGGTCTTTTTCATGATCAGTACTAATATTACCAGAGTGTGATTGGCCTCTCGCACAGAGGCTACTGTGGCCAAAGCATTGGCATGACCATTCTCATTTCTAATTATCTGCTTGATCTTAAGGTTGGTAAATTTTGAGTACACCTTCTTTAGTCTCTCTAGATATCTCCTCATCTTATTATCCTTAGCCTCAAACATGCCTAGATACTGGTTAACCAAAAGTCACGAGTCACTATGCAGGGTAATGTTATCTGCTATAAGATTCTTTTCCATCATAGCCCCAAATATAGCTAACTCATACTTTGTGACATTATTAGTTTCCTGAAAGTCCAACCTAACAGCATACTCAAAACAGCTTTCATCATGATCAACTATGACCACCCCCAAGCATGGTGCCATTGAAGTTGTGCACACCATCAACGAATACATGCCAATTCAACCTATTTCCTTTATCCATGCCACATACTTCCTCTTTTACATCATCCATGGTATCCTATGGTGATTCACTGAACTCAACCACAAACTCAGCTACCAACTACCCTTTCACGACGGTTCTAGGCACATACTTGATATCATATTCACCTAACTCTATGGAAATTTACGCCATTCTCCCCACGAATTTTGGCCTCTTCAATACATTCTTGAGTGGTTAAGAGGTGAGTACTACCACTATGTCCAAGCCGAAGTAATGTCTGAGCTTTCGTGCATTGATTTTTAGGGTGAAGGCCAACTTATTGATCATTGGATACCTACTTTGGGCATCTGTCAAGATTTGACTGACGTAGTAGATGGGTGATGACTTGCATAATTTGGCATAATTTTTCACTTCTCAACTTTAAACTTTAGTCTAATTTTATTTATTTTTTATTGATATTAGAGTTCACTTTTATTATTTAAATTTTATTACAGATTTGAAGAAAATGAAGATCCAAAATTTTAGAAACATATCGTCTAAGAACTATCAAATTTAAATGAAGATTTATTGAAATAAAATTTTAAATGAAAATTTATTGAAAAAACAAAAGCTAAAAAACCAAAAAATATATGGAAAAAAAGGAAACCTGAAAACAGAAAAATAGAAAGACAGAGAGGCACACACAAAAGTTGGAGAAAAAATGCTAAAAAGCTGGATAAACAAATCTTAAATAGAAGCACTAAAACAGAAAGAAAAGAGAGGAGGCATGGTGGAAAAAAGAGCCAAAACATAGGAAAGTGAAAGCAAGGGAAAACGCTTGAGAGAAAAAGGCTAGATGGAGGAACACTAAAGAAAATTTTGGAGCATTGATTTTCCTTTCATTCTTTTCAAAAAAATAATGGTGACTTTGTTTATGTTGAATTTAATTTTTAGCATGAACTGAATTTTCTTTATTTTAGGAAAAAGATGTAATCTAATTCTGAACTATGTTTTTTTCATGTTAATTTGAATTATTTATCTTCATGTTTGTCTGAGTTATTCTTAATTTATTACTTCTAGTTAACTAGTAGTTAATTAGATCATTTTGATCATATGATTTGCTGTCAAAAGATGGAATTATAGGAAAGGTCTTGGATATTTTTATATAGGTAAATATAGAGATCAAAAGACATGTATGAACCTATGTAGTATTAAAATCATTATTCTTGATCCTTTCTTGTTTTATTAAATTGCATATCCTTTTGTAAATTAATGAACAAGAATGTTTCCAATTGACTATCAAAAGAGGTTTTTGGTTGCTTTTTGGAGATTGCTAGCTAACAGAGAGAATTAAATTCAATTACCAGGATGAGTAAAGCATAGTGAGGGATTAGGTGAAATCGATTTTCTAGAAGTTTTCTTCCCATTAATTTGATCTTCGAACAACATCTTTCTTTTCTTTTGTACATTTTCTTTAGATTAATTTTATTTTAAATTCCAATTACAACAATCTTAGTGACTTCTCTAGATAAAATTAAGATTAACATAATTTTGTTATTTGTCAAAAGTAAGTTACCCATACTTGAGTACGATACTCTTCTCATCACTTTACTATAAAACTATGATACTATGCACTTTTAGTTTTTCACCGATCAAGTTTTTGGCACCATTTCCAAGGATAGATTTCTTCTTATTTTTTTGAATATCGATGCAAAGTAATCTTGTTTTTAATTTATTTTATTTCATTTATTTATATTTATATGCTTTTATTTTACTCTAGGTGTGTTTTTAATGTTGGATGCGCCGTGCTAGAACTCAAAAAATTATTCCTTTTAATCCTTGAAGGATTATGTAAGGCCAGTTGTGAATGACAATTATTCAAGTGTAATATTTTATATCATTAATGCCAATAATTTTGAGCTCAAACTAGCGTTGATCATTATGGTGCAACAAGCCCAATTTAGTAGATTTCCACTTGATGATCCCAATATTAATTTGGCGTTGTGTAGGCGATGCGCACGCGTTGTCTGGCGCGGCTGGGCGCCTATGTGTGCGATTTCACCCTTTTTGACATTTTTGACCCTTTTGATCCATTTTATCCAATTTTTCCATATTTGTTGAATTTTTCTCATTTATTTTATGAATATATTTGTGATGTATTACCTCCAGTATTTTTCTTTGAGTCTTTAAGTTACTTTTTTAAGAAAAAATACCTAAAAAACAATAAAAATATCTGTGATTCCGAAAATACAGATATATATATATATATATATATATATTTAATCAATTAACGTGCATAAAATCATGGTAATTTTAATGTTTTTCGAGCACTAATCACCAATTGTCGCTCTATATCTTTAGGAGGCTATGGACCTTTAAGTAGACACGTAAGTGTGAGGGGATGCAATGGCATAAAACAAAACGCATATCCTGGACCTAAGGTGTGCATGGATGGGGAAGTGATGCTTGCAAAGGTTAACTAGTTGTTAGTACTATTAATGGTTTATCTAGCAATTACACTAAAAACTTGATGTGCCAAAATTAGGCATACAAATTTTGTATAATTTATAAAATAGCTCACAAGTGCATGAATCATTTATAGAAAATGATTAGTATACTTTCAAGGTCAATCTAAAGAGAAATAATGTGATTTTTAAATAACTCAACAAATTCTTAAAAATGAAATTAATAACCTAAACATCTTATCACGATTGTTTTGATTGAATATCTAAACTACTAACATAAAAATAAGGATAGATTTAATAAACATTTATCATGCAGTGAAATTTTATATGATACATTAGCTAGTTAATTATGCTTGTTTAATATTAGGTAGAATATTAAATATATGAATTAAGATTATTGATTCTTTCTTATATGCATGAAAATATCCTAAAGTATATATCATTTTCTTTGTTAAATAAACTTTAACTTTCCACCTTAATAGGGCAAACAATTTAAACCTTAACTAAATTATGCTTATTTTCTAAGAAATTACTAAATTATTTAACTTGGTACCTTTGGTAGAGCTGACAATTTAAACTTCATCAAGATGTCTAAGTTAGGTTTATAAATATTTTTAATCTATTTTAATAATTCACAAGCTTACAATATTATTAATATATCATACTATTTATAGCAAGATATGCATATTTTAATAAATGATTAATAAATTAAACATATAGCACGTAAAACAACACTTAGAAATATATTGAAAAGAATACATTTAAACCTCAATAGAATTCTTAGAATTGCTTCTAGAGAATCTCTAGACATAATTGTTGTGTTATTTATTGAATTGAAACTAAAAGCTATTACATAAACTAAATTTGTTCAACTCTCGAACCAAAGAAGAACTTTAAACTACTAAAAGAAAAGCTAAAAAATATAAGAAATCAATGAGATGAAACAAATATCTATTACAAAAGAAATAAGATCTTATTTATAGTTTGAAGAAAGGAGAAAAAAGTGAATTTTTCAACATGGTGCTGTGACATACTACTTTTCCACAGCACGACATACATAGCCTGTATATGGTTTAAGCATAATCCACTCTCTTCGCAACATGACACATGATACTTTCACGTTGTGGCTCACAACAATTTCATACTGCGTCACGCTTTAAACTACATTACTTGGAACCCTAATTTTGATGCAATTTCTTTTTTCAATTTTTAAATATATGTAATGTTTTACAAATATTATCTTTTAATCTTCCAAGTTGTAATAAGTGCTTCAAGTATAATTCTTTCAAGTTGAATTTTATACATAAAAAACAACAAAATATACATGTGATTTTGAAAAGATAGATTTGCATAAAATGATAGTAAAACAAGCAAATAAAAATCTATATAATCATTAACCATGCATAAAATCACGATATATTAAGTGCTTTTGAGCACTTATCATAACCCTCAACCAGCTTCTTGTTAATCTCTTAGCAATAATGGCGAAGAACTAAAAAAACTAGAAATTTAACTAACCCAAATCATTTATGTAGATTTACACAGTTACATTTAGTGTATGCAACAAGCCTTTAAACCCCTTGGTTTCTCTAGTGGATAAGTTTAATTCTTATGAGAATTTTCAGATATGATATTCACAAACATCAAAAGTAAAACAAAAATTGAAAATAAATAAATCATGTAAATATATAAAAATTTAAAACAAAGTAAAAATAATAAGTCTATAATTAAAATCTATAGCACAAGTTATTTCAATATTCTAAACATTAATAATTTATTATAATAATTAGTTTGAAAATCACTTTCATATGCAATTCAAAAATGTATCAATATAAAATTTATCCAATCTCAGTGTAAAGAATTATAATTCATTTTAACTCTAACCTCACAAGGCATACTCTTAATGACACTGATCCTATTGGTTCATACACTCGTTCAAAGATATATGCGAAAGATATAGAAATGAACTAATAATTCGCATATGTTTAAAGAAGAAAAACCTCAAAGTGGTGCATCATATTGATCTCATGAAAGGAATTAAATAAAAAGATTTATAAAAACATCACATATTATTTTCATATATCAATCAAATTCATCAAATAAAAATCTCAAATAATGTCTTTTAAAAGATAAATAAAATGTAATGATTTCTTGGGAAATTATTTCCTATAATTTTTTCTAGTAACTCTTATAACTTTAAAGAATAATGAGTCATAGAATGTAGTTTATACTATTCATTTTTATTTTATTTTATTTTTCTTTTATCTTTCTTTTTTTTAGAGATATTCTTTTTTAGAGAAAGAACTCATGTACAAATTGTACATATATTGTATGATAGGTGAGTAGTTAATTGTGGCTTTTTATTTTATTGATTTAGGTAATGCCATATATGTCTTTTTTTAAGAAGTCATGCATAAATAAATAGAAAGGCATATACTTTCAATTTCTACTTAACTTATTCAATTTAAGCAATAAAAATAAATATACAATACTTTATTATATGTAAAATCTTAACATTTAATGCAAAAATTTATAGATATCAAGCTTGAAAAAACTTGAAATGAATGTTGTGTCGACACGTGATAATGCTTGCATCAACTGGTACACACAACACGCTCTAATTGGCTCCATTTTGCTTGCGTGGCATTCATATGCAATGACTATTTAGTTGTACATGTGAAGTGCTCTGATTGGATATCCTTGCTTGCATGTCATCAACGTATCTTGTTTGATTGGTCAATCAATAAAAAACTCATGAAAATCCATAAAAATTTCAAATAATTTTATAAAATTATCAAAAAATATATTTTCATCACTTTTTACTAGAAAGTTCATATTTTAATATTTTTAACCCCAAAAGTAATACCTATTGAATAAAATGAACAAATATTAAGTAGAAAAGTGTAATGGTGACTTTACTTTTGTGAAGTTATCACACCCTCAAATTTAACTCTTTGCTTGCCCTTAAATTCTCGTTCTTTCCAATAGAGCACCATGTATTATGGATTAGCAAATCAATGTGAGCCACATATCATTGACTCATCCTGCATTGACTAGCACCAGTCTGCACCTACGACCCATTAATTCATCATGTGTCTTTCACTTGCCACGTGTCACTATCCCATTGGCCAGAACTATTTAATTTTTCTTTTTTCATCCTAAACTCTTATATGAAGATGATATGACAGTTCAACTTTCATCTGAGTTTAATTTAACCACCTAATTTCACCAAAACCATATATAGTTGAATTTACAAATTTTTTTATCAATTTTTAGGTTCCAAAAAGAGAGAGAAGTTCAAGAGGATATACATTTTTGTGGAGATTTAAAAGGAGATTGGTTCTACAATTCAAGAGATTGATTATGTTTATTTTTCTTCTCATTTCTTTATTAATTTGTATGTCTTTTTTATTGAAAAATATAAGATTTATGAACAAAATTATACATAGCTAATTTATTAATCCAGGGGACTTATGAATCTCATTTTCTATATGTGATGATCTAGTATTTTTACCTTAAGTATGATTTCAATTTAATTATATTATTTAATCTAATTTTTATGCTATTGATTGTTTAGCCACAATTGATTTATAGAGGCAATTAAATATATTTGAGAGAATTATTTAATTGTTTGTCTTGATTAAATAACATGTATATTTTCTAGATAGAGATATATGATTCTTACATATGTGATCCATAATTGATGAACTTAATGAGTAGTATGCAATTCAATTAACAAGAGAGTTTGATTAGATTAATTATTATATAGTGTGTAGTTTACTCGAGGGAAAAATACATGATATGTTAGATTCAATTGATCATGTAATTGATTTATAATTATATTGGAGAATTTTAGTGATTCACATGTTTAAAAAATTAAGAAATTAAGTATTCCTAGATAGTTTCTCATATATTTTTAGTTGTTAATTTTGAGTTAATTAATTAATTCTATTTATTTTTAGTTCTTTTAATTTTGCTTTCTTAAAACACAAAAAAATTATCCTTAATTATTTAGTTTTAAAATTAATTTTTAATAACATAATCTCAATAGGAACGATATTTTCTTATCATTATATTACTTATTTATGATAAGTGTATTTACATACCCATTGCACATAATTCTTGTCGATCATATTACACATATATTTTGATCTAATGTATTTTTTTCATCTAGATTTCGATCTAATTATGGTTTTGGATATGTTTTGTTATGTTTCAATTTGTTTTGTTTCTATAGTTAGATCTTGATTTTATATTTTTTGTTTAGGTATTTTTATAATTCAAGACATATAGATCTTAAAACATGAATGATCAAATTGGATTGAAGATATGTCATCTTATCAATGGAAAGATTCATACATGTTTGTAGAATTGAAAGAGCCAATAAAGAAAACTCAAATCGTGTTATAGATGATTTTTATAGACTCTTATAATTATTTGATGTATTTTTATTTTATTGATTTAATTATTCATGTATTTTTTATTTGAATGAATGAAATATAGTTTTTTCTCAAAAAAATTCTAAAAAGGTTTAATTGCATAATATAACCTTTTCATATATGGATTTTTATTTTTAACCTCGTTCCATGTGCGGTGTACATCTGCTTGTTTTTTCTTTTTCTTTTTCTTTTTCATTTTTCTATATCGTAAAAAAGCATCACATATTCAAAAATGTATAGTGCATATATATTTTTTACAGAGTTAAAAGTGAAACTAATTAAACAACTAAGTCATGAAAGTTCCAGATAAATCCAAAAATCAAATCAAATAAAAAACAAAATTGGTCGAAACCATTTCAAGTATTAAATAATCAGGTCTGATTAAATAAAAGTCTAAGCAGTTCACACCATGGACTACTTAACCAATATATATTATTAAATTGTTACCATTATACTTTACATCATATGTAAGGTATATAGTTTATATTGCATTTTCTCATCACAAGATTAGCTTAGATTAATCTCATACATTGAATGATTTTAAATACTTATAACCTCATTTCCACTACCAATACATGGATAGTGGTAGGGGTGAAAAATCGTGTCAATCGTCTTGATTATTTGATAAATGGGTTGCGTCTAGTCAATCTATTAATAAAAATATTTTTATTATGTCAAGTCATTTTAGGTTCGAGACGTCTTGAGTTTGGTTATCATGTCATTGATTTGAAAAAAAATTCAAAAAATAATATTATTTTAACCAAATATGACTTAATAAATTTATTCGGATCGAATTAGGTTCATGTCAAGATTAATGAACAAAATAATATTAAAATATTAATTTAACGGGCTAATTTAGGGTTATCATATGATGTTGTGTTTAACTATTTAACAAATGGGTTAAAATTGATTGTATCATATCGTATCAGCTTATTTCATATTCGAGTCAGTCTCGTGTCGTATAATTGAATTGTGTTAAAAATTATCACCCCTAGGTAGTAGGATGTGTCTAATAGATGTATCATAGAAGTTTCCATTAATTTTAGTAAATAGAAAAATATTATACTTCCATTGTTTCATTAGTAAATTTTTAATTTTTTTTAAATAATAATGTTATTTTTAGAATATGAAAAGAAGGAAAAAAAAGTAATATAAAAAATCTATCAAATGAAAATTTGGTAAAACTAATGCTTTTATTCTCATTCATTTTGACTAACATGTTTACTGAGATGCCCAGATGCCCAAAGGAGTCTATTTACTGCTTATTTCGAATTCAAAAAAGGTGAGTAAACAGTACAAATTGAATGGATCAAGCTATTATGATTCTTTCATATTCGTATTCCTGATAAATCCATTCCTAATAGGTTTTCATTCTAGATTAATAAATACACCACAAGATTGAAAAATAAATAAATTAAAAAACATAATTTTTTAACTTGTGTTTAAGTAATCCCATTTAAATTTTATGAAGACTAATACCTAGTTTTTATTTTTGAAAATTAAAAGGCTTGATAAAACAATTAAATAAGTGTATTAAAGGATATGTTTTCTTAACTTAAAAAAAAACTAAAATTGTCTATATATTTAAATTGTTGTGGTAACAACGAAAACTATTTAGGCAATATGTGTGAGAAATAATTTTAAAAACAAACGTATAATACAAATTAGAGGTAATTATATATGGTTGGTTTAGTATATTTTTGGCTAATTTTACATGCCATTTTACATTTGACGTTTTGAGAAAACGTAAGGAAAAGTGTTAACTGTTGCACTCTCATTAATTATGAGATAAAACATGTTAAAAATCTTTTGAAAAATAAACAACTATTTCATTTTTCAAGTTATTTAGATAAATATCATACTATAATTACATGAATATAATTAATAACTATATATATATATATATATAAATATATTGATACTTACCGTGTTTCAAACATAAATCTTAGCAAGCTTACAGCTTTTAAAAACTAACCTTTACTTCAACAATGTCGATATTGTTGAGATTTTAGACACCTCAACATCGATTTGTAATGTACATATATTTTGGTAAAAACTTCAATAAAATATCGATAATATCTTTATATTATTAATAAAATGTTATTGTTAAACAAATGTTGAGATATTATTGTTTATTTATTTTTTAAATAGTTTACTATTAAATTTATTTATTTTTAGTGTTTGTATCTTAAATCAAAATATCATTTTTTTTAAATTTTAAAATAATAAATTTTATTTATTTTCTACTTCATTATCACATTCTTTTTATTTTTCTATATGTTTTCACATCTAAGATGTTCATGGATGTTGGAGCAATAATTCACCAACGAATTAAGCTATCCAAAAATAGCCACCGTATGGGTTTATGAAAGTTTATAAAATATGGATCTGATTAACTTAGAGGGGGTGAATATGTTATTTTTAATTTTTATCAAGTTTATAATTTAATAACCTAAACAAAACGGTCAGACATATAATCGTGTGTAAGAGTAAAGTGCGGAAATTATAGCACACAATATTTTTAGGTGGAAACAACCTAGGCCACAACAATGACCTAAGAGGAAAACCATTGGTCCACCGGATCACCTAACTTTCCACTATGAAAATCAAATGATCAAGTACAAACTCGGTCTTATGCTACCCTCCATAGGATACTATCCCAATGCATTCTTTACTTGAGCCCTGCTTTCCGTTTTCCGCTTTCCAATATTAGCGTGAGCGGTTTCCAGACCAGCGTTCCAATAAGCTCCCCACAAATCAGATCGTTCACAAATCAACTGCAAAATAGTTAGCACAAAAAACATAAGTTTCCGTGTGTGTTCTAGAACGGATTTAATAATGAATAATCCTAACTAGATGATTTAAAACATATGTCACTTAAATTAAATCAACTAGCAAATTTTAGATAAAAAAGATTAAGCACAAATTCAATAAAAATAATTTCTTTAAAATTTAATCATTAAATCAAATAACTATTATCACACATAAAATTATTTAATTTAAACATGCAAAAATCTAATTAAGAAGAAACTATAAAAAGATAAAACATATCAAATAAATTTATTGATAAATACCTTTTATACTATATTAATTTGATATTAAGTGATCTATTTAATTTTTTATATTTTAATCAATAAAGATTCGTTAGTAAGAAAATCTATTATAATTAACAAATCAATATAAATCTTCTGCCTAAAACATATAACTATCAAATCAATATATATATATTAACTACCTTTTTGAATATATGTATACATTGATTACTTACTGCGTTGATTACCCTTTTTCGAATATATGTATATATTGATTACTTAGTGCAGTACTTTTTGAATCCAGGTGCTCAACGCCAATACCCTTTGAAGTACTAATGATGCAGAGAAGCAATGATATATGTTTTCTTTAAAATATTTTCTCCTTTGCTGTTCGGCCGTAAGTTTTTTTTCTTTTTCTTTTTAAAATTTCTCAACCTTCATATTTACCCTAACCCTACGTGTATATATATAGATAATGATAACCTATTAGTATTAGGGTTAAAATATTTTAGGCTTCATTATTCAAGGCCCATTTAAATATTTAATTAAAAAATATTTTTAAATCACATCTTAAAAATATTAAGACACATAAAAAATATTTAAGCACCAAAAATAATCTTAGATTTATGAACATGTGTTATTAAATGCATAAATGCAATCCTATGTGTCGTAGTTATCAAGAATATATCTGGAGTATAATTATCTGGAACTTGAGTATTTGTTCGGCTTTTCTTGATAGACTTGATAGCAGGCCTAAAAACTAGTTTACAAGTAAATATTTTGTCCACGAAAATAGCCAACATTCATAGTCCTTACAGTTTCTTTATCTCCCAACTTATAAATGCTTTATATAGAAAGTAAGGGTATCTCATACAAAAGGTGAGATTATTATACAGATGAATTATTGAATATGACTTACTTTGATGAACTTACATATGGTATAAACATCATTCCAAGAGAAAGAAAAGTCATTCCTCTATCAAGAATGTCTATATAAGATAAATTTCATAACTTTGGTGAGAGAATGAGCTACATGAAAGAATACCAACAAGCTTATTTTACCCAACAAGAACCTAAAGTTAATGTATGAAATGAACTGATTACAATTAAGTCATCTCGAGATAGATACAAGTCACTTAATAACACTCGACTACCCTCATTATAACTTCAATTTTACATCTAGGAAGATCATAACAACAAGAACCTAAAGATCAAGGTTCAAATGACATGTAGGATAAGCTCTAAATTATCCAAAAATTTATTTCTTTTTATATATTTTTATTTGATTTTATTTTGGATAATATATTTGTTTTTGTTTTTATGTTGTGTTATTTTATTTCCTATTTTGTAAAAATTATTTAGAAATATTAATTTTATAATTGTTTGTTGAATTTGTTGGAAGTACAAATTTGTGTAATTTTACTATGTTTCGATTGATGGATGCACCTGTAATTAAATACCAATTCTTCAATAAGTTCAAAAAAATGGGTAACTTTTCTCTCTATCTTTGATTTATAATTGATACTTTAAAGGGTAATATAAATTATAGGTTTGGAGTAGAAAAAGTTACATTTATAAAATTATGTGCAAAAATTAAAAATTAAAATTTTATGTTCATATGTTTACATTTTATATATGTTTTTATTTAAATTTTTGTATGTTCTTATTTATTTTTATTGAATTAGGAATTTTTGATTTATTTTTAATTTTCTTACAGAATTATCATGTATTATAAAGTTAATTTTAAGAAAATGATAAAGCCTTTGAATTGTTAGATTAATTTCAAAAATATTTCATGAAATAATGTGATAATTAGTTAGTTTTTATCATAATTAGTAATTCATGGTTAAATATTGAAATTACTATGAACCCACAATCGGTGTTTATGGATCAAATAGTGGAGAGAAATTACTATAAATCCAAAATCGATGTTGAGGAATCAAATAGTAGAGACTACACTTGTGGGAACATATTTTAAGCCATTATCTTTCCATTCTGAGTAATAATATTTTTCTACTCTTTAAACACAAGTCTAGCTAGATAAAATGACATGAGCAGTATATTCGTAAATATATTTCTATTAATACATACATATTTAACGAAAACTATCCCCCTCAAAATTTGTACAATTCTATGACAAAGAATTTCATATATTCATCAATCAACGTTCCATCAATAAAAGAATATGCAAGGTTTTTGACAAAGTGATTTGTATGTGTGTTGCACATGACATGATTTAATGCACTTATGAAATCAACCTATATGAGCACAATAATCAATTAAATCTTAGAAAAATTTTTATAAGTCTATTTTTTATATCCTTCTTCACTAATATAAATATACACTTAGTTAAATATCAATAAGGTCTTTACGTGCTTATAATATAAGGTTTAGGTGGGGGTCGATAAATAGAGACATTTAGGCTCTTTGCATACCTTAGTTTTCTTTTTATTCATCGTACACTTTTTAACTACAATTGAGCTTTTACTTCATATTTTAGTGCACCCTATCTTTCCATTCTTTTCATATTCTTTAATAAAACATCTTTTCATAACTTTACAATACCCCTAAACTTACTTTCAATTTTATTGTTTTCTTTTTTTCTTTAGACAAATTATTATGTTGTGAGTTGTTTTCACTCTCTTTTATTATAGGGTACATTACATTATACCTTAATATATAGCATAACACATGATTGCATTTTTTTCATACAAGCTATAGGTGCAAGGGTAAAGGTAATGCTTATTGGTTTTCCATAAAATGAGGCTTAAAGATATGAAAAGTTCTTACTTGGGCTCAAATGGGTGACTAAAGTTATCAACAATGGTTATCTTAAAAGACTCAATTGATCCAAATAAAGCCTATATCATTTCTTATGCTAAAAATTTAGGGTTTAGCCTCAAGGGATGATCAAATAGATTTTAAAATATGATAGATCTCATCAACTTGCATAACACACTATAAATTTTCTCTCAATAAGAATACCAAAATCAATCATGAAAATGTGTATAAATTTGAATCAATTCAATCAAAACTAGTAAGCATATCACATGATTAATATAAAGGAAAATTCATTCTCTACTTTAGTATCTAATATCTATTTTTCAATTTTTAGGAATTTTTTTATTTTTAGTACGATTTTAATCATGATTTGGTTATAAATTTATAAATATATGAAAATCAAATTCATGCATGCTTGATATGAAACGTATGAACCCAATGATAAAAATTGGTTGTCATGACTAGCATAAGGAATGTAACATACTCATTAAGATACTTACATTAATCATATGATATGCTTGCTAGTTTTGATTGAATTAATTCAAATTTATGCACATGTTCATGATTGGTTTTGGTGTTCTTATTAAGAGAAAATTTGTAGTGAGTTATGCGAGTTGATGAGATCTACCATATTTTAGAATCTATTTGATTACCTCTTAAGGAACAATCCAAAATAGTGTTTAGCATAAGAAACGATTTAAGCCCTATTTGGATCGATTGAGTCTTTGAAGCAACTCATTGTTAATATCTTTAGTCATCTATTTGAGCCTAATTAAGAACCTTTCATATCTTTCAGCCTAATTTTATGCCTAATAAATAAGTATTATTTTATGCCTAACATGTGTTATGATATAGAGTAAGTTGAAATGTACTGCACCCATATGCAAAAAAGAGAGATAAAAAAATAACAACATAATTATCCCTCTAAAGAAAAAATAAAATAATAAAATTGAAAATAAGTTTGGAGTATTACAAAGTTATAAAAAGATATAGAATAAAACGAATATGAAAAAAATGAAAAGATAGGGTGTACTGAAATATGAAGTAAAAGCTCAATTGTAGTTTAAAAAATGTATGATGAATAAAAATAAAGTTAAGGTGTGAAAAGAGCCTAAATGTCTCCATTTATTGACCCCTACCTAAGTCTTACATTAAAAGCGTGTAAAGTCCTTATTGATCTTTAGCTAAGTGTTTATTTATATTAGTAGAGAGGGATGTGAAAAATAGACTTATGAAATTTGTTCTAAGATTTAATTGATTAGCATGCTCATATAGATTGATTTCATTAGTGCATTGAATGATGTCATATGCAACACACACGAATCAATTTTTCAAAACCCTTATATATCCTTTTATTGATGGAACGTTGATTGATGAAAATGTGAACCTCCTTGTCATATAATTTTACGACTTTTAAAGGATATAGTTTTCACTAAATATGCATGTATTAATAGATATATATTTACATAGTGCATCGTGTGTACCAATTGATGCAAGAATTTCCACGTGTTGACACAACATTTATTTTGAGTTTTTCCTAGTAGTTAATGAGTGTGCCATGCATCATCACGAGATTGACCCATTCTTTCCACCGAGATGCAATGCATTCTAGATCAGTGCATTAGCTCGAGCCACCTATCATTAACTCAGCCAATGTTCACCAACACTAGTCTGCACCTACCACACACCACACGCTGATTTGTCTTGTGTCTCTCCCTTTCCATATGTCCTGATCTCATTGGCCAACACTTTTTAATTTTACTTTTTTCATCTCAACCTTTGATTTAACGGTCCACACTCTATTTGAGCTTAATTTAAACTCCAAATTGCACCAAAAAGCCTACATAATCAAATTTATAATTTTTTACCAGTTTTTGGATGCCAAAAAGAGAGAAAAAAATCAAGAGATACAATTTTGGTAGATATTCGAGAGGAGATTGGTGTTACAATTTAAGAGATTGATTGTAATTCTTCATCTTCTTCTTCTTCTTCTTCTTCTTCTTCTTCTTCTTCTCATTTCCTTATTAATTTGTATGTCTTTCTTATTGAAAAATATGAGATTTATTAACAAAATAATATCTAGTTAATTTATTAATTAGGGGTCTTATAAACCCATTTTTTACATGTGATGATATAATATTTTATCTAAATTATGATTTCAGTTTAATTATATTATTTAATCTAATTTTAAGCTATTAATATTTTAGCCATAATTGATCTATAGAAGTAATTAAATAGATTTGAGATAACTATTTAATTTTTTGTCTTGATTAAATAACACATATAGTTTCTTGGAAAATATGTATGATTCCTATATATGTGATTCATAATTGATGAACTTAATAAGTAGTATACAATATAATTGACATGAGAATATGATTAGATTAATTACTATATGATGTGTTGTTCATTTAAGAGAATATGATTAGGTTAATTGATGATCATGTAATTGATTGGTAATTATATTGGAGGCATTTTAGTGATTCACATGTTTAAAAAATTAGGAGATTAAGTATTCTTAGATATTTTCTTAACTGTAAATTTTGAGTTAAGTTAATTACTATTATTTCTTTTAATTTCTTTTAATTAGCTTTCTAAAAATACAAAAAAAAATTGAATTAGTTTATAATAATATAATCTCTATGGAAACGATATTTCTTTATCGTTATATTACTTGTTTTTGATATGTATATTTACATACCCATTGCACACAATTCGTATCGATCAAGTTTTTGGCGTCGTTATCGAGGATTATAAAAATTAGAAATTAATTTTTTTTATTTTATTTTAGTAATTTTTCTTTATTTATTTTTTATAATTTTAATTTTAATTTTAACATCTTTTTTAGTGCTATTAGAAATATATTTAGTTTTATTGTATAAGCACACTCCATAAAGGAAAAATTTTGCTTTTAGATCTCGAAATCGAGTATACTTTGATATCAATAATAAAACACCATACTGTCATCGAAGTGGAAAAAATGGAAAATCCATTAGAAATAAAAAAAAATGAGCTAAATTTAAACAACCAGATACCTTTAATGGATGATAAGGACAAATCTATGAATAAATATGCATTACCTATGTTGGAAGGGCTAAATCCAAGTATTACAATACCAAACATTCAAGCTAATCAGTTTAAACTAAAACCAGTAATATTTTCAAATGTTGCAAATAATTGGACAATTCAAAGGATCCTCATTTACATCTCAAATTGTTTATTGAAGTTGGAGATTCATTCAAATTCAGTGGTGTGATTGAGGAGGCATTTAGGCTCAGATTGTTCCCTTACTCTTGGTGAGACTATGCTTGATCTTGGCTAAAGTTTTTGTCACTTGATTCCATTATAGTTTGGAATGAATTGGGGGAGAAATTCTTGATGAAATATTTCCCACCAATAAAGAATGATAAGCTTAGAAATGACATTATCTCCTACCAAAAAATTTAAAGGGAGTCTTTATGTGAAGCATGTGAAAGATTCAAAGAATTGCTAAAGAAATGTCCTCACTATGGTATCCCTCATTGGATTCAAATGGAGACTTTCTACAATGGTCTCAATGCTCAAATAATGTAGCTTTGCTAGCCAAATCTTGCAATCAAGCTTATGATTTACATGAGAAAAAGGGTTAGTAGTAATTATCAATGACCAATGGACAAAATGACAGTCACACGAAGAATAGCCAGAGTGCATAAGATAAATGGTATTGCAACACTAACAACTCAAGCGTCATCTTTGGTGAATCTTTTAAAGGCTCAAAACTCGTCAACGAGTATAAACTAGGTCCAAGACTCAGGGGTGTCCTGTGTCTTTTGTATTAGAGCTCATTTATTTGATAATTGTCCAAATAATCTTGAATCGACATGCTATGTTGGTTATATGAATTGAAACAATACTTCATACTCGAACACATATAACCTAGGATGGAGACAACATCCAAATTTTTCTTGGAGTAATAACAACAATCAAGGTGGTAATCAATCACAAGACCAAGAGAAGAATCCATCTACTCAGCACAATACAAATGCATTAATAGGGATGATGAAAGATTTCATCTAGTTAGTAAATACAAAAGTGTTACTCAAGAGACTTCAATTCAAAATTTAGAGACCTAAATGAGGTAACTTGCCTAAGCCATAAGTCATAGGCCTCAAGGTAACCTTCTAAGTGACACAATTATAAATCTAAGAAGAGAAGGTAAAGATCGTTGCAATGCCACAGCCTTGAAGTGTGGTAAAACTTTAGAGAAGCAACATGAGACTCAAAAAGATGATGAGGAACAAGAAGCTATAAAGGATGAGGAGGACACAAGTAGATAAACAAAGTATTATAAAGGAAATAATTCAACCAAAAAAGAGTAACCTCTACAAATCCACTATTCTTTTTCCTCAAAGATTACAAAAGCAAAAGTTAGATACGTAATTTTCAAATTTTTTGGATGTCTTTATGAAGCTACACATAAATATACCATTTGTAGATGTACTTGAAAAAATGTCTTCTTATGATAAATTTCTAAATGATACCCTATCTAAGAAAATTAGGCTTGTAAATAATAAAACAATAACCTTGACTGAAGGTTGTAGTGTCATCCTTGCTAAAAAAACTATCCCAAAAATTGAAAGATCTTGGTAGCTTTGTCATTCTTTACACAATTGGGAACATAAATTTTGAAAAAACATTATATGACTTAGATTCAAGCATTAATATTATGCCATTATCGATTATTAAGAGATTGAAAGTTGGTAAAACTAAACCCACTTTAATAATATGACAAATGAAAAATATATCAATTACGCGACCCGGGGTATGGTATTAAAATATCAGAAAGAAAATTAACTGTTGTACTAGCTCAGCGGTTGACTGAATAAAAGATGAATAATATTGGTCTTATGCTAAAAGAGAAGTACTAATAATTGTTTCATTCTAAATCCTGATATACATAACATTCATATTCAAACGCTTTTGTTGTCTCCTTTATTTAACATTTTTTAATTAACAATGAATGGTAAAAAACATTCCTTTACCAAATCTAAATCTACTTTTAAATATGAATAATATTAAAAAAACTTTATCAAGGTATTTTAACGGTATAAAAATTTATATATCAAATTCAAGATCAAAAAATTACAATTATAAATTATTCTTAGATTTGAAACTATAATCTTGAAAGACAAACATAATTATTTTCAAATTTGATAATACTAAAATTAAAATCATCAGACTTGAAAATATCAGAATTATCATAAATCAAAAATAAATTCAATCTTTAATGACTCAACATGAAGTGACTTTGATACCAATTGATAGAACAAAATAATCTTTGTTGAAAACCATCACCTAAAAATAGCTTAGGAACATTCATGTTGTATCACCAAGAATCAAAGATAAAATATGCAGAATCGTATTTGAATTCATAACTATTAATTAATTCTACAGCTAAGTAGTTAATCTTCTAGATCTACACGTTTTTCATAGAGAACCTTTTAGTTTTCTCTCTACTCTTTCTAACAATGCGATATCAAATAAAAATAATAATACATAGGATTTGAGGATCATGACCACTATATATATTTGTTGTATAGCTCTTTAATGAGCAATTTGAAAAAGTTCCGCATGGATTAGGAACCATGGTAGGTGTTGTATTTTGGGCTATAAATAAAGCCTTCTCTTTCACTTTAAAAGTATCCCAAAATTTGTATATCTTCCTCTCTTTTGTAAGGATAATTTATTAGCTCAATTTTTCCCAAATAGTTGTAATTTTTGAGTTAATCCAATTTGAAGATAGTGGAAGTGGTCAATGACTTCTGAGGACTTATATAACATTTATACCGAACCTCGTTAAATTTTTAGTGTTTTTATTTTTCTACTTTAATATTCTGCTTTAGTTTCATTTAGCATTATATTTTCAATAACATTATTTTTTCAAGTTGGTTTAAGCTCTATTCATTTAAATTAAAATATTATGAATAATAACTACTTAGAATAGGGAAAATATATCCAATTTTTCCAATAATTAATATCAAAGCCGAAGGTTTCTACCTAGGCATTTGTTTGTATTTCATTTGTTTGCTATTGGAATATAGGTGCTAATTTTTGTAATTTGAAGAAATGAAGGAAGAAGAGTCTTCCTCAAACAAAGGCCAGCCATCCACGTAAGGTAGAATAATTATGATGAATACAAGGTTCGAGGTGGAGAATTTTGGTGGAATCAGTCATTTCATCATGTGGCAAGAAAAATCTCTAGATGCTCTATTTCAACAAGGTCTTGACATCACCATTGAAGAAGAGAAACTAGATGGAGTAGATGAAGTTGAGTGGAAAAATATCAACTGATTGGCATATGGTACAATCTGTTTGTGTCTCTTAAGAGAACGGTATGCATTCATAAAGGAGACATATGCAAGTAAGTTATGGAAGGTGTTGGAGAACAAGTTCATGAAGAAGAGTAGACAAAATGGGCTCTATTGGAAGAATAAATTGTTCTATTTTGACTATCTTCAAGGTACCATAATAAATGACCACATTATTGCTTTTAATCAATTGGTAGAAGATTCTTTAAATATGGATGAAACTTTTAAAGATGAAGATTTAGCCTTGAAGTTGTTAGCCTCCTTTTTTGATGAGTTTGATCACCTTATTACTTGCTTACTCATTGGGAAGGATAAAGTGTCTTTTGTGGAAGTTTGCACTGCTTTGTATAGTTATAAAATTAGAAAGAAAAATAAAAAAGAAGTAGGAATGAAGTAGTAGAGGCACTGTATGTAAGAGGCCATCCGTAAACAGAATAGAAAGGAAGGAAAGGTATATCTCTTTCTAAAGGAAGGTTTGGTAAAGATGAATGTGTCTTTTGTCACAAAAAAATACCATTGGAAGAATAACTATTCGAAGCTATAGAAGAAAGGAAAAATTGTGACGTCTGATGCATATGTAGCTGAAAGAAACTCATATTTAGATTTTGCATTGGTGGGTTCATCAACAACATCCCATTCTAGTGATTGGATTTTTTTATTTAGCATGTACCTTCCATATGTCTCCTAATAAGCAGTGGCTCTTTAACTTTGAAGAACTAGACGGTGGAGTTGTTTTCATGGGTAATGATTATCCATCTAAAATTTTGGGGATCAATATAATTCATTTGAAGAATTAAGATGGTACAACAAGAGTCTTGATAGATGTTCATTATGTTCTAGATATGAAGAAGAATCTCATTGATGTGGGAGTCTTAGAATCAAAAGGCTTCATCATGACCATGCAAAATAGGGCATTGAAGGTTACTTCTCGAGCCCATGTGGGGATGAAAGGTGTTCGGAAGAATAATTTGTACTAATACCTTAGTAGTTCAATTATTAGGACAGTATTAATAGCAGTTTTGGAGGAAGAAAAATATTTAGAAACTACCAAGCTATGGCGTATGCATTTGGGACATACTGGTGAAAAATATTTATAGATTCTTGTAAAGAAAGGCTTGTTAAAAGACGCGAGAACCGACAAGTTGAAATTATGTAAGCATTGTGTATTAGGGAAGAAGAAAAGAGTAAGCTTTAGCACTACACTCCATAAAACAAAAGGCATCTTAGATTACATTCATACAGAGTATGCTTTACCTACATTTTATGTTGGAAATAAGATTAGTGTTTTTATCTTTTAAATGGGATGAATATCCCATAAAATGATGTGATATTATGAAGAGTAATGTGGAGACTACATTTTGAATTTTAGCTCCATATTGATCAAGAATAGGTTCACCACACTCGTCAGTCAATATCACATTGAAGATATCTAACTGTTGTTGTTTTGAAAGATGATGATCACACCATCCTTTAAGTTGGCCTAAGAAGCCAACTATTAATAATTTGATAACTATTTTATCAATTTTACCAAATTGTCTTTTATAAGCATTTGACGCCATTATCATTTCCTACAAGACATGTAATATCTCTTGCTCGATCATTCCATCTATGTTCCAAACATAAATAGATGACACGTTATATTTTGGTTGGGTAACCTTGCTAGGTTGGGTACCTATTGTGTATGGGTACCTATCTGGATTAATTTCTTGCCATTTTAATTTTTTTACTTTGAGGAGTTGGTTCAAAAATGGTTTCCTGGAAACTATTCTCATTAGAAGTAATAAGTTCTAATTTTCTAAGAATACTAAGATCCTGTGTTGGGATTTTGGTTGGATTTGAAGTAAGTGGAGACTTAGGTACAACTAAACCTGGTTTTGTGTTTAAAGCTTAGTCTTTTAATTGGAACTTAAGGGTACTAATCCATTTTTGAAGTTTTTCAAACTTAGATGATATTTCTTCTTGGGCTGTATGGAGACCTGGAAGGGTTTGAAGATAGGGTTTTAGATTTTCCTATCTACGGCTTGGTAGGAGGTAGAGGGAAAATAATTCTTTTGATTCTTCACTATTCTAGTGAGATGTTAACCTAAAGTTTTTTGGCTGATATTCGTAAAGTTCTTTTAGGTGACTATATTTTTGAGGTTAACTTCTTGGTTCTATTGAGGGTTCTTAAAAGGGAAGGCTTCTACTTTACTATCAGCCTATATTGATCCATCTAGAGTTTCCCAAATGGGTGTTTTATTTTTGGTGTTGACCATGTTAATTGAATTAACTGGTTCAACTGGTTTTATGTTTCTATATTCATCATCTAATAACCTATCGAAATCTTCTAATGTGATTTCTTGGGTATTAATTTCTAAAAAATGAGTTGTTTTGGTTTTTGGAACTATAACTATAGGTTCGAGTACTATGGCTATAGGTTCTATAATAACATTGACTGGTTTAAGGTCAATTATGGTTGGAACTAAAGGTCTAACTATAGTAGTAGTATTTTTAGGTTTTTGGTTAAGTTTAAAAGGAAAGGTTGTCCTTTGGTTTCCCAATAAATTTCAAACCAATCAAAAAATAATATGTTTTACTAGTATTCCTAAACAAACCTAGCATGTTTTCTAAAGGCGCTAGCCCTAACACTTTATGAATATCTTTTGAAAAACCATTTTTTAATCTTTTTCTTATGAGGAAAATCTATGTCTAGACGTAGGGTTTCTATGTCTAATACTTGATGTTCCAAGGTTAATACATTTAACTTGTTGGTCCTACCTGGTATGGTTGGAGCTTGGAACTAAGTTGGTGATAAATAAGGAGATAACGGAGGTGAATCGCTCATCTCAGAAGTTTTGTCAACAGTGTAGACTGGTCTGGGTACTGGTGTACTAAAGTCTACAACTTTGAGTTTTGCCCTAGGGATATATGAGGTAGAAGACTTAGGTTTACCTTTAAGTAGTAAATCCACTAATAAAAAGTTAGAGATACTTGCTGTAAAGACAAAAGAGTACCTCAAACTGGTAGACCTATCAAAACTAAGTTTGACACCACCATCTTTATATGATATGATTTCCCTAAATTTTGTATTTTGGACAGGTTCTAGGGTTTGATTAGATTCAGAATCTAGCTGAGTCACACCTTCAAGAAGCCACCTATTTGGAAAGATTAATTGGCTCCAAATAATAGGTTTAGGAATTGTGATGTTAGATCTAGAAAGGTTTGTTTGTAAGAGAATGGTTTCTCCCTTTTTGGATTGTTGAATGTGTCTGGTATCCCAAGCAGACATCATAGCATTGTAATGAACCCTATAAATTAAGACTATTGGAATTGCTCCTGGTAGTATCCTAGAATTATGGGTTTGGATTTGTAATGTAAGTGACTTTAATATGTGTGGGTCACTTAAGGAAGCTAACAAATTAGGAAAATAATTGAATGATACGGGTCTTAATCCTAAGCTCATTTCAAATATTCCTAATAAAGAATCCTTAAAATCAATTAGTCTAGCATCCCTAAGAACAACTAGTATTGTTGAGTTTAAACCATCTCTGGTTAAAGGTCTTAGTCCAACTTGAACTAAACCTATATGAACATATTTTAAATTCTTTTCAAAATTTTTTTATAATGATGCTTTTGAAAATAATTCAATAGTTTCAAAAGGTGAAGAGAGTTGGATATTCATGTCCTCTGTTTTAATAATGTAATCAGTAAAAGATTCATCATCTTTGTTTTGTAAACTTCATCTCTATTGACCTTTGGGATCTTCTAGTGATCAATTGATTTTGAAAAAATTTCAATAGTGAATTCATCACTATTGGTGATATTTTTATTCTTCGAAGAAGAAGAAGATGATTTTCATAATGTAGGAGAAGATGTAGGAAAGTTTGAATTAAACATATTTAAAACAAAATAAAATGCTTTTAAAATATGGAGATAAACTAATTATCAATATAATATCTTTAAATGTTAAACAATGATCTTAATATTTAAAATTATTGTCTACTACTAACTATCAAGATACATGTATTATAGACATGGGATTAATTCATAGAAATATGCTAAGTTATCATACATGAAACATTTAACATACATTTCTTGTTCTATCTTTTCATACAATATTTATAACTTCCTTCAGCTTATATTTAAATAGGTCATTTGTTAAACCACTGATATGTATAAGGTATTATTGCCCTTCAAACGCCAACACATGACTAACAATGGGACTTACAACCCTTTGTCCGGATTGAACGCATTACTGTAGCAACCTTACTCATTATCATATGAGAAAATCACAAAGTCATATATACTATTATCCAAGGTTCAAAAAATGCCTCGTGACATATGAAACATGGTAAGGTAAGAGACCACGCTTCGTTACTGATCACACAGTGAGAATCCTTGTTCTTGTTTTTGAGTTTATAGCCCTCTTGTCTAACTGGCATTGATACCATAAGTGCACCAAAGATCTGGGGAGTTAATAGCATAGGTATATTAAACAATAAGATCACATATTTAACAAACAAACATATTATATTGATAGATTAGGCGGCTTAGCCGGCCATATTAATTTACAAATAATATAATTTTAAATAAAATAAACAAACTTAAACTTAATTATAAAACAAGTTTACAAAATTTAAAAATATTATCAAAGAGGATGTAAACAATGAGAGAGTATAAGTGATGTGGGTGTGGAAGCGATTCCTCTTTTTGAAAATGAGCTCCTCTTTTATAATCGAGTGATGTATTGTGGTTGGGTGCTGTTACTATTCAGTGAATAGTTCTTTGTTTGCCACTTGATACTATTGGGAGTTGACTACTATGTTGAGAACAATAGTTTGTCTGCCACTGTCTGCCACCGGGTATTGTTGGAGATGCCTTATTGTGCTAAACAGTAGTTGTTGTGACATTCCAAATAGGTGCAATGAATAGTGCATTGTTGACACTATTTGGGTGAAATGAACAACATTGTCGACAGAGTTTGCTGTTTTGTCTTCTGCTGTGAAAACAATAGTAATTTCTTCTAAAGACTCTGATGGGCTATTAGATGGGCCTTTACAAATAAATGGGCTTTTAACCCATAATAAAATAATATGGACATGCAGGCCCAAAAATAACGAATGGAGTCATATGCCCAATAATAATAAATGGACACACATGCCCAAAATAATATGAATACTTCGGCCCAAAGTAATGAATGGAATCGTAGGCCCAACAAATGGACATGCAGGCATTAAGTAATAGTAGATGGACTCGCATGCTCATTAAGGTTATATGGATAGGCTTTGCCGGTCCAAAATATGATATCTTCACTAGCTGTTTCTAAGTTTATTAGATGAGTTGATAAAGCTTTGGATGATGGTGAGATTGTTTCATAGGGAGATTGGGTCTTATCTAAGTCTTCTTCTTCCTTCTTTACTCCAAAATATTTCCCAGAAGATCCTTGTGATAGTTACTTAATAATTTCCAAGAGTTCCTCCTGGGTTTTTGTTGGAGATATTAAGGCATTTGTATGTGCCTTTTGATCCAAGAGAAGGGAAAAAGCTTGGAGCTCTTTAACTTTGGGTTCTCTATGATCATTCTTGAGAAGCCATTGTTCTACAGCTGTTTGTAATAGAGTCTTTGGGATCGTAAATGACGACCACCATTTGACTTGAAATGAACGGGTAATATTGATTTCCTCAGATGTAATAGGTTTCAATACCCATTGACAAACCCAAGGAAGATATAATTTTGAATAAAATATACACAAAGGAGGGAATATAGCTTCCTCTGATGAAGGTTTGTAATGCTTCTAAAAGGATTCATAACTTTCCTTTATAGGAGAAATGATAATTGGATGGATATTTCCAAATAATTTCCACCAATCAAAAAACAAAGATGGAAATCAGGATGGATTGATAGACTTGTTAACAAAGAAAAATAACCAAGGATGTTGGTTATCTTTGTTTTGGATAAGAAATGCATTGAACTATACCCAGTAATAATCTCAATAATTGTATGTTGTACAATATGGGAGGGAAGATGTAATGTTGACTAGAAAGGACAGTGATTTGGAAAAATCATTTCCCCAGTCTATTGGAGATATGATTTTATGAAGTTTTGTAGTTGAAAACTGAACTTATGATGATTTTGAATAAAGGAAATGTTTGAATTCAACACTACCAGTAATTTACAGAACACTTTGGTAGTATTGTGGAGTTTTTGAATTGGAAAAAGGCCAGTAAAAGAAACCCTTTCCAAATAAATTTTGAGTTGCCAAATAGGGATTCTGATCATAAAATCCCTTTTCAATAATTGTAACTATCTGAGTTTATTATTTTTTTAAATACTCAAAAGTTGGTTTTGAAATAGATTTGGGAATAATTTCCCTTGTTTCCTTTTTGGGAAAATATGTAGAGGTTGTCACCCTCCTTTCTGGAATAGAAATTGTTCCAGTTGATTCTTTTGAAATTATTTTTATATTAGAAGACGTAACTTCCTTTGATACCTTTTCTTTACCTTTAGAGGATGGTTCCTCTGCTTTGGAAAGTAATAATGGTGCACCTAATCCTGGGATGTTGTCATAAGTTACTCTTAATGCTTTTGGATCTCTAAGACCCAGTATCCATTCTTGGACTCTTTGATATAAAACTTCATCAATTGGAGATAGTTTTGGTGATAAGTCTTCCAAGTATTTTTGGGAAGATGATTCTGCTTCTGTAGTTTTGGTTTGGGCCGCTTGGGACTGGGTGATAATTAGTTTTGATGATGAGAGGCTGGTGATAGAAGGGTTAGTAGGAGGTTCTCTTTTCTCCTTTTCTTTCTTTTTTCTATTCATCGTAAAACCTGTTTTGGAGAAACTCTCTCGTTAGAGAGTCTAGTAATGAATTGTTCTATCCTATGATAAATTCAATATCAAAATCAAAAACACTTAATAAAGTTTTCCATCTGGAAAAAATTTGTTTTGATGCAATGTTTTTAACAACTTTTAATAAAATCTCTTTTGTAGACTTACAATTAATTCTTAATAAAAATCTTTGATTTAATAAATCTGATTAAAAATTAGAAATACAAAGTACTATTGCTAATACTTCTTTTTTGATAGTGGAATAATTCTTTTGATAATCATTCCAATGGCCAGAGACAAATTGAACCATAAGTTCTTTATCTTCTTGGACTTGTTTTAATATCCCACCGTAGTCGAGTTCACTACCATCAGTTTCTACTATCTTGGGAAGTGTTGGATCTGCAAGATGTAAAAAAGGAATTATTTGAACTTGTGTTTTTAATTTTTGCACAATTTTGGTATGTTCTTCTGTCCATAGCTCAGGATTTTTCTTGAGCATATTATGTAATGGCATTTCCAATCTATTGATATTGGGACATAAACTTAAAACATAATTTAAGCTACCAAGAAATCTTTGTAGCTGAGTTTTGTCAATGATCATATCAAGAAACTTAGTAGTAAAATGAGGAAACCGTTCAATTGGAATAATTGTTCCATTAGACACATTATTTCCAAGAAATCTAATATTGGTTTGGGAAAGATTCATCTTTTGGATGATAATGCCAATCCACTCTTTTGATGATATGAAATAAGCTTTTAAGATGCCTCATATGTTGTCTGATATCTTTAGAAAATATAAGTACATCATCGATTAACACAATATAGAATTCTGAATAATGATTGAATATTTCATTCATAATCCTTTGAAATTTAGAAGGCACATTTTTAAGCCTAAAGGGCGTGACATTCCATTCATACTATCCTAATGGAACAGTAAATTCCATTTTGTATCTATGTTTTGGTTCGATCTGGATTTTCCAAAAACCTAACTTCATATCAAATTTTGAGAATATTGATGAAGAATGGAGTTTTTGAATAAGGTATTTGTTATTAGGATTAGGGTACCTAATCCATTTTAAGGCCTTGTTAAAGGGTTTGCAGTTTATGACCAATCAGGGTATTCCTCGTTCAATCTCAACTGATATGTTGACATAGAAAGCCACACAACTCCATAGCGATCTAGATGATGATATCAACTTCTTAGATAAGAGATCATGGATCTCTTTTATGCAAAATTGTTCAAGATCACCATTCATTTGAATAGGCCTTGCTTTTGTAGGAATGCCTCTTTCATGAAATGTTGGTTCATATGGTAGTATACCATATGTTCTTTCCTATCCCAAAAGGCACTGGGTAAGTCAGAACAAACCTCTTTTTCGAAAGAGTTTTATAGTTTAGAGATTTTATCTTGAATCTCTGGAATTTGAAGTTCTTTCTCAATGGTATGAGATTGAAGTCTGGATTTGAGATAGAGAAGGTTTTTTTCTCTATGCTTAATAAGAACAAAAATCTCCTTTTGATGGATGGAATTGGTTTTAATAAGGTTGAGATTCCTAGTTTTTGGTTCTTCGATGAAGTAAAAACTGAAGGTTTTCTCTTCGATTTTGAAAGAAATCTTATCATTTTTGACAAGATATGGGGTAATAATATTCATGAATGGTGTTCCTAATATGGCTAGGTAGCCTATATTGGATACGATCACAAATGAAGTTTTGATAAGAAATGATTTGGTAATGATTGCAACTTCCGTTTTGCCTATGATATGCATTTTTGATTTGTTGGCTGAGGAAAGTTATTCATCTATTGGTTGATAAAATTGTCTGGGAACGATTGATGGTTTGATACAATTGAGATCAGCGCTTTTATCAAATAAGACTATTGTCTCAAGTTTTGATTGGTCAGGGAATACAAGGGTAATAGATATTTTGTATTTCCTAGTGGTGATTTCTCTAAGAATTTGAAGAACATTTTCAAGAACTCTTTCCATGGTGTTAAGTTCTTAGGTATTTGATTCGAGTTCTTCCTCTGACTCACTTAAACCAATTGGGGTTTTGACTCTAGTTTTGTCAAGTAGTTTAAACTTGAGGTCATATTCTTTGTGTTTTTCTTTAAGTTGGTGGAGTTTAAACTCAAGGTTTAATTCATGAAGTTTTTTAGACAACTTGCAATAATTGGAAGTATGGTCTTTCTTACCGCATTTATAACATTTAAACTTTTTTAAATTTTTTCAAGGGTTTATTATGAGGTTTGGATTCCTTATTAAAATTTCTTTTATAAGGGTTTTTATGAAAATTCGTTATTTTTTCAAAGGATGGTTTTATGGGTTTTGAAAATGTCGTATAAGTTTTATGAGTTTTCTTATAAGATTTTGTAATAGTTTTACTGTAATTCCCACCGCAGGTTTGGTCAATAGAGAAGCTGGTATCAAACTATTTACAAAATGATCAAATTTCTCTTTTAGAAATTTTAAGCTCCAAATTCATTTGCTTTTGGATTTTCAAATTTTGACATATTTGAAGACCCTATTTTTGAGTGAAGCTAGTCAATTCACCATAAGTTAATTCATCATAGGGAATAATGTGGTTCCCATATACTTCACAGATTTTGTTTATGGTCTTCTCACCTAAGAGAGGAGGAAGTCTTGCTAGGAACTTCTCTTTCCAAAATGGTTATGTGGAGTCATCTCTAAACATAAATCTACTCAGAAATATATTTTTGTAATTTTGAAAATCACTCATCTTCCTACATTTTATGTTGGAAAGAAGATCAACGTTTTTATCTTTTAAATGGGATGAATGTCCCATAAAATGATGTGATATTGTGAAGAGTAATGTGGAGATTTCATTTTGAATTGTAGCTCCATATTGATCAAGTATGGGTTCATCACACTCACCAGTCAATATTGTATTAAAGATATCCGACTATTGTTGTTTTGAAAGATGATGATCCCACCTTCCTTTGAATTGGCCTGAGAAGCGAGCTATTAATAATTCGACAACTGTTTTATCAGTTGTACCAATTTGTGTTTAGTCATATACTACAAGACATGTAATATTTCTTGCTTGATCATTCCATCTATATTCCAAACATAAATAGATTATGTGTTATATTTTGGCTGGGTAACTTGGCTAGGTTGGGTACCTATCAAGACTAGGTTCTTGCCATTTTAGTTTTTGATTTTGAGGAATTGGTTCAGAAATAGTTTCCTATGAAATATCCTCAACAGAATTAATAGGTTTTAGTTTGCTTAGAACACTAAGATCCTGTGTTGGGGCTTTGGTTGGGTTTGAAGTCAGTGGAGACTCGGGTACAAGTAGACCTGGTTTTGTGTTTGAAGCTTGGTCTTCTAATTAGGACTTAATGGTATTGCTCCATTTTTTAAGTTTTTCAAACTTAGATGTTATTTCTTCCTGGGCTGGTTTGGAAACCTAGAAGGGTTTGAAGATATGGATTTGAACTTTACTATCTATGGCTTGGTAGGAAGTAGAAGGAAGACCAGTCTTTTGATTCTTCTCTATCCTAGTAAGTTGTTTACCTAAAGTGTTTAGGATGATATTGGTAAAGTTGTTTTGGGTAACTATGTTTTTAAGGTTAGCTGCTTGGTTCTCTTGAGGGTTCTTAAGAGGAAAGGCTTATACCTTACTATCCACATAAGGAAAGGTAATAGGTCTCAACGGAGGATGTTTAGCCTCTATTGGTCCATCTGAGGTTTCCCAAATGGGTGTTTTCTTTTTGGTGTTGACCATATTAATTGAATTTGGTTCAACTAGTGATAAGTCCCTATATTCATCATCTAATAACCTATCGAAATCTTCTAGTGTGATCTCTTGGGTATTGATTTCTAAAAAAGGATTTGTTTTGGTTTTTGGAACTATAGTTATAGGTTCAGGTACTAGGACTATAGGTTTTATGATAATGTCGACTCATTTAGGGTCAACTACGGTTGGAACTATAGGGTCAATATTGATAGAGTCTTCTATGTTAATTGTTTTAGGGTTATCTATAGAGACTGGTAATATTTTAACTAAGCTAACTAGTTCAGGGTTAACTAAAGTTTCTAATGATTTTTCTATGAGTGTAGAAGCAATGCCTGATTTAATTTTAAATGGGAAAGGTTGTCCTTTAGTTTCCCAATAAATTTTAAACCATTCAAAAAATAATATGTTTTTTTGGTGTTCTTGAACATACTTAGCCTGTTTTCTAAAGCTACTAGCTCTAGCACTCTCTGAGTATGTTTTGAAAAATCATTTTTTAATCTTTTTGTTACAAGCAACATCTATATCTATACGTAGGGTTTCTATGTCTAAATTTTTTTTCTACTGTTAATACATTGAACTCGTTGGTCCTAGCTAGTATATTTGGAGCATGGGATGGAGTTGGTGATAAAGGAGGAGATAATTGAGGTGATTTGTTCAACTCAGAAGTTTTGTCAATAGTATAGATTGGTCTTAATACTAGTGCACTAAAGTCTACTACTTTGAGTTTTGCCCTAGGGATATCTGAGGTAGATGACCTAGGTTTGGTTTTGAGTGGTAAATCCATAGATGAAAAGTTAGAGATACTTGTTGTAGAGACAGAAGAGTACCTTAAATTGGTTGATCTATCAAAACTAAGTTTGACACTACCATTCTTGTATAATATTACTTCCCTAAGTTTTGTATTTTCGACATGCTCTAGGGTTTGATGAGTTTCAGATTCTGGTTGGGTTACTCCTTCTAGTAGCCACATATATGGAAACACCATTTGATCCCAATTAATGGGTTTGGGAATAGTAATTAGACCTAAAAAGATCTATTTGGAGGAGAATAGTTTCTCCTTTTTTTATTGTTGAATGTGTATGGTATCCCAAGCAAACATCATAGTTTTGTAATGAACCCTATAAATTATGGCTACTGGAATTGATCCTAGTAGTATCCTAGAATTATGGGTTTGGATTTGTAATGTAAGTGACTTTAATATGTGAGGGTCACTTAAGGAAACTAAGAAATTAGGAAAACAATCGAAGGATACGGGACCTAATCCTAAGCTCGTTTCAACTATTCCTAATAAAGAACCCTTGAAATCTATAAGTCTAGCATCCATAAGAACAATTAGTAATGTTGAGTTTAAACCATCTATGGTTAATGGTCTCAGTCTAACTTGAACGAATCTAATATGAACATATTTGAAACCTTTTTCAAAATGTTTTTGTAATGATGCTTTTGAAAATAGTTGAATAGTTTCAAAAGATGAAGAAAGTTGGATATTCCTTTTTTCAGTTTTAATGATGTAATCAGTTTTGGAAAGATTCATCATCTTTGTTTTGTAAATTTGATCTATGTTAACCTTTGGGATTTTCCAGTGATCAATTGATTTTGAAAAAATTTCAATAGTGAGTTCATCACTATTAATGATATCTTTGTTCTTCAAAGAAAAAGATGGTGATTTTGATAATGCAGGAGAAGATATAGGAAAGTTTAAATTTGACATATTTAAAACAAAATAAAATGCTTTTAAAATATGGCGATAAACTAATTATCAATATAATATCTTTAAATGTTAAACAAGGATCTTAATCTTTAAAATTACTGTCTACTACTAATTATCAAGAAACATATATTACAGACATGAGATTAAGTTATAGAAATATGCTAAGTTATCATACATGAAACATTTAAAATGTATTTTTTGTTCTATCTTTTCATATAATATTTATGACTTCCTTCAACTTATATTTAAATAGATCTTTTCCCAAACCACAGCAGGTATAAGGTATTATTGTCCTTCAAATGTCAACACATGGCTAACAATGGGACTTACAACCCTTCATACGAGAGTTGACTACTATGCTATGATATCAAAGATAATATATGAGCAAATTTCATTTACAAAGATAGTATATGAAGGATTCTTGTATCAATTTCTCTTCAATGTTTCTATATAAGCACATATGAGATTATTTTTATTATATTTTTTTTGAATATCAATAAAGAAGATATGTGATTCAATAATCCTTTTTCTTCGTACTGTTTTAATATAAAGTTAAAAATATTAAACATTTTAAAGATTTTGAATGATCATGATTGAATTTTAACCATATAATACTCATATTTAAGTCATTTAAATAAATAGTGATTCTTATTAATCACTCGTGAACCTTCAAAATATAGGATATTTTTATCTTGTATCCATTTTCAATGTCAACATAAGATGACATTTGTTTTAAAGATGATACTATCAAAATATCCTTATATCATTAGTCATATATGTATAGATGACATTATATTGTTATTTCAATAGCAAATTATATTCATAAAATAACATGTACAATATTTTATAATCTAAATTTTGCTATTGCTATTTAATAGCTTATATACTTTATTATATATTTATGTTATCATTGTAGCCTACAAGCACTCAATAAATAACATATATGTAATTCTATAATATTGTTTTTCACACTTTTAAGAGGATAATTTAATAAATAATAATGATAATGTAGCAATACAAGTAGTATTCACAATATTGTTCTTAGTGATAGAGAAAAAAACCCCTTACAAACCATCGTCTTAGACAGAATGAAATTTTAAGAAAGATTAGTGACACTAAAACTTCTTAAGTAATCTCTTAGATAGAACTTGTGTAGATCTTCCTTTTTCATGCGACCACACACTTAATAATATATATATATATATATATATAATATTAATTATTATTTGTAAACCACCCATTTGTAAAAATATAAATTAATAATTAATTAAATTTGATTAGTTATGGTAATATGTAAGTAATTATTAATATTATTATAATTGTTAATAAATATTAACAAACAAAAGTTATTCAATGAAAAAATAAAAAGACACAATCACATATTTAGTATATAATTAGCTATCACATATTTAGTATATAATTAGCTTTATAATCAAATGTAAGAATATTAATAAATTAATATGTAATTAGCTTTATAATCAAATATAAGAATATTAATTAATTAATTAATCACAATTTATAACATCGTAATTATATATTAATTTTATTACAAATATGATCGTATAATGTTCAATTACTAATCGTCTCCAAATGAATCGGATGAATATATTTAAATATATTAATATACTAGTTATATATTTTATAATATATTTAAATAATATATTAGTATAGTAATTAAATAATATATTATTATTATTAATTTTAAGATATAATTATAAGGAAATTTAATATTCAATTAATATATCTAAACAAATGCATTAAAGGTAAATTTTCTCAATAAATCCAACAAAGATAAAATTTTACATAGAAAAGATATTATTTTATTAATGCAATAAAAATATATAGCTACAATAACATTAATTTCAAAGATTTATTAATGTTCTGACAATCTTAATACATAAAGTAAAGGCAATAATAATCATTCTGAAATCCCAAAAGATTCAAACTAATTACTGCAATCAAACCTCAAGAGTGAAGATCCAATTTATGATTAATTGATAAATTGATACTATATATATATATATATATGGATATGATTAGAATATGAATACTAATTCAAGTTATGGAAACAAAAATATCTATAATCAAATATCTATTACAGAGTTAATTAGTAAATTAGAAAAATGTGCCTAGTAAGTATTCTTTAGTAATATGAGTACAATGATATATTTCATTTATAGAATTTTATATAAAAAAAACTTTTGAGAAGTAAAGGCGATATTATAATGAACAATATAAATGATATATATTCATTTGATTCAAGTAACTATAACATATATACCAAATAGTTAAATTGAAAGTATATTAATAATTATCTTACTAAAAACATGATGTTTGAATAGAAAGAAATAAGGAGAGCTGAGAGATAATTTGTTAAAAGTATTTACGAAAAGTGTAAAAGTTAAAAAATTCACTATAACATGTCATAAAATTAAAGAATTATGAAAATATAATAGTAAAGAAAGATGTAATTATAATTATTGTTTGATTGAATATAATATTATAGGTACTATTTATAGTAATCTAAAAATTCAATATATAATGATACATAAAGATCAAATATATGTTGAAAAACAAAATTATTATTAAATCTTCTTTAAAAATCCTCATAAAATTAAAACACATCTAAGAAAATAAAGAATAATATTTAAGTTATCAATACTTAGAATTAACATTCATATCATAACAATTTTAACGTAATTACTACTCTAATATATTATTTTAAATATTTATAATATTTTCATTTTTTTAACTAATTAATATATATTTTTAAATAAAATAAAAATTAATAAAATTCAATCTAATTATTCAAAATATTATATATTTTATTATTAAATATATATATTTTTATATAATTATATATATATATAAAATAATATTAATATATATTCAATTTTAATTAATTATAATTTCGATATTATAATAACTATCTACACCTACGGTTTATCAATTATAGTTATTTTGAGAAAGAAAATTATCAAAATTTTAAGAATAACTATCATTTCAATTATCTGCTATAAGAATTCACATCTGTAATTGAGATTCTCCCTTCATGTGAAAAGAACAATTTTAAGAGAACTCTTATTTTGATAAAAAGCATAATGCGGCCATTAATAATAGAGAATTGAAACAGTGAGTACAACAGTAATAATAAAGAGTAAAAAACAAGTTACACTTTAAAAGGTTTCATCTATTAAACATGAACTCTACAGTAACAAGCCAGTCGGCCCAGTCTCCAGCAAATCCGTAAATCATATTTAACCCTGCAAATTGGTAAATGGTATTTAATGTTTCTCATCTTCTTCGTCACAAAACTTGGAGTACTTGTCTGAGTTCATCAAGTTATTTATTTCCCCTTTGTCACTCATCTCGACTTTGATTATCCAGCCATTTTCGAATGGACTTGAGTTAATCTACATCAACAAAATAATTCAGTTAGAAACTATCGAGGTGTTAGACAAATAGATAGTTGTACCAGATTTCATCAATCCGAAGATAACAGGAAGGCTATGAATCTTCTTGTACAATTTGTTAAAGATAAACTGGAAGAACCGATCACAATTTCCTCAAATGTCTCTCAGAGTATTCTTAACTTTGATTTTTCACAAGTTTTATAAATTGCATCAACTAACATCTCTAAATTTTATCTTATAACTATTATAAAAAAAAAATTACATTTTCATATGAAAATGACAATGGATTGAGGTGTGATGCAAGTCCTTTAGATTAAAGTATTCGTATTGTTTAATCTTTTAGATAATAAATTATGTTTTTTAGTTCCTTAAATGTGAAAAAATAATTTAATTAAAAATAAATTATATTATTTTAATAAAAAATTTATTAAAATATTATTATTTTCTATTGATCGAATAAAATACGATTAAATTAAGAATCAATAGTAAAGATAAAAAGTGAAATCTAATATGAAATTTAAAAAATATATATCAACAATAATAATATTCAAACATGAAGTTGATTCAATATATATTTTAATTTTTTACAAAAGTTTAAAATCAAAAAAACATTAAAATGAAACCATGACAATTAACAATTACTTTGTAAAAAAATTCAAATTAATTTTCACTTTACTTGTTTACCGTTATTAAATACTCATACTTTAATCATGTTTAATTACTTTAGAAAAAATAATAATATTTTCATTAAAAAATTATTAAAATAATATAATTCATCTTTAATTAGTCTAGTTTTTATTAAAATAATATATTGTTTTTAATTGACATTTTTTTATAACTAAAAGACTAAATGACAATTTTTAATCTAATATAAGGGACATATGTGATATATTTTTCTATAATATAATTCAACTATCTGTTAAACATGACATTCTCTTAACTTTTAATTAATTGTAAAAAATTGATTGATTATGATTACAAGCATTAAACTTAACCCCAAAAAATAACATATTAAAAATTAATTGATAATGTGTACTTCAATTATCAATATGTTTTCCTACAAAATATAATTCAACTATCTATCTATTAAAAATATGCAACCTTTTAACCTTATCTAAACTTCTTGGAATATACGAGGGTCACATTAATTAATTTATATTCATTATAATAATATTTCATTCCTACGTTACATTAATTTATATAATTCATTAACAGTTCAAATTTATAACTAATTAAAATCAATTGGTAATCATATTCAATGAAAATTAAAAGGTCATTTTTCATTTTTCCTTTTAAACTAATTTTCCAGTCTTTATTTCATACACCTCTCTCTAAAAGTCATTGTCATAATTTGAAGGTATTTTCTTATTTTTATTTATTATCATTTTATAAGTATTCCTAAAAATACGAGTAGATGATGCTCAAAAAAAATATGATTAATTACATTCAAATTGCTTCTTGAAATAATTATGTTTCCTAGCACCTCTGTATGTACTTGTATTTATGTCAAGCAACATCATTCAGGAATATTATTCTATATAAACAGAAGAAAAAAATAAATAGATCGCCATTGAGGTGTTCATATTGGCTCATTTGTGCATTATAAATTAGTTGTAATGATGATTTTGAACTTTGAGGCTAATTTTAATCAAGGGTAGTCAAATTATTTTTTCTAACTATAGACTACCTATATAATAATACTTAGATTGGTATTTGTTTTTTGGACTCATTATTATTATTTTCCCACTTTAGGTTCCCAAAATTAGTTATGTTACAAAAATAACTATTGGTTTAGTCTTTCAAGCTTTTTTTAATATTATTTTTTCTTACATCTCCATCTCTCAAAGCTATTGTCATCTTCATACGTATTTTTCTATTTTTGTATATTATTTCAATTTATACGTATTTCCAACAATATAAGTATAATTTCTTAACAAAAAGATAAGCAATTACATTATTGTCACTTTTGGAAAGGAATAAAAAGATGTTTCTTGCACCTTTACACGTACTTATTTTGCATTTGTACCAAGAAAAATCATTCTCGGATGTCATTTTATAAATCATCAATTCATAATTTTTAATTGCTCATTTGTGTATTATAAATCGATTGTTATGGATAATTTTGAATGTAAAAATGTGATAACGTTTGAAATTCTTGTTATACAAAATTTAATAGTACATAAAAAGTGGCTATTTAGAAAGTACAGTATGCCATTGAATATTTCCTTCTGTAAAGGAATATTTTTTTTTAATAAATTAGTTTTTATTTAATCAATTTAATGAATTTAGTATTCAGGCTCTTATTGACAGTAGAGTACATCAAGATATAATTCTCTTTAAATTTCACTTAGTTTTTGTAATATTAGAATAATCATCCTACATATTTTTACTTTGCAGTTTACATGTTTCTCAACTTCATTGATTCTGGTTTTTTCTTTATGCATTTTTTACCTTTTGAATTAATAATGTCATAAAATCTAATAAATATACGACAATAACAAAACAAATGATTTTATCTTCCCCCAGTGCATATATATAAAGAACTCAATTATTTAACATAATTTCACTTTTATCTTCAATATAAAAAAAATGTTCATTTTCAAAACAAAAGTTCATTTACATAGAGAGAAAAATGAGTGTTTTTTTCTAAGGAAGGTAATGTGGGATGTGGGATGTGGGATGTGGAATGCCATGCAATTAAACATTTATCATTATATGAAATAAAATAAATAAATCTAGCACAATAAAAGTCAGTGTACTCGATATATATCAAAATTGAAAACAACCCGTACTTTAAACAATATCAATCTTATTACACATACATGCATAATTCATTTTCTATTAAACTGTGTTTTTAAAGTATACTTTTACATGTCATTTAAATTAATTATACCATATCATGATTTTATTGTAATATTTTAAATTAAATTTCTTCACTTTCAATGCATGTTCTATCGGCTAATAACAATAAAAAAAATAACACCTCAATAACATGAAAAATGTCTAACTAACCGAAATTTAACATTAAATTGATCTAATTGACAAAAGTACAACACTTAATGAGTGATTGGAGTTCAACTTGAAAGTGTCCAATCAACTAGTCGGACATTTAACGTGAAATGTTTGGATTAGGCTTTCTCTTTATGGTAAAAATATAAGGGTATTATTTTTGTAGTTACAAGTTTTACAAAGTCATAAAAGTTATTTTTTCCAAATTTTTTTATTGCATCAACAAATCATCTTAGTTAAACAAAGTAAAAGGTTAATAGAGAAAACATTCAAAATTTAAGCCACCGCGAACACTACATGCAATTTGTATGACCATAAAGAAATAAATAAAAGTAAGAAGCTATTACCAAACCAGGCGAGTTGTTAAGCTCTTCGTTTACATGGGTCACCTTTCCTGACACTGGAGAGTAAACATCACTAGTTGCCTTGACACTTTCAACAGCACCGAAGTTGTTGCCCTTTGTTACAGTGACGCCTACTTCTGGCAGTTCAACATACACAACATCACCTAAATGATGTTGAGCATGATCAGTTATGCCAACGGTTGCTGACTTTCCTTCAACTCTAGCCCACTCATGAGAGTCTGCATACTTAAGATCCTTGACAACTACAGCAAGGCAAATGAAATCGTAAGCAGAAGACATATCAAATCGACAACCATTAATTAAATCCACGAAAAAGTTTATAATCTAGTCATGAGTCAGCAAACTAATTGCCCATGTCTGAGGCATGTAAAAAACCTTGTTTCATTTTTTTTTTCAAAGATCAAACGATACCTGAAGTTATTTGAACGTGTGACTTGACTCAAGGAAGGAATAGTCTCACCGCCAGATAAACCACACTAACTACTAACAATTCAGAAAAGGAAACTTGAGAAATGTAATTGAATTTGCTGAACTGAATATTAAAAGTGGGCAAATTAAATATTACAAGTGAGCATTGTATGTGTTTATACACAAAACTTAACAACTATGGAAGCCTAATAACTAATTCTGTTAAGAAACATAACTAACTCAAGTAACTCCAATAGCTCCCCTCAAATTGGTGGTCATGACAACAATAATTTGGCTCGTAAAACCTAAAATTGCATTGTGCCAAGTTGAGATGCACAATGTTGAGATGCCCTTTCATGACAAGAACACGTAAGAAATGATGATCAAGTTCGATGTGCTTAATTCTATCATGGATTATGGGATTTTGTGTGAGAAATTCAGTACTCAAATTATCACACAAGAGGGCTAAGACATTACTACACACAACTCAAAGAGGAGAGATTGCAACCATAAGATCTCAATGGTAGCATAGGAAAGAGCATGATATTTAGATTCAATAGAGGATCGAGACACCACTTTTTGTTTGGTACATTTCCATGAAATCAAATTTTCCCCAAAAAAACACACAAAAAGCACTTGTATTCTTCCCGTCATTAAAACAACTTCCCCAATTAGCATCACTAAAAGCAACTAAATCTAGTGTAGAAGGTATCATAAGAAAACCATGAATGAGTGTTCCATTGATAGAGCGAAATAAACGTTTCACAACAAGCCAATAGATTGGGTCATAAACTGACACAATCTATTTACAGCAAAAGAAATCTCATGCCGTGTAAAGGTGAGATATTGTAATGCACCAACTGCACTTCAATATTCACTAAGATCCTTAAGGAGCACTTTCAAATTTGCTAATTTGCTAATATGCTTGCCTGAAACCATAGGAGTACTCATATGTTTACTATCCAGCAAACTGTATTTTAAGATTAAATCTCGAGCATATTTATGTTGACTTAGGTGAATGCCAAACTGAGTAAGACATTTCAATGCCAAGGAAAACAAAAAGTCTACCCAAGTCCTTGAGTGAAAAGGTGGAGTTCAATCGATGTATAAGCTACTCAATCTCAATGGGAGCGTTCCCTGTGATGATAATATCCTCAACATATACAAAAAGCAAGAGGATATCTAACTGATGAATTTTGATGAACAAACTTACATCATATTTGGAATGAAAGAATCCACAAGAGAATAGAAAGGTGCTGAACTTTTGATACCAAGTTCGTGGAGATTGTTTGAGACCAAAAGAGCCTTTGTGAAGTTGCAAACCAAACCCTCACCTTTTTCAAACCTGCTAGTTGCCTCATATAAAACACTTTTTCCAATTCCCATTGAGAAAGACATTGTTGACATTCATTTGTCTCAATTGCCAACCAAACTTTAAAGCCAGATTAAGCACAGCTCAAATTGTTGCGGGCTTAATGACATGGTTAAATGTTCCATAAAAGTCCACACCTACTTTTTACAAATAACCAAGAGCAACCAATCTGCTTTTATAGTTATACAAGAGCCCTGAGCTAAATAATTTCACTCGAAATACCCATTCACATTCAATAACTTTTTTTATCCATGAGGTAAAAGAACAGCTCCCAAGTGCCATCATTAATCAAGGTATCATACTCTTTTGCATTGAAGCTTTCTATTTTGGTATCTTGAGAGAACATTTTCAAAACTTAGAAGCTGTTAAAATGTCAACAAAAGCCCTAAAGACCTTGGTTTTCGAATGCCAACCTTATCCTTAATAACCATAGGATGACTATTAAGAGGTAAAGTGGGAGGAGGCTCAACATTAGGGCATAAATCACTAAGCATAGGTAGGGAACCATAATTGGAAAATGAAGAAGGTAAACAGACTCCGAGTCAGATGGGTGTAGGAATAATATCAGTAGGAATTGAGGTATAAGTGACAGAAGAAGCAACAAGGACTAAAGGAATAGTATTGGAAACCAACAAATTAAATAAAGGTAAACTAGAGCTAAGGATTGATCAACAGATGATTGAGAAAAAGGATAAACAAGTTCATTGGACACCAAAAGCCTACTGACATAGACATGACCAATGACAGAATGCAAACATAGATAGCCACCTTGCTGAGCAGCATACCTTATGAAGGTGCATGACAAAGATCGCGGTTGTAATTTGTTTTGACAATAAGCTCGAAGACAGGAGAAGCATTGAGTACCAAATGTTCTCAATGCATCATACTTAGGGACCTTATTGAACACTAATTCATAAGGAGAAAGTCCATTTAAAACTCAAGAGGGAAGTCTATTCATTAAGTAGGCAACAAGGCTCATTGCATAAGACCAATATTAAACAGGCATAGAAGCTTGATGCAACATAGCTAGGCCTTTTTCTACAATGCGACGATGCCTACCCTCTGCTAATCCATTTTGTTTCGAGGTATGAGGGCAAACCCAATGAACTATACTACAATTTTGAAAAACAGATTTGAAAACAACAAACTCACCTTCGGAATCTGTTTGAATACTTTTAATAGTTAAATTAAATTGCACTTTAACCATGGTTAGAAAAGATTGAAAATTTGAAAACGTTTAACCGTTAATTTTGAGACAAAATAACCATGTAAAGTAACTAAAGCCATCAACAATTGATAGAAAATATCGATCACCATTACAAGAAATAGTAAGTGAACACCAAAGATCAAGAAGCAATAAAGCAAATATAGTACTTTTCCCATACCGATATGAGAAAGGTAATTTGTGAAACTTAGAAATTTGAAGTGTTCACAGAACAACTTATCCTTAGTACAAGAAAAATCTAAATCATGCTTATTAACTACAGCATATACGGTGGAAAATGAAGGATGTCCAAGACAAGAGTACCATTTACTAAGTGAGGCCACTTGAACAGAAGGAGAATCAAAGGAATTCAATGCACTTACAGAATCAAGTAGGTGATAAAAGACCTCCTTTAGCCTAAACTTGCATGAGAATCCTCTTCATGGAAATGACCTCAACAAAGAACAAATCAGAATAAAACTCTACGAACACATTATTATCAACACACATTTGTGAAGTGCAAAATATTCTTTAAGGCAAGTAAACATTGATTGTGTGGAAGATAAAAGACCTTGACCAATATAGTGAATAGAAAGAATGTTACCATTACCTGGTAAGACACCTTCATTGCCAGTATACAGGGAAGGATGAGGGACAATCGAGGCATTGGAAGTCATATGATGGCTAACACCAGTGTCAAGAAGCCAAGCATTATCATGTAAATTGTTACAACCTGCACTTGCAATGTGAGCAATTGGGGAAGATGCAACAATCTTATCTCCCTTATAGGTCTTGTTGAGAGGATCTCTCAATACAAAGCATCGAGATACTTATGGCCAACCATATCACAAATCTGGTATATATGCCTCCTACCAATACCATTTTTATTTGGCCAATGTTGGAAGTAGTGCTTGAAGAAGAAAAACAAGATGAATTTGGTGCAGAAGATGGAGGTTGAAGATCTTTAAGAAAAGATTGTAAATTATGTGAAATATCTCGAGGTTGAGTTGAATTTAGTTTAGACTTGGATTAAAAACCAGATCAATTTGTAGAAACCACATGAGTATGAAAGACTTTATCCTTATTATACTAGATTGTTGAACAATCATTCTCTCGTAAGTTTCAAGTTGGCTATGAAATGAACTGAAAGCAACAAATGAATTCTAACTAGAAGTACTGCTCAAACTAGCTAAAACATACATCACTAGATCACGTTCAGACATAGGCTCACCAATAGCTTCAAAATGATGTGACACTGTGCAAATATTGGAGATGTATTCAAGAGCTGATAAACCTTCCTTTCTTAAAGTTTGTAACTAGCTTTGCAAATCAATTATTAGTGACTGAGCACTAGATGCAAATGTCTCACCAAGAGATCGCTATTGTTCATAAGTTGTTCTTTTGCGAGACACCATGGAATTCATGTCACTTAAAACTGAAGCATAAACCAAACTCTTAACCATATTGTTAAGTCAATTCCAATTCATAAATCTAGGATTTAGAACACTTTGTCCTAAATCAAGTAAACGAGAAAGAGATGACAAGGTGCCATCGACAAAACCTTCAAGACCATAAGCGATGATCAAAATCTCCATTTACTCTCGTCACCCCAAATAATTGTTGTGATCAAGTTTGATGGACAAACTTGCATTGACCGAAGGATTGGATGAAAAATTATGAGCCAACAAATCAAATGTAGACAAAGTAGAATTGTTTGTAATTGAAGGAGATGCAGCTTGTGAATTTGATCTTGATGATTAGTGATAGGAGAATGAACTACATCATGATAGGATAATGCATTCTTTGATGCCATTGTTAAAGCTTCAAGAAATCAAGATTAAGCAAGGAAGAAATCTGAGGATCTTTTGTGCTCTAATACCACACTAACAATTCACAGCTATAGAAAAACTGTGAAATGTAAATTGTATTTGTTGAGCTGAATATTACAAGTGACCTTGTGTGTATTTATACACAAGAAGACTTAACAACTAAGGAAGCCTAACAACTGATTCTGTTAGGAAGCATAACTAACTTAACTAACTCCAATAATAACAACCTTGCTTTAGACTCCAAAGATAATTGGACATTTTTTTTGGGCTAAACTACACCATTAGTCCCTAAACTTTGTAAAAATTTTACACTTTAGCTCCACAACTTTGTTTTCCTACTATCTTTTCAAACTTCACAAATTTAGTCCAAATTTAGAAATTAGACTAAATTGCATTACATCAACCAAAATTAACGGGTTATTTATTTATTTATTTATTTTGCATTTCCTTAACATTTAAAGTTTAACATAATTAGTCAAACATCTTTTTATATGGACAATATTTGTTAAATTGGAAAAGATGGTTAATACAATATTTTATTAAAAAAGTTAAGAGACCAGGGAGTTTATGAACCAATGGTGTAGTTAAACCTTATTTTTAGAGGGAAAAAAAGCTTATGAGTATGGTTGACCCTAAAACATTTGAAGGACTTACAAAAATATTTCAAAAAAATTACCTTTTCTCAATTCAAATTACCATAAACCCAGATTTGACAATTCAATATTGCAATGTAACAAATCCTAGAATTAATATCCTTGGCTGTTTATAACAGTTTGTTGTTAAGTGAAAACAGCAATAGTGAAACTTAAGGTTCTCTAGTTGTTTCTGGGCATGCATGCTAGTTTATGTTTGTTAAACACCAACCATTTGCATCCATTCTAAGGTGTAGAAATATACCATTATATTTGAATAAGTTTGAATAAGCTATAATGCTCAACACAAATGAGACGTACATTAAAGATGTGGCAAGAGAACATGCAATAAATTTAAACTTCATGGTTGACATTTAAAGGATAACTAAAACAAGTATGCAAACAATGTAGTGGATTGAAAGGGATGCCTAAAACAAGATGAGTCGGATTTTTCATCCGATGAGAAATTACTACAAACAATAAATAAAGCTACATTGACTAACCATGCTTTAGAAAAAATTCAACACTAATTAGAGCTAATGGCATAAGAGTATACTTCATAACATACAAACTGCTACACAACGAAGGCCTAAATGCTTGACCTAAATCACTTTTGACGAAAGAACTAATAACATATAATAAAGAGACAAATGTCATAAAAATTCCTTATATTAAGTCATTAGATTAGAAATAATATCATTTAGTCGTTTAGTCATGGAAAAAGGAATCAATTAAAGACAAAATATATTATTTTAACGATTTTTCTATTAAAAATTTATTATTTTTTATTAAGTAATTAAATACGATTAAAACACGAATATTTAATAATAGTAAAGTGATAATTAAAAATTAAATGCTTATTTATGAATTGTTACTATTTTATTTTAATGTTTTATTAATTTTTTAATTTTTATTAAAAATTAAAATATATATTAAATAAATTTTTATTTGAATATTATTATTGTTGATTTTTTCTTAAATAATTTCATCTTAAATTCTACTTTTATCCTAGTTCAAGACTCTTTTGATTGCATTTCGATCACTTACAAAAAATAATAATATTTTAATAAAAAAATCATTAAAATATGACTACATGTAGGGGTGTCCACCGGTCCGATTTGGGGAAAAAAATTTAACCGGACCGGACCGTTTGATTTAAACCGTTCGGTCCGGTTTTTAGACACCTTTAGTGAGAAATAATATGAAAATTTTAATATATTATTAAACCGGTCCAGTCCGATTCGACCAGTTTAAAAATTAATACAAACCGAACCGTTTGATTTATAAAACCGTTCAGTCCAATCCGATCAAGTCCGATTTTTCGGTTTGATCCGATCTGGACCGATTTATGGCACCCTTAACTATATGACACTATTTGCAATCTAAGAAACTAAAGAACACAAATGATTTAATCTAAGGAACATGTATGACACCTCATCCTATCATAAATAGGTAGCAAAATTAACGACATAATAATAATAATCTCCCATACTTTTATATTTAAGTAATTAAAACATAAAACAAAATTCATATTTACATTAACGTATCATAGTTAATAAAAAAGTAATGCTACTTCCGGAGTTAAGATCTTCCAAACTCATAAACGTCAGGAGTACAATTTTCTATAAATGTGAGCCATAAAATATAAAACATTAAAATAAAATGCAAAAGACCACTAGCATTTTTCAATACAAGTTTTTGGTGGAGCTAGCTCTGAAAGATCAAAGCCCATGAAAATTATTTTAAACCTAGCCCAGCCCATTAGATAAACTGAAAATAGAAATAAATGAACCTCTATAGAAAAAAAATATAAAAAAAAACAGGAAAAGGAAAAGAAAAGTTTCAAGCTCAGAAACAGAGGACAAGAACCAGCAAACCCGCATTAAAGGAATGATCTCATAATGCAATGAGAAGTGAAAAAAAGACATATCATAAGAGTTAAGAGAAGACCCAGCAAATCGCCTACTCAAACCAGGTTACTACATCAAATCGATCCAATCTTACCTCAAATAATTGCATAACTTTGATCGAAAGAGAGAAAATGTGATATTAATATAAACCAATGAAATTGACAAAATGAGTTAGGATCTACCAACAGCTGAGTTCCGATCTTATATCAGCAATTGGAAAAGAAAAAAAAACTAACGAAAATAAAATATATTTAATGGAAATATTTATATATAGATCGATCAGCTTTCCAATAAGAAAAAATAAACAGTTAGCAGAGATGATCACGCATTGACATAAATGTGAAATGAAAAAAAAAATTAACGGAGAGAAAAATACCGGAAGCAAATCCTCTGTGGGATACAGATAATCTGAGATATGAGGCAGCTCTTGAAGCCCACAACAACCTTGAAGCCATAGTTGAATCCACCCAGACTCACTTACCTAACGACACCGTCTTTTAGTACACTACACACCACCTCACTCTCGCCCTTCTTCGCTTTATATAATGGTGTGCGGTAGGTAGGTTTTATTTTGGATTAATCGTATAATATCACCCATTATTAAGTTTTATTTTTAATTTTAAGAAAATATATATGTGTTTATTTTTTACAATTTAAAATATTTTTTTATTAAATTAAAAGTAAATTTATATTGAATAATTAATTTCATTCATTTATTTTTCTCCTATTTTATTAAAGTTTTGTTATATTGTAAGGCTGCGTTTAGCATTACAATTTTAGCAAAATTTAAAAAATATGGAATTACAATTTCAGTTATATGCACACGTGCATACTCGCATTGCAATTTGCAAATGTATTTTATAATTACCAATATAAAAATGCTAAAAAGACACAATTAATAAGTGATATGATAAATTATATAATTTAACTCTTATCCTTACTAAATCTCATCAGTTTAGTTTTGCCTTTCTTAATGAGAGATTTTTTCACATTAGAATTTGATAAATAAATTGAGATGAAAATATTAGTTGTGGTATTTAACGTGGTTAGGAATGTTAACGAGTGAAACAAAGTTCAAAAATATTTAACTTAAAATTGTAATTGAAATATTATATTATGTTCAAAATCGATGAGTATAACTATAAGGAATCATCATTAGATAACGGTTATTCATTTAGAATTCTAAAAATCAAACTTTAATATTTTTTTAATTTAAATTATTCAAAAATATGAAATTTTAATAAAATAAATATTTATAAATTAAAAATAATAACATGTTATGTATATTTAATATATTAATTTTAATTTTTTTCATAAATATTAAATTATAAACGTTTCTATCTCTATATGTATAAAAAATATAATATTCAATGAAATATAAATTTATAATTTTGAATATCGGGATTGGATTACCCCACTTTCAAAATCAAAACCATAAAAGAATAATCGAACCTAAAAATAAAATTAACATTTATCATCTAAAATCAAACACATTTTATTATTATCGAGAGTTACTCAAACCACAAAACATTTTGGCATCCATAACCATCGCTCTTCCCAATAGGATGATGAGTGAAAATGTTCCATTTCTTTACACCAAGTGTGTTATTTAGTATCTTAGTTTAGAAAATGTGTTTTTATTTATTTATTTGTAAAAAGTGTGTTATTTAAATATATTTGTTTGTTAAGAGAATGTGGCATGCAATGATAAAGTTAAATTTTTATTTAATATAATAAAATAATACATGTATCATATGTATGTTTATATTTTTTAAAAAAAATATACTTAAAAAAATTAATATTTAATTAAAAAGTATTCAAATTTTTATGAATTTTTTTTTCCAAACTTAAAAACAAATTTTTATTATCTAATATATAAAGTTGCATATTAGATAATGCAAATTTTATTTAAATTTGATCGAAAGAATTTATTAAAATTTTTGAGAAATTTTTTTAATTAAAAATTGTGACTATATGTCTATTAAAAAATACAAACATATATGTATCATATATATATCAAAATTATAAACATGCATGATATATTTTTTTTTAAAAAAAAAAGAAGACAAAAATAAGTTTTCTAAACAACACTAATGTCTAAACAAAAAAACTTATAGGACATTTTTCTTTTCCCAATATATCTATAAGATAAGGAGTATATTTAATAAAAAAATCAACATCATTAAACTTATTTTAGCATGTATAAAATTTGAAGTTTGAGTTTCAATTATGATAATACTAATAGTATAATTATTTTTAAAAAAATTAATGGTATAATATATGTAGTAGAAATAAAATTTTACATTCAGCTTTCAAATGTAATGAAATGTTATTGAATGTATTAATATAATAAATTGAATTTATAATGTAATTGAATAATTTATTTCAAAAAAAACTTATAATTATGCTATCAAATTATTACGTTTACTTAGAATATAATATTAAACTAAATTTTTTCACATTTTTACCGTCTAATAAAAATAAATATTTCGTTGATACCATTTCATTAGTCTTCTGTCCATATGTGCTGTTAAAATTTAAAAAAAAATCTAAAAATCTCTAAATTCACTTTTCATTATCTTCCTCGTCAAATCTTAATCCATTATTTTTGGGTATTCATTGTTAATTGGAGGATAATTTACTGAAGGTTTGGTGAGGATACGATGAATATTGAATTTAAAGTTTTTTAGATTTTTTTAATTTTCGATTGGTATAAATAAATAAAAATTTAATTTAATGATATAAATGAATAAAATTTAATTTAATATTATATTTAAAACAAACGGAATAATCCAATAATATATTTCTAGGTTTATAATTTTGTTACTTTAAATATAAAAACTAAGCATTAAAAATATCATAAAATTTATTTTTGTTAATAATGTTTTTTTAACGTCTAGTTGTTACTTTAAGTAAACTAAGAATATTTAAATAAGAGTCAATAAATTAAATTGCAACTAAAGATAATATTTAAAGTCATTACTTAAAAGTATTGGGTTATTTTTGTCCAAAATTTGAAAATAAATAGACATAAATTAAGGGTACCATGTAAAAAAGTAAGTTGTTTCAAATTTAGATTAAAATTGTAAGTGATTGAAAAAACAATAACCAACTCAAACCTAACTTTACTTCTTCTTCTTTTGCAGGGATTGGGTAAAGTGAGGAATTCTTATGATTTTTCTTACTAGATTTCGTTTATTAATATTTTCTTTTTTGTTCTTATGTTATAGTTTATAATAATTTTAAGATTAATTTGATTATAATCCTTAAATTTAAAAATATTATTCACTTACCTAATATTTGAACAGTTGAAGTTTCAAAATTAGAATTTCTAAATACCCTATATAACAAAGAAAAACAACAAATCTTATTTATGATTCATCATCTATGTCAATAGATACTTCAATTTTTGAACATGAGCAAGACTTTTAAATGAGTTTAAGTTGAGTTAAATGGGTCGGTTCATAAACATGTAAACCTATCTTAATCATTATATTTAAGTGACTTGAGTTCGAATTAAAGTTAAATGGACAGGTCATAGATCATAAATGGATTGATTTATTAACAAAAATTGCACTATAACCCACAAACCTAACATGAATTCGAGGCTTTAAATGACTTTGTGTTAAGGTCAAACATGTTAGGTTAGAATCGAGTTGACTCGTCTTTATCCATTTATTAAATAACTTGGGTTAAGTTAGAACTAAACAGTTCGGGTCATAAACGAATTGACCCACTCATTTGACAACCCTTGAGTAGGATAATGAGCTCAACAAACAATACAAGTAAAACAAAGCATTTTGTTTTATATATAACTTACTTGCTTGATAGATTTTATTTTTTAAACTCGGTAAAAAAAAACAATATATATTATACTTTCAACATAAATTTCGTTAAATTAGAAATATAAAATGTATTATTAAACATATATTTTCTAATGATGAAGGATATCTAATTCTCACAAATTATTATAAACTCCGTTGAATAATCCCCCACCCACCCCACAAATATTTAGCATGGTGATGGAGATGTCAAGCCTCCCTTATCCCATCCCATTGACAACAGTATTCAACATGTTATTAAAATAAAATAAAAAAGAATATATGTTTAATGCCTAGGAGAGTTAAATGAAAAAAATGAAATTAGAAACCTTGAAACTAATCAAAATTTTGTTTTTGTAGTATAAGAGACGAAGTTAACGTTCTCCATTATGTTAGGGAATGAAATCCAGAAGAGTACTACTTCATTTCCCAAGTTAAGATCATCCCAGAAGTGGCAAATTATGCTTAGCTCACACTTCAAATTGCGGTACCCTATGCCCAATGCATGGGACAATCCTATGGAACTAATTGCTTGAGATTATACGTACATAGATAATGTAGTTTCAATCCAACTCCAAGCTTGCCTTTGACAGTTGGTTAATGAATAATTGATAATTAGGTCAAACAGGCCAATCCAACTTCTTCCCTTTGGAAGGCCAACCCTTAATCAACTCTAGTAGGAACCTTGGAAGTTATATTCAATATATTCACACTTGTATTTCCTGTATTAATAAATCAATAACAAAACGAAAACTTAGGAAGCCTTTTATGCACTGTATTTCTACAATCAAATAGAAATTCCTCACCTATGAGGTAGTATTAATTTTCCAACAAAAATCAAAAAGGGTAGTATCAATCATTTGTATATACTGTTAAAGATAGCATCAGTGTACAAGTATCTGAAAATGCCATCTAAAAAAGTGTTCGGTATATCAGTAAATGTGGCTGCTACGGTGGTTTTATGCTGCAGCAGATATTGATTGAGATTTCTGTCGGGGCGGTACACGGAGCCAAGACTTCATCGAGTCATATGCTGTGAAACCGATTGCCACTGATGGAACAATCTGAGAAAACAGTTTAGCACTTTGTTATATGAGCCAGGACAACAAAATCAATTGCAGAAAACAATCCTGCTAGCTACTGGTAACCAGTGGACACAAAAGTAATTCTAGTTTCTAAAAAGACTCATAAGTATGCACAAGATTGGCAAATGTTTACCATTAGAACAATGATTAGACCATGTAGTATGAGTAGAGTAGTCACCTTGATGTAATTAATGCTCAGCCCTGCAAACAATTGCCTCCACCCTTGATTACGAACAATAGCACTAAGCCCATCGAATGTGTTCTTATAGTTGGTACTATCTCGGCCTGAGGCAAGCGGACTTCCAACCTGTCATATCATCAAAAGCTAATGTCAAAATCCAAACTTCAAATCCCTGCAAAATATAGTAATAACACTATAGCTATCATGATTGACAAAAGCACCAACAAAAGCTTTCTTTCAGTTGTATCATCATTTGTCTCATGCTTTTTAGCCATCTCATGTTTATTTAATTTCTTCTGCTCACTTCAAGTATGACAACGTTAACAAGTATTGAAGCAGATTATGATTACACATTAAACTTCAAGTTTCCTCAGTCTCACTACCGGCTTGAGCCTATCTGATCAACCAATCAATCATATATACAATGATATATACTTCCATACCATCAGTTGCCAAAACTAAAGACAATCTGATTCTGACAGGTCCAGTGCAGAGTGAGATCCTTTGTTTGTTTTTCACATTCAGATTCGCTGCATGGTGAGTCCCTTTGTTTATAAAAATGTGCACGTTGGTCTTTTTTTTTTTTGAAAGATGCATCAGAAGATCTTAGGTTTTAAGAATGTGATTTAAGTTCATTCTGTAGTAAAAATGAAAAATTTGACCTTTTTGGCACATGTTTATTTTAACATTATTTGTCATTTAGGGCTGAAAATACATATATGTGCTTCTATTCATCTCACAACTTGGTCACATTTATTGATTGACCATAATTTTGCAATGAGCATCATACACGTTGAACTTATCTGCACTTTCTCAAGTGCTAGGGGACCTAAAGTGCATCATTAGTGAACAAAGAGACTAAAATGCACCTTTTAAAAATAAAGTGGACCATTTTTACGCTCAAGCCAACAAAAGGTTAAGCTAAGTCATGTTCCTACTCTGCAATCTTGCAGTATATCATACATGTTAGCATTTAGTTTCCCAGCCAGCTCACTCTACAGTGGAAAGAGTAGGAGTATTATGACGAAAGAATACCTGCATCTGCCTTCTAACAACATCTAATGGGTACGTGAAGGTCTGCCCAAATAACCCAGCTAGTGCACCACAAGAGAGACGCATAACAATGGAGTTTTCATACTCTTCAGGAACGTGCCTCTTGAGTTCCTCATATATATAAAACTTCAAACCAGCATAAGGAAGGATTCCGGTGAGTGTTGGGCCTGCTCAGACAATTTAGTTTCAAATTTGCATGTAAACATACATAATTATATGACAATATAAAGCACACCTTATACTAGTACAAGTTATTGGCAACCATCATCTACATGAAACAAAGGTCTCCTTACAACAAAAATAAAAAAAAATAAAAAAATCACAAGCAATACAACATCAAAGGAAAAAAGAAAAAGAAAAATAGTTCTGTATAAACATTATAAAAAATATTTGTACATCACAGCAAGGGAAATATAAACATACCAACCCCACGATAAAGCCCGCGTGCTCCCCCTTCCTTGTAGACACTGAAAAGGACATCCTTTATACCCTTATAAGCAGGTCGAGAATGAAGTCCTTTAGTACCATGATTCAGATTTACCCTGGTGTCCACAACCTACCCAACCATTGGCATTTATATGCAAAAGGAAAAAAGCCTTAATAAGAAAATTGAAGTGACAAACAATCAAAACCTTTTAAGGATAAAACCAATGAAGCACATAATATATCATCTTTGAAAGAAATAATCATATATCAGACTTATCAGTGTCATGATACGAAAAGGTATTGTCTTGATTGCTTCCCAAACATAGAGTGGTGACATTAAGACTCCTAAAAGCAATAGGTTAATGGCTCACAACAATGCTTTGAAGAATCCTTATAATGTTAATTTATAGAGTCGGCAATATCCTTTAACTAGAAGGCAGCCTAAATAGTAAGTACTTTGGTGTCAATAACATAATGTTTTAATACCAACCTGATACGCAAGCTTAGTACGAGCTAGGTCCAAGGGGTATGTGCAAAGGACTGCTGTCCCTCCAGCTGCTGAACCAGCTAACAGATCAATGTGAGATCCTGATCCAAGGTTAGGACAATTGCCCAAGATCCAAGACCGGTACTGCTCATATGCCATGAAGTGTAGGGCAGCGTATGGAATAATTCGAATAACGCTAGCTCCATTTCCCCTAAAAGAAAAGCATATTAGTTTGATAAGGAGAGATATATGGAAATTTAGAAAATATATTGTTTCCAAACTTACTTATAAAATCCGTGAATCCCTTCATGCTGCAGTAACTTCTTCATAGATTGAGACACTCCAAGAGAATGGAAACCTTCAGTCCTTGTCTATAAACATCCATGTGCATATGTAGATAAATACAACACAGAGAGATTAGCAAGGGGAAGAAAAGGATTGAGATAAGTAGTTAAATACATACTATAAAAAATACCAAGGAAACAACAAAAATGCAAGAACATCTAAAAGCATATTTCTGAAGTAAACACATTTAGTAATACTAAAACGGTTGGCCTTTCACGAATAACTTAGCCTCCTAAATTGTATATTGCTTCCACGTCCAATAATCCTGACAAATTCTTGATACAGCTGTCATTTAGCTATTCGTTTTACTCATACATTGCAGCCAAACTTTTCACAGTAGAAGAGGACGCCCATAACTTCTTTAAATTGGAGAAACACCCTTCATTCCTAAGGAAACAACAAATAGGTGTTCTACCATTAAAATAAAAATTTCTCATATATCCCCTTATGGTTATTGTTGGATGTTAGTTCTCCCTAAGTATTAAGGTATGCTTGTTCCCTGGAAAAAAGATAAGGTTTTCAAATTGAGAACAATACCGCCAGGGCTTCTTACTTATTGAAAAAATGAAACTTAGATTTTGTATCAATTTAATCCTACTATTATTAGAGAGTGATCGCATAAGGATAAAATTAATTTTATTTTTCATTTCATTTTTTTATTTTTCAAATGTACAAAATAGAGATTGTTTTAACTTTAATAAGTTGTAATTGAAAAAAATTGAAGAAAAAATGAAATAAAAATATAAAAAATGATTAATTTTTTTTTATCGAGTCACTTTTTCATAATCATAATTATAAGACTAAATTGTCAAAGAAATAAGTAACGCCACCCTCTTTCAATCTTTCGAATTTGTATAGGGTACCACCTAAGAGCATGGATGCTTGACACTTGTCCTATCTAGGGTCTAGAGGTTGTTGGGAGGATCCCAGGGTTGATGGTCGTGGGCCGAAATTGGATGGCCCGTAGTCTTGAGGTTCGTCCTATGAGAACCTAGGGTTTGGCCGATCAGGGGTTTTTTAAATGAAGAGGGTCTCCAAAGGGGATGGAGTTTGATAGAAAGAGCCTTCGGTTGTATGGCAGGTGGGCGTATGAGGTCCTTCTGTCCATGGGGACAGACAGGTACCAACTGTGATATTATAGATTACCAGCCCAGTGAAGATTTCACATAAAAATAGTAATCAATCACTTATAGATTTCCAACCCCGTGAAGATTTTACATAAAAATAGTAATCAATCATTCATTCTTGAACATGTTACCAGCAACATTTACTTTATATCTGGTCAAATTAATATAGTTATCTGACCTTAAAAAAAGACCATCATAATTAGTAATTAAAAAAAAGTTGGTACCACAATTTTGGTATGATATACCTGCAAAAGTATCTTGATCCGCTCAAGAGGTGCAATAGAAGTTTTAGCAATTGCTCCAGCAGCACCTCCAGCAATTAACTCCTTAACATAAACAGGCATAGTATGAATGAAAGAAATCTCTTCACGCCTGGATGAACCATCAACCCAACCAGCCACATTTGTTGGCAAGGTAGACCTTTGTGTAGAACCCATCCCTGCTTTTCTCTATCACTTAAAAAAATACCACTTTCACAACCCAATTCTTCAATGCCAAAAAGAATTTCTAATCACCCACTTTGCAACTTGAAAAACTCCTTATCCCATCTATCTCTAGGGATACAAACAGAGAAGATCCTTTGACCAGACGTCAAATAAAATGGCCTGAGAACACCCAGAAACAAATTGGGCAAGTTCACAAGCCGATCTTCCTCTACAAGAATCTCAAGACACATCCAAAGATGTACGAGGAACAGAAGAAGCAGAACAAACGGAAACAAACCCACTATCCCCCCTTCAATGAAGATCTATAAGAAACTCATTCATAATCCAATTGAATCTCGATGATATTTTAAAAAATTCTGATCTACACCGACAACGGGAGTCGAAATTGTCTCAGCTAAAGCAACGATTGATCAACTATTCAAGTTTTGGTTGTTGTTGTTGATGAGGGAATAGGGTTATAATATTCTCTCTAAGAAAATCATCAAATAAGGGGATGGGTTTGAAGGAGAATCCAAATTGAATAGAAAAACCTAAAAGGTAAGAGAGAAACCTAAAAGTTAAGAGAGAACCCTAAAAGGGAAGAGATGTCCAAGGAGAACAGGGCACGTCAATTTTGGTTTAGCTAAAAACGCAACTGTTTTCCTTTGCCGAAGAAAGGACGACGTTTTCTTTGGGTCGAGAGCGCATGAGGACCTTAATTTTTGAAAAAAAAAATATTTTATTTTAAAAACAATTTAAAATATATTAAAAGTCTTTATTTATTTTTAAACTGTAAAAAATTTTATTTTAATATAATTATTGTTTAGACATATAAAAATAATATGATATCATAAATAATAATATAATAATATTTATTTTTTATTCAAAAATCAACTACTTAATTATTTTTATGATAACATAATTATCTATTATGTATAATACCATATGATATTTATATATTTAAGTTATAACAAAATTAAAATAATTAACTTAAAATAAATAAAGAATTTACAATAATTTTTTAAAAAATCAGAAACTAAAATACATTTTTTTATAATATAAGAGATTTCAATAGCTATTTTCTCTAAAAACATTTTAACACAACCGAGAAAATTGGGTAATTATCAACCCGATTACTAATTTGAGCTTTTTTTTAAATATAACATACAAATCTATTTCAATATTATTATATCTCATAAATATATTATTATCTTAATTAATATAATAATTTTATATTTAATAAAATTTAATAAATTTAACAATAATATTATACATATAAAATCTAAAACACTAACCTCATGTTTGATTGATTAGATTGAAGTAGAATCAGAATTGATTCTTTTTAATTTTATGTTTGGTTAGGTTGAAAAGTGAGAATAAAATGGAATCAATTTAAAAAAAAAAAGAGAATCAGAATTCTTCGTCCCCTTAAAAAATCATGATTTCATTTTCATCTAAATTTGTTTTTCAATTTTACCCCAAGCTTAAATATAACCTTAAACCCTAAACCTCAAATCCCTAAATCCCAAATTCCAACCCTCAAAACCCTAAACCTTATTTAAAAAAATAATAGTTTTAATAATATATTTTATTTTTAAGTAATAATTATTTAAAAAATAATAATTTCAATAATGTATTTTGTCTGACTAAAAAATAATTATTAAATAATATTATTTAAATTTTACTGAATATAAGGGTATTAATGTAATATACAATATTTTTCATTTTGTTTCAATTGTAAACCAAATACTGTAATACTGATTCTTTCTTTGATTCCAGTTATTAAACCAAATAAAATTATTTCATTTTCATTCTAATTCTCATTCTTATTTTTATTTCATTTCATTCTGTGAACCAAACACCACCTAAAAACATTTTCTAATCTTTTAATATTTTCATTACATTCGATTTCGTGAACCAAACGTAACTTAAACATTTTTCAATCTCCTAATATAACTTATTGTAAGGATCTAGTTGACACCTTACTGGATGTTAAGTTAGATGCGTTCTATTAACTTGGTAACCCATTTTTTAATAATAATCTTTTATTTTTTTCTATACATTTTTTGTTTCTTTATTTTTTTATTTTTAGTCGACTAAATTTTCTATTAAATTTATAATTAAATAGGTAATATACCATCCATTTCCCAATTTAAAATTTTAATTTAGAATTTAAACCTTTCTAATTTCTTACCTTTTTTTAAAACTCCATTCCGTATTCTTGATCATAAACAATCACTTTGTGATTGGATAATTCAAATATTATCAATTTAAAATGTTATCACTTCATAAATACTTAGCTAATTTTTTTTACAAATTTTTAAAAATTCCTACAAAGATTTTTATGTTGCTATTTTCCTTATTAGAAAACTTGATAATGGTGGGCTGTTCTCAAATTATAGAATTAATGATAATTGATAACCTAAAGAAGCTAACTTTAATGAATATATGACATTTTGTTCAAATTAATTTTCTAAAGACTACTAGTTGTATCTTATAAAATTAAAAATTTAAGTTTGTTATATGTATCAAGCTTAGAGTAGCAATTTGTATCGTAATTCAATTCACCGAATTAAACTCGCATAAAATAAAAATTAAATTAAATTTGGGTCAAATTCGAGCCAGTTCAAATAAACCAAAAACCGAGTTGAGTTAAGTTAGGTTCAAACCAATCTATTAGCCCAAAGTAATTTTAAAAAAAATTTATAACATGTAAACATTACAGCTTACACGCTAGGTTAAAAACTTAAAATTTAATAAACATATTTCTTATTAATTGCCAACCAACTCAGTTTCACTCTCTCAATTTTCTACTTTTCTAATAATAAGCAACAGTCGTCTCTTCAACAATAGCTCTACACCCAACATTGTTTCATTCTTCTCCAATTGCAACCTTACGTCCATTGAAGTAGCTTAAAGTATATTTTGTGCCAACCTAAAAAATGATTTTTATTTGTATAATCACTGTATAATTACTTGAATGCACTAAGATAGCTTTATATATATGTGATCATTTTTAGAAGAAATTATTTGTTTAGTCTTACTCATTTATTTCTTTGTTTCATAACTAGTGAAAATTATATTGAGATTTGAAGCTTTTTATTCAAATTATGAGTTTTCATGAAGACATGATGGTCTCTAAATTTTATCAAATTTATTTAAAAATAGACTTCTTGCTTTAAGAATTAGCTTTATTTAACTTATATTTACTAGTGCTCATATTTTGTATTTAACTAGTTATTGTAACATAACATGTGTGTGTAAGAAGCTGTTTTATCTCTGTAGATTTTGTTGTGTGCATAAATTGTTCATTTAGTGTTAATTTATTATTTGTTCAAATGACTAATAGTTGTAATATTATTTTTCTCATTTATGGTATTTTATGTAATGATGTTTGAACTAATAAATTTTAATCATTAAACATATTTTTGATTTATAATTTTTTTAATTAACTAAAAAAATATAATTAATAATTCGTGTTAGTTTGTGCTATTTTAGGTCAACTCGTTTGTGTTTAGTTTAGGTTTAGCCTCACCTTTATTGCCTTGAATTAAATTTGAATTGAGCTATGGTTGAATCAATTTGAGATGTGTTAGTTCAAGCCAACTCGAACTGACCTAGCTCGCACAAATTGTCATCGCTAATCAAGCTATATATTTTTTTAATAGCCTAAAAGCAATGCAATAATGGCTTTTGGCAAATCTAATTAATAGAATATTCTATTTAATTAGTCAAAATATATTCTTTAATTTATGATTTGTAAGATTTTTCTATACTATTTTGTGTATAAGAACAAAATATAAAAAACAAAAAGCTCATTGTTATGCAATAAGAGAAGCAATACAAAGCATAACAAGTAAGAAATGACTTAGTACAAGTGTTTACTTAGAAAATTTATTTATATCTTTCAAAAGATATAAGATGAAAGTGACTCAAGAATGAACAATATTTCATATTAGATAGTGAAATTATTATTATTATTATTTTTATTATTATTTTAATAAGGGACATGGTACTAGAAAGACCTATAATATTGTATTCTATTGTCAATAATTAATGCTACACAATTTAAAATATATCTTAAATGATGTATTAGCACTATAAATAGGTTAATTCCTAAGTCTTTTATTTAATTCTCATTTGAGATTATTTCCACAAAAAATGAGATAAAAATGGAATGGACCTTACACAATTATCCAAGTTTTTTCACATGGAGTAGTAAAGTTATTGAATCCAAAGACACAAATAATTTTCAAAGTCAATGGACACCGTGTAAAGTCTTATTTTGAAGGAAAATACAACATGGTTGACGATGATTTCATATTGATAAATTGATCCTCAGCACTATGAAGATACGTCTTGTTGAGACGTTAAACCAAGTGTTGGACAGGAGGTAACCCATCAATATAAGTACATTTTCTTTTATACAATTTTATTTAATTAATTTATTTTATGTTTGTTTATTTAATTTTAAGCATTAATGTAATTAACGTTTTGAGATGTATTAGAATTTACAATATTTTGTCTATGAGCATAATTATTTCAAGATGATGTTGGTTGCACCTTGTTTTTCACATCAAATCATTAACACATCAAATGTATTAATAATTTTTCTATCTTTATTTTTACAATTTACATTTCTTAAACATTAAGAACAATGTAGATTCTAGGTTAGAGTGGGTATATAAAAGTTACACATTTTACACCTTTTTTATTCTTAGATAATTTAAACAATTTTCACATAATTTTATTTCTAATTTATTTGTTTAGTAATTTTTAGTTTTTTTAGAGTAATTTTAAAAAATTTCACAAAAAATTGATCATGTCTTAGAATTGAATTTAAACTATGATTAAGTCTTTTTACACCATTAAATTAATTTTCAAAAATATATCATGAAGTAATGTGATAATTAGTTAGTTTTTATCATAACTAATATTTATTGATAAGGTGTGAAAATTATATTAAACCCAAAATTGGTGTTTATGAATCAAATAGTAGAGACTACCATTGTGAGAAACATTTTGAGCCTATTATCCATTATTCTAAGTGATAAATATTATTTTTTCTACTCTAAATACTTTTCTTATTTCTTCACTATTATTAGATGATCTCTATAGGATTTAACATTGAATGTCTGCATTTTTACATCTTAATGAAGTGTTATATTTATTTTTCATTTGCTTAGATTAAATTATTTAAGTAGAAATTGATATCATATGTTTTTCTTCATTCATGCATGAATTCTTTTAAAAAAGAGATATATTTAGGGTTATCGAAATAAATACAATAGAAAATCTAAATATTAACCACTCACCTTACCATATAAAAAATTTACAATCTGTACATGGGTCCACTCTCTAAAAATGAATTTTCTTATAAAAAAGAATATAACTAAAAGAAAAAAATAAAAAGAAAGAGGAAAATGAATAGCATAATCTATATACTATGACCCAAAAAAGCCAAAATAGTTGTGAGAAATGGTTTAATGTAAAAGAAAATATAGTAAGTAGTTCCCTAAGAAGTGATTGCATTTTCCTACATTTTCTAAAAAGCGTATTACTTGATATTTTTATTTGATGAATCTGATTGATGCATTTTATTGATGCATGAAAGTAATGAATAATATTTTATAAATCCTTATATTTGATTCCTTTTATGAGATCAATATTAAAATAACACTTTGAACCTTTCTTCTTTATACATATGCGAACATATTAGTTCATTTCTATACATCAACTATTTTGCATATAAATTAGTATGAGTGTTTGAACCCATAGGATTTAGTGTTTTTGAGAGTATTGACTTGTGAGGAATAGAGTCAAGCGAAGTCAAATTCCTGACATAGAGTTTAAGTGAAATTAAATTGATATATTTTTTATATGAACTATGAAAATGATTTTTAACTAATTATTATAATAAATCATGAATGTTTAGGAAGTTGAAATAATCTATACTTAAGATTTTAATTATGAAATTTAAAAGAGATTATAAGTATGAGATATTTTTTTCTTTATTTTATTTTAGTCTTTATACTTTATTTTTAATTTTAGTTAACTTCTTATTTTATTTGTTTTATTTTCTTTTCATTTTTTGTTAAGATTTGTGTGTATCATTACTAAAAATCCTCACGAGACTTAAACTCGTCTACTAGGGCAACCTAGTGGTTTAACGGCTTGTTACATATGCTAAATGCAACCGTGTCAATCCACAGAAGTGATTTAGGATAGTTTAATTTTTAATTTTTTAGTTTTCATTGATTTTTTCTATTATATTTTAAACAAATCTATTTTTTTAAATTAATGGGTATATTGTAGTGTTTTGCAGGTATTTTAATATATAAATATTAAAATAAATAAAAATACTTTAAGTATGTTTATCACACTTTTTGGAGCTTAAATGAATATCATTTATTTGATATTATCCAAAGTGAAGAAAAGAGATAATGGAAAATAAAAAAAATTGTATCTCGGGGTATTTTCAGTAACTTTCTCTCCCCTTTTTCTATAGATTTTTATATTTTTAACTTTTAGAATTTATTTAGTTATTCCCTCAATTTTGAGGAAGAACATGTTTATATTTTAGTAGTTTCTAGTTTTCGATTCAACAAATTTTGGAGTTCAATTACTATCAGAGTTTTTTCAATCTTAGAATCAACTCTTCAAAGTTCTGTAAGGATATTGTTAAGGTATTAATTATTATTTTTGCAGTCCATATATCTGTGTTGCTTCTTTTGTGTCATTCTTGATTTGTCTGTAATCAATTATAAAATGTATGGTTGATAGTGAATATGATATAATAATAATGTTGTTATGCTTACAAAATATTAAATAGGTAAAATATTTTCTTAAAATAAATTGATTTTATTTTTATTCAAGATTTTTATAAAGAATGTTATTTGAAGGAGTACATTACTCTTACTAACAAACTTAATATGAGAGTTAAAATTAAGATTTGATTACCTGAACTTAATTTGTAGTAATACTCTTTTATTTTAGATTTAATTATTTGGATATTTAGAGTGAAACTCTATTTCAAAGTGTTTTACAAATAATTATTATTTTAAAATGTATTGACAACATATTTTCTTAATCATTTTTAAAACTTGAAATTTATTTTTCAGATAGTTAAATTCTTAAGTTTATTTTGGACACATTGAATAAAATCTAATTAACCGACTCCGCCTAAAGTTATGATTAGATGGTTTGCTATTTTCTTATAAATAAAGCTTAAATTTAATACTTAATTAATTAATAGGCCCTGCCTAAGGATATTAGTTAATTAATATTAAACAAAAGAATTTAGGCCTCGCTTAAGGACACTTTCATAGCAAAAAGATAAAATCAATAAATATCAATTTATATATTTAATAACCTTATTAATACAAGCAATCATAATTACTGAATTATTATATCCATTATTCTACATTGTTTATGAATATATTAAATTGCATGAGTATTTATTGAATATATCTTTATTTTTATGCATTAGATTAGTTTTGTTTTTTCAAATCATTGTGAGAGAATGTTTAGGTTTAATTTTATTTTTAAAATTTGAATAATATTTAAAACCCACACAATATTATTTTCTTGAATCGACCTTAGGAGTGTACTTATCATTTCTATAAATGATTCGTATACTTGCGAGAATTAATAAAATTTAAAATGGACAAGTATTTAGGAAATCAATATTATTGTCGATTTCATTCATCACTAATCCTATGTTATTTTTAGCAAAACATGCTTAATTTAATAAATGATAAGTAAAATAAATATAACATTAAAATAATACATAAAATTAATTATGAAAATATAATAATACAATTAAAATTAATACCACAATTGTATTTGTCAATATACAGAACTTCAATATTGATCTATATTTGAAAAATCTCCAAACAGATCTGCTTAAACTATTTATTGAATCGAAAATTACTACTACATAAATTGAAATTTGTTCAACTCTCAAAATTGAGAAAAAAAAACTTTAAACTAAGAAACTAAAACTAAGGAAAAGAAAGAAGAGATAGCTAAGGGTTCGTTTTTACATAGGTACGAGGGGTTTATATAGGGTGGAAAACATGGAAAAAGGAAGAGAAGAACGCGGATCATAATTGAGAGAATATGAGGCGTCGCAGTATGCATTTTTCCACCATTGTGGCATATGTTGATTTCATACACGTTGAAATTCTGACCCCAAACACTCGTGCCATGGCACACAACTTTCCACCGTTGTGGTACACATCAAACTACATATTTCTAATTTCTTTTTGTTTCACCCCCTTACAAACTTGTTTGAAACATATATAAGGTTTACATATGTTTGGTCTTTACTTACAAACTTGTTTGAAACATATATAAGGTTTACATATGTTTGGTCTTTATTCTTCTTTGGTTTCAATTAAGTACTTTTAGATACTATTCTTCAAGTGTTTATCAATTTAATGATTTTGAAACTAAAAATAACTGAAAAATAACTAAACATACTCGTGATTTTGAAAATATAAATTTGTTCAAATAATAATAAAATTATACAAATACAAATCTATTTCGACACTATAGTGCATATAAATCATATAATATATAGTGATTTTCAAGTACTCATCACAATCACCAACTAGCTTCTTGCTACTCTCTTAATAAGGATAACGAAAAACTAAATAAAATTAAACTATTTTAAATCATTTTCTTAGATTGACATAGTTGCTTTTAGCTTATGCAAATAGCCTTTAAACCTCTAGATTACCCTAGTGGACGAGTTCAAGTTGTGTAAGGGTTTTCAATGATGATACCCACAAATATCAAAATAAATGCAAAAATTAAAAGAAATAACAAAACAAAAATGAAAAATTAATAAAGTAAACTCAAAATAAAACAACAAAATAAAAAGTAAGAATAGGAATACAAATTTTTTCATGCTTCTAATATCTTTAAAGTTCATAATTAAAATCTAAATCATAAGTTAAAATAAATAACCTAAAAAATTTGCTGAAAGTCATAAGTTCATATTCCACGTAAAAAATGCATCAATATTAATTTACCTAATTTTAGTGTTTAGAACCCGAATTCACTTCAACTCTTAACCTCACAAGTAATTATCTCAATATTACATTGATCCTATGGGTTCAAGCACTCTATCAAAGTTATATATGCAAATAGAGTTTATATAAATAAATGAACTAACGAGTTTGCATATGTTTAAAGAAAAAAGGGCTCAAAGTAGTGTGTAAAATTTGATATCATGAGGAATCAAATGATAGGATTTATAAATAAATCACGTACTATTTTCATACATTAATCAAAATTATCAAATAAAAATATCAAGTATATGCCTTTAGAGATGAATGAATGACAATGGCTTCAAGGGGAATTATTTCCTATCTTTCTTTTGTATTAGTTATTTCTCACAATTATAAGGATTTGTTTAGGTCATAGTATTTAGTTTGCATTATTGATTTTTCTCTCTTTTATTTTTATTTCTTTCTATTTTTTTATAAGAGATATTCTTCTTCTTCTTATTTTAGAGACTGGACCCATATGCATATTTTTAAGATTTTGGTGAGTGGCTAATTTTAGTTACTCTTTGTGTATTGGTTTTAGGAAATCCCAGATGTTTCTCTTTTTGGTGGAAGTTATGCATGAAATAAATAGGTATACACTTTCAATTTCTACTTAATTCTTTCAATTTAAAAAATAAACAATAAATATATAACACTTTATTAGATATAAAAATCCTTGTATTCAATGAAAAACCTATATAGATTATCTAACAATTTGAATAATCAAGAAGATTGTTTAAAGGACTAGAAAAATACTATCTCTCAAAATGAAACGATAAAGACTAAAAATATTCTCTCAACTATTTGATTCGTAAGTACCAATTTCGAGTCTATCTCAATATCAACGTTTTATCATGAAACACAAATTATCACAAAACTAACTAATTATTGCATTACTCCATGATATGTTAAAAAATTTAATCTAACAATGCAAAGACTTAATCATTTGCTTAAAATTAACTAAAAGATATGATAATTTTGAAATAACTTTTTTAAAAATTAAACCTAAAATTTCTACCAATAAAAACAAATAAATATAAGTGAAAATATAAATAAATAAAGAATTTAAAAATTGCTCATATTTATATAATGTAACTTTTCCTACCCCAACTTATAATTTACATTGTCTCCAATGTAACAAATGTAAATTAAAGATAAATAAGAAAAAAAGAGAAAAAATTATCTATTTAATGAATGTGATCAAGCATAGATGTGGAAAGCCTGATGCATCCATCATTTTAAACAATTTTTTAATTACACAAACTAAATATTATGCACTTATTATAGAACTCAACAAACATTTATTAAATTCAATAATTTTAAATATATTAAACATTGTTCCCATGACAGGAAAATAAACAAACTGAATTAAAAAAAATTACATGAAACAAAAGAAAATAACATGAAACAAACATAATATAAAAAAACCAAAATAACTAAAACAATTAAAATAAATTTCACAAAACAAACTAAAACAAATTACAAATGAAAATAAAAACTCATTAAAACCTAGAGCAAGTTATGAGCTCAACCCTCTATATCATTCGGTCCTTGTTCTTCATGATATTGTTGTGATCATTCATGTGGTGTAGAAATGAAATCATAATCTTAATCTTCAAATTCTCCTTAGTGGCTAGTATCTACCCCGAGATGGTTAAGTTGTAACCAATGCATTTCATAAAACAAATTGTTATAATTTACCTGATCATGATGCTGTCAATTTGCAAATGCAACGTGATGTGCATGATAGGCTTGGGTATAATTTTCCATGTAAGTCATTCTTTCACATAAATATTGAACTTCATCCTTCATTGTTATTCTTGATGAAGAAGTGACTCTTCTTTCTCTTTGGGCAATATTAGTACCCGAGGTGAGTTCATTAAATTATGCCATATTTAATAATTGACCAAATTGAAGCATAACTTCACCTTTTGGGTAAATCACCCCCGCTTTAGAACATAAAGTAGTAATGAGTTAAAGGAAGAAATAACTCAATCTGTGGTTGTTACCATACAACTTCATCCTAGGGTGAATTATGTTTCCAACATCCATAGACATTTTAGATATTATAACATACAGTGATATTGCCCGCACTTTATTCACAAAGCTATAATGAGTAAGGGGGATAAGTTTTGAATAGTTAAAAGACTATCATACATGGGAAACCTTACCCAAATATTTAGCTTCAAATCCTCTTGGTTTACCACAAGCAAAACTCCATCAACCCCTTCTACTTCTAGACTTTCTATTACTATAGCATAATTCACATTACTCAAGTAAGCTTCTTACTTACCCTGGCCTAAATTCATTGAACTAGAATGGACATTAACATCTAACGGTCTAAACGGGACTAGTACATCCTGTACTTCAACCATGTTATTGACAACATCGAGAATATTTGCATAAAATTCTTGAACTATAGATTCTACAATAGCTTTTGGTCTCTTAATGAACCGTCTCCAACCTAAAGCTACTATCACATCAATAATACCCTCAAATTGGACATTTGGTCCTAAATCAAAGTATATACCTCTCTCTATTATAAAACCTTATTTATTTATGCAACTTTATAAAATCTTAACTTGGCCTCAACACTAGTAAACTTTTCCCCATTATATGCTACATAAGTTCATGTCTCCTTTCCTTTTTCAGTTTTACTCCTTTTTCATGCCATTTTAAAAATAAATTAAATCTAAATCCAAGAGTTCACAAACAAATCTAGATAAAATAACAAAATACTAATTAATCCAACATTTTCTTTATCCTCATTTAATCCAATTTACGATTTGGAACTCTTTTTAATCCAAAATAATCTATAAAAAAATAGAGAATTTATTTTAAGACTTAAATTTTAAATTTTTTTGATTACTTGTATTATTGAGGAAGATGAATTTAAAGAAAACTCATTTGGGGATGATGATTTGATGATTTGTTGATCGTTTTTCCAAAAATTTCAATGAAATGGGTAAAAAATAGATATGAATGGAATTTTTGTGAAAAATATTTGAAGGATTGTGGAAGAAAGATTTGATTTTTTTTAGGATTATTTGGAATTTAAAAGGAGTGAAATTTTTTGTTTTGTGAAGAAGATTAAAAAATATGAGAAAAAATGGGTGTGAAATGCGTTTGGGTTGGTATTTGTGAGAAAATTTTATACACGGGCTAGGGCATCAAAAATTTCATGCGGTGACAAGCCTTTTGAAATTCCTTCCAAATTTGAGCAGAAACACTAATACCTAAGTAGGGTAAAATTGATGTTTTTGCGAGCCCAACTCTTTTCTTCACAAAGATATTTTCGTAAGAATCTCATTTTTTTAATATTATATAACTAACTAAAAAAAATAAACACACTTACTTAATAGTAAATAACAAAAAGTTTTAAAATTTATAGTTATCCTAATACTAATTAATTAAAATCTTAGTAAAAATAATTATAATTTAGACATTTAAAAATAAAAACAACAAAATAACAAATAACTAAAAAAATAACCACACAAATTTATAATTATAACTATACCTAAATAGTTTAAATAATAAAAATAGCAAACAAATAAAACAATTATAACTATGAAATAAAAATAAATTCAATTAAAGCAAAAACAAGAAAGAGTAATGGGTTACCTCCCATCCATGATCAAATTTATCGTCTTTAGTGAGACGTTGCTTAGAGAATTGCATCATTTAGTAAATTCAATGTCCTCTCATCATTGAGTTCAATTGTTGTTCTGACCAGGCAACTGTTCTTTGCCTTACTTCTACACGTGCTCAACTAGTTGGTCAAATTGTACCTCCACATTTTTGATGGAAGCCTCCATAGAGTTCAACCTTTGATTAGTTTTAGATTGGTTATCTCTACAAACTTAAATGAAAGCATTTAAGTTATCCTTAAGAGTTGGCTTATTGGGAGGACTCAGAGGCATCTATTGGTAGTATTGCTAGCCTTGTTGATTGGAGCTCTAGACAAATCGAGGATTGTTTTATTCATCTACCATGGATTATAAATACTTGTATTGGGGTCATACTTGGGTCTTGGTTGGTACCCATCCAATGTATTTACCTATTCAGGTCCATCAACTATTCTCCTTGGTAGGGATAGGTATCAACACCATATCCCAAAGTACTACACAATCCATATTGTTCTATATTGGTTAAAGCATGTGTAGTGAGAAGTACAACTTGCTTGGTCAATTGTGCAAGTTTCTTAGATACTTCAATACCATGATCTATTTCATGGACTCTAGCCCTTCTCACCCAGGAGCTTTTTTGTTGGAAATTAGCACCCAACATCTTAAAGAGTTTGTAAGTCTCAATGACATTCTTTTCACTCATAACTCCTCTATCAGCATTGTCAATGATGAACTAACATTATTGTGTCAATGATGAACTAAAATTATTGTGTCAATCAATCATAGAAAAATTTATTTTGTAGCTATAAAGGGTAGTTATGATGGGGGCATTAAATGAGGAAGAGTTTGAACCTATCCCAAGACTCGTGCAAAGGTTCTCCTCCATTTGAGAGAAAGTAGTTATTTTTGCTCTCAATTATGATTTTTTCTCATAGGAATAGAATTTTCCCTAAATTTAATATATGCATCCTCCTAGGTTATTAGGGAACCTGAAAGGAGTCACATTAGCCAAGTCTTGTCCTTGTCTTGTTGGTCCTCAATGACTACACCAAGGGTGAATGTTTGGACTATAGTATACAAGTCTCTAATGAAAGATAGATAGTCTTCACTCGGTAGTCCTTGGAAAGAAGATTACATGTAAAAATGAATATTTCTCAAGTCATAGTTCCTTGTAGATTCATCCAATTGGATTGAGACAGTAACAGTGCCAAAATTAGCCTTGCATACTTCTTCATAGAAGTATCCTTGGTCATGGATTTTTTCCCATAATTAAAAGTTCAAATTATGGGTCTAGATCTGGTTCAACTAAAGGCTAGGATGTTAGTATTCAACCGTTGTGATAGTTTTTTTGGATATATTAATATTTTTTATGTAAAGTGTAAAAGGATACCCTACGAATCTCCATCTCCCTTAAACAATGAAAAAACAAATTTAAATCACCTATTAAGTAGAAATATATAAATATATGTTACACATAATTTACGATCCAATAATTCATGATACAAAAAATAATAATACAAGTTTTATACATAATTACAACAAGTTACTAAGTTGTATTATATAATATATACATGTTATTAGTACACAAAATATCAAACAAAATATTTTACAAAAATAAATTAAAAATAAACTAAAAAATAACAAAGAATTGATTTAAAATAAATAAAAAGAAGAGAAAATGCACCATATTTTTAGATTTTAATTTATTTTTTAAAATTTAAAATTCCTATTGATCACGTGGGTAATCGGGGTTCATTCCTCGTCAACGACACCAATCTCGATATTTTTAGACTTTAAATGTTTTTTTTAGAGTTTCAAAAAATTTGGTTTTTTAATAAATGAAAATCATGAATATTTATAACACAAATTGTTTTTTAAGATTTTTAATAATAAAAATTTAAAAACGTTATTATTCTTCACCAACGATACAAAAAACCTGATGCATAAATTTTGTATTTGATAAATAGCTAGAAAATGCATGAATCACTTGGTAAAAAGTGATAAGTATACTTTCAATATCAATCTAAAGATGACTTACATGATTTTTGAATAATTTAACAAAATTTTTGAAAATGAAAAATAAACCTAAATCATCATGTCATAATTATTTTTGTTTGAAAATTCTATTCTAATAAATAAAATTAAAAGATAGATTTGATTTAACAACTATCATGTAGATAAACATTTAGTGATGAAGAATTTATGGATATATTAGTTAATTATGTTTGTTCTTATTAATTACGTTAATAAAAATATAAATTCATAGTATTGATTTTTTCTTTTTTTACAAAAATATCCTAAGACGATGATCAAACTCCTTATTAATAAAAATAAATTAATATCTTAAGACGGAGATGACCAATTGATTAATATTAAATTATGATTTATTTATAATAAAATAATAAACCATCTAATCAATGCTTAAGGTAGAACACGTAATTTAGACTCTCATTCAAGGTGTCAAAAGTTGGATTTAAAATCGATATATTTAAGAGCTAACTTTCAAATTTTAAAATCTATTATAAAAAATATGTCATCAATATATTTTCAAATATTAATTCTTATAAAAATATTTAAAATAAATGCTAAATGAGATCTAGATAATCAATCCTAAATCTAATAGTATTACTCTAAATTCAATCGAGATAATCATATCCTAAATCTAACTTTTATATTTTAAGTTTATTACAAAAATCATGACGTTACCATATTTTTTAATAATAAACTTTGTAGAATTTTTGAATGAAGATTGACGAATGTTTTGAATGAATAAATAAAAATAAATTTATTTTATAAAAATGTTTAACCTAAATTATTATTTAACAAGCATAATAACATTACTAATATCCTATATTATTTTCAACTAAACATTCTTAATTTAATAAATGATCAATAAATTAAATCTAACATTTAAAAAATACATTTAATTTTTAAAATATAAGAATATAATTAAAATTAATACATCAATTGTTACTCTCAATATACAAAACTCTAGTACTGATTTGTATTTAAAAAATCTCAAACATATTTGCTTAGACTATTTATTGAATCAAAATTACTATTACATATACTAAAATTTGTTTAACTCTCAAAATTAAGAGAATAACTTTAAAACTAAAATTAAGAGAAAGAAAGAAGAGAGAGATGAGGGTTGTTTTTTTTACAGAGGGGTGAGGGGTTTATATAGGGTGGAAGACAAAACAAAAGAAGGAGGACAAAATGGATCCTAACAAGCGTTGCGACATGTATTTTTCCACCATTGTGGCATGCATTGATTTTGTACACGTTGATATTCTGACCTGATACACTTACACCATAGTACACAATTTTCCACCATCATGGAATATGTCAAACTACATGTTTTCAACTTTTTTTGTTTCACCCCTTATAAGCCTAGTCAGAAAGTATGTAAAGCTTACATATGTTTAGTCTTTATTCTTATTTGGTTGCAATTGAGTGTCTTTAGATACCATTCTTCAAGCTAAAAATACCCGAAAAACAATTAAACATACTCATGATTTCAAAAATAAAGATTTGTTCAAATAATAATAGAATTATGTAAATATAAATCTATTTTGACACTAAAGTGCATATAAATAATGTAATATTTTGTACTTTTAAACACTCTTTGATGAGTGCTCAAAAAGCACTAAAATTACCATGATTTTATGCACATTAATTGATTAAAAATATATATATTTATATGTTTTATCATATATTTATATAAATTTGTCTTTTTCGGAATCACTGGTATTTTTATTGTTTTTAATTATTTTGGCTTAAAAGCATGAATTTAAAGACTTCGAAAAGAATACTTGAGTAATACATCACAAATATATTAATAAATAAGTGGGAAAAAGGTAAACAAACATGTAAAAAATTGGACAAAATGGGTCAAGAAAAGGTCAAAAATGTCAAAAAAGGCGAATCGCGCCCCGGCTGACTTGGCCGCGCTGTATGTCTTCAGCCTTGGCGCATAACGTGTGACGCTCGATGCCTCAGCGCGCCAACGGTGGCGTTTTTCCCCATTTTCCACGTCTGCCTTGCCCCGGTGATGTCATGCGCGTCATTGATGACCTCGACATTTCCATTACTACGTTTTTAATTTTTAATATTTTTTTACTCATTTTTCTCTCCATTCTCACCTATAAATACCCCTTCCCTTCACTTAACACACCTCAAAACCACGCTATCTCTTCTTTCTTTCTCTCGTTTCTTAGTTTTTGAGTTTTTAGTTTCTTTCTTAGTTTCTAAGCTTTTCTTAGTTTTCTCTTAGTTTTTAGTTCAATTCTCTTAGTTTTAGAGTTCTTCTCTTTTTGAGAGGAACTTGTAATGTTTTGTAATATTTTAGTTTTTGATTCAATAAATGGAAGTGCAAAATTCGCTTGGAGGTTTTCTATGGCGGGAATAGCGTCGAGATTACGTAAGAATTTTATTTTTTCTGATTATTTTTATGCTTTATTCTTACGTATTTATATTTAATTTGTCTGTGATTAAATTTAGCGTATTAAAATTTTATAATTATGATGTAATAATAACGTTGTTATTAACTTGCGAAATATTAAATAGGTGAAATTTCTAAAATAAATTGATTTTATTTTATTCAAGATTTTATATTAAGGATGTTAGAGAGAAATATATTATTTTTCATTACAAACTTAAATTTGAAAATTAGATTTTACGGTTTAGTTATCCAGGTCTAATTTAGAGTAGTCTTTCTTTTATTTGTTGTGGTAAAATAGGTATTTAGAGTGAAACTTCTGTTTCAAAAGTTTTTATAAGAATTATTATGTGAAAATGTATTAATGTGTTTTATTAGTAGTTTTAAAACTTAAAAGTTAGTACTCGGATAATTAAATTAACTTATGTTTAATTTGGACGGCTTGAATAAAGTTTAAGCGTAACGCCCAAAGGTGGCGTTTAAATGGTTCGTTTTAAATCTCTTAGAAAAAGGAATTAATTTAATTAACCAAATTAGTTATCAACACATGTAGGTGTTAATTGATTTGTTTAGTTAACGAAAGAATATCTATACGCATGAAGGTGGTATTTATATAAAAAGAGAATCAATAAAATATCAATTTATGTCTTTAATAACACAGATAATATGAAGCGTAATTAATTTAGTTATTATATCCATAAATCTCCGCTTAATATAAATGATAAAATTTGCATGAATATTTATTGAATGTATTTATATTTATTTTTAGATAAATATTAATTGAATTTGTATCATGTTTATTTTTATGTTATTAGATTATATTTAATTAATCTGTATATATGTTTATTTTATGTTATTAGATTAGGAACAAAAAGCCAAACTATCGTAATAACGGATGTTTAGGATTTAATTTCGTTTTTAAAAAGTTTGAATAATAAATTAAAAATACATCGTTCATTACAGATCGGCGGGAGTATCTTTATCATTTTCTACGAAATGATTAGGTACTTTCGAGTTTTACAAATATTAAAAACCAAAGTATTTGCGAGAATCAGCGATCTTAGGTTTTTAGTTTATGTCAAGTTTTTTAGCGGTTCTTGCAGTGGAAGGAATATCGTTTTTAATTTATTTATCAAAATTTTAAAATATTTTTGTGCGGTAAATAATTGTGATTTGTTTTTTGTAAAAAATAAAAAAAAATAAAACATTTAATCAAATTTCAAATTTCATAAGAAATAATAAAAAAATAAAAAATAAAAAATAAAAAAAAATAAAAAAAATAAAAAAAATAAAAAAAATAAAAAAATAAAAATAAAATAAAAAATTAATTATAGCATAAATAGTAAAATAATTTAGAAATTTGAAATTTGAAGTAAAAAGTTTTTTTTACCGTTCATGAATAATAAAAAATTAAAAAAATTAAAAATTAAAAATTTCAAAAAAAAAATTAAGTTAATAAGAAATAAGATAGCGTGAATAGTAAAATAAAATTACCGTTCGTAGAAAAATAAAAAATAATAATAATAAAAAAAACTTGAATTTATACATAATTAACTAAAAGGCATGAAAAGTAAAAATCTAAGAAAATTTTGTCTAGGAGACTAGTTAATACTGATTATGGTATTTAAAAAAAATAAAATAAAAAAAAAATTTAAAAAGATTTAAAAAAAAATTTTAAAAAAATAAAAAAAATAAAAAAAATAATAAAATAATAAAATAATAAAATTTTTTTAGGGTTTAACTAGTTTTGTCTAGTGTTTTGTATTAAATACCATGGCAATTTTCTCTAAATTTTTTATTTTTGTTGACAGGAGTTTTAAATTCGTTCTGATAGTCTGTGCGTGGTAGGAGATCTTAGGAAACCGCTATATGTAAATAATATTCATAAATTTAAACAAGTGTCGACAACCGGATTCTACCATCCACGATTTTGAGCCAAACATAGAACCCAGTCTTAATCCTTTCTTATAACGAAAAGAAATGGAGGAAAACCAGCGTATTAGAAACCCGCGATGAAGAGTTTGCAAGGCCGTGATTGTACGGCAAGCTGCCCATTATCCAGGTTAGTGAAATTTGCTACCGGAATTATGACCTTAAAAATATTCATTTTCTATGCTTCCTTCCTTTTATAGACTCTATGAAGATTCTCTTTCCTTTATGAGAGATTTCTATCTTTGGTCAAAACATTCCCCGCCGGTATTCTAGCGAGGATCAACTTAGAATGAGATGTTTTCCGCACACCTTAAAGGATAAGGCCAAAGCTTGGTTGATGTCAACTTTCCAGGTTCTGCGATGACATGGGGTAACATTTACAATAAATTCATGGGAAAATTCTATTCATGCAAAAAACATCGAGTTGAGAGGAAAGATTGCTCACTTTCTCGTATGGAAGGAGAACCGTTCCGTGAAGCTTGGGATAGGTTCAAAATATTTCTCACTGTCTCCATCGCAGCTTTCCCTGTGATTCTTGAACCAATTCTTTACGATGGACTTACCTGACAATGTTAGTTCATTGTATGACAATGCCAGGAGGAAGCGATAGGAGAAAAGGCACTCGAAGCGTATAACCTCTTTGAGATGTTGGGTGCTAATTCCAGAGAAAAGCTCCCAGTGAGAAAAGGCGGTGTTCGTGAAATCGACTCCGTGTAATGAAGTTCAACAGCAACTTGTTCAACTAACTTCAGCAAGTTGCCGCTTCTACGTAAACCCGAGCGCGATAATGAAGCGATATGGTTTGTATAGCAACGTGGGACATAGTCTGCGAAACTTTGTCCATATCGAGGAGATCAACCCGGACCTGAGCAGGTTAATGTGTTGGGGCGTATCAATAGAGACCAGGTTTGATCCCAATTCAAATACCTATAATCTGGGTGGAGAAGTCATCCAAATTTCTCACTGGAGCTGAAAACAACCCCGATTCACTCAAAGCTCAGGCGAGGCGGTAATTCCACCCACCTATTCGAAAGCATTCCCGATAAACTTGACCCTGGAGGACATGACTTGAATTATTTTATTCAAGTTTGTAGGGATAACAATCTAAAACCAATCAATGGTTGGACTCTGTGGAAGCTTACATCGAAAAGGTGGAAGTTCGGAGTATGAAACGGTTAGTTGAACATTTGCAAAAACAAAGCAAAGACTAATGAATTCAATGAAGAGGAGACATTGAGTTTTTCATTCTGCAATCTCGAAACAACGTCTTACTAGAAGGCGATAAATTTTAGTCTACATGGGAGGTCACTTCGTTATTGTATTTTCCTTTGTTTTAGCTTATGCGTGTAATAAAAAAATTCAAATGAAATAAATTAGTTTGTTTCAAAAAAATTGTGTCGCTTTTCGTTTAAATTAAAATTAAAATAAAATATAAAAATAAAAAAATAAAAAAATAAAAAAAATTTAGGTTTCTTGCACGCTTTTTAGAGATATCTACTATTGTTTTTAAGAGCAAAATGTTGATACCTGATAGGAGGAGGATCATTTTCAACTCCTTGACCATGGGAGATCTTTGAAGATAGGCGGAAAAAGATGAAAGACTATACAATGCCAATCATTGGCAATGTAACTTCGAGCATCCAATTACGAAGGCTGCGAGGAATTATGAATTGAAAAGATTCATTATTCTTTGTTGCATTCCTTTTTTACGGTATCCACAATGAAGACCACTTTGCATTTCATTGAGAATTCTATACTCTTTTGTCCGAACCTTTCCATTACATGCAATTAATGAAGATCAACTTAGGATAAGGTGTTTTCCTTACACTACTCGAAGATAAAGCTTGGTCATGGTTCATTACTTCTGGTCGGGTTGTCTTAAAACTTGGGAAGGCGGTCTATGAAATTTTTATGGGTAGGTTATTCCCATTAGTATTGATCTAGAACAAAGATAGCAACATTTTCTCAATTGTGTATGAAGAGCCACTCATGAAGCTTGGGAGCGATTCAAACTCGCTTTTCATTCAATGTCAAAATCATAGCTTTCCATTCTGACTACAAAACCAATTCTTTTATGATGGATTGACCTTCTGAGTCAATACATGGTTGATAATCATCTTTGTTGGAGGTCTTTTTGTAGGAGAAAAGACCCTTGAGAGAAACCTATAATCTTTATGAAATTTATTGGGTTAATTTCCCAAGAGGTGGTAGAAGAAAAGCAAGGTTCAATGAAGTTGGCTCGATAATGAGATAACCTTGCAACTTCTTTGAATTGACTAAACAAGTGCAAATTCTCTTTACCCACAAATTTCAAAACAAGAGGTATGTGAAGTGTCTTTGTTGATTGGACATGGTACTGTGGTGTTCAAATACTTGTGATTCTAGTGTCGATGCCATGAGGAAGTCAATCTTTTCAAAGGTATCATCGAACACGTATAATCTTGACCAGCCTACATGATATCCAACACTAAGGTGGTTATGACAACCACTTTACCCTTAAACCAATCTTTTAAGCCAACCTTGAAGATAGCTTGAATGCTTTTATTCAAGTTAGTCGTGACAACCAATTGATGACTAATCAAAGATTGAACACCGTGGAGGCTTCGGTTAAAAGGATTGAATCTAAAGTTGGACAACTAGATGAGCAAATACAAAGAAAGAACGAAAGTTTCCCGGTCCAACGGAGAACAATGCAAGGATGTAAGAACCCTTGAAGTGGTAAGGTAGTCAATACCGATTTACACGAAATCTCTAACAATCTATCTTGTAGTTGAGGTAACAAAAAGCGATATTCTAATCTCCCAAAGGAGAAACAAGTGTTAAGCGTACCAAGCCTTGAAAAACTCATTGGAAATTAAATCGGCACCCACAAGTCAAAAGACAATGAGAACCCGCTAGATGCAGTACCTTTTCCCGGTTAAAAGAATCCAAACAAGATAAGCAATTCAACGATCTTTTAATATGTTATAAAGTAAATATCAATTTACCATTATTAGAAGTGATCATGAATATTGCCTACGTATGCCAAGTTTTTCAAAGAGTTGAACACTAAGAAAAGGAGGTATGGTGAATGAGCAGTAGTAGTATCGAGAAATTTCTAGCGTACTTGACCTGAAACTACCACTGGTTGAAAGACCCTGGAAGTTTTATTATAAACATAACTATGGGGGATAGGAAAGTTGCTAAAGCAATCTTGATTTAGGTGCTAGTATAAATTTGATGCTTTCTACTGCATATTCTTTGACTCGATCTGGGGATTTAAAACCACTAATGACCCTTGACTTGCGGATAGATCTCTTAAATATCGGAGGGAATAGTTGAGGATGTGTTAGTACGGGTGAGACAATGATAATACCGGTTGACTTTGTGGTTACGGATATGCAAGAAAATCTAGCATTGAATGAGAGAGCTGATATTGCTTGGTAGACCATTTATGGCAATACTAAAACTATTATTGATGTCGAGATGGAAATTTGACAATGAGTCTTGGAGGCTTGTTCATTTTAAAGTTTTTGATTCTTCACCTTTTCCTTCTATTTACGCCATCGATGAAATATTCGATGTTGATCCTTTGGATAATCTTGTCCAAAGCACCTTTTTCCAAACCAGGAATAGAAGAACTTGGAAACCATTCTTACACACTTGAAGAGGTTGAAGAAGATTTAGATGAAGAAATTAAGGGGTACCTTGAACAACTAGATAATAATGAAGTAATGACAAAATCTTATACACTTTCTTAAATCTACCCGGTTCTTAAATCTATTAAAGAGGCCAATCACACGAACTTGAACTTCGAAGACTTGCACGAGCAACCAAAATATGTGTTTTGGGAGAAGGAGAAACTTATCCGATGATAATTTCTTGACCTTGACAAACCACGAAAGGAACTCGTCAAAGTGCTTAAGCAGTTTAAGAAATCGATAGGTTGGAGTATAGGGGATATAAGAGGCATTAGTCGACAATGTGTATGCGTAAGATCAACTTGAAGGATGGTGCTAAACGCACATGCGAGAGGCCCGAAGACTAAACGAATATGCGAGGTAGTTAAAAAGAAATTCTTAAATTATTGGAAGAAGGGATTATACTATCCTATTGCGGATAGTAAGTTTGTTAGTCCGATTGCATGTGGTACCAAAGAAATGCGGGATAACCGGTTGTTAAAAATGACAAAAGTGAATTAGTGCCCTTAGAATAATCCTTTGGATGTAGAATATGTGTATAGATTTTAGGAAACTAAATTTATATACTAAAAGGATCACTTTCTCTTCCATTCATTGATCAAATGTTGGAAAGATTATTTAGAGCACAATTTTACTATTTTTGGATGGATTATCTGGATATTATCAAGTACATGCGTATAGAAGATCGGGAAAAGACCACGTTTACATGTCCTTTTGGGACATTTGCTTTTCGCAGAGAATGCCATTTGGGTTATCTGATACCCGCCACTTGCACTTTCTAGAGATGCATGATATCTATTTTCTCGGACATGGTGGAAAAATTCATTGAGATCTTCATGGACGATTTCTCTGTCTTTGGGAACTCATTTGATGATTGCTTACATAAATTGACTTTGGTTTTAGAAAGATGCATTGAATGCAATTTGTTGTGTGTTTTTACAACACACAAAAATCGTGCAAGTATACACGATCACAAGTAATAAAGATTTGTAAGTAGAGTATCGTTCCCACGAGGATTTGTTACTATAGTTTGTTGAGTACTAAAATTGTATCTCTCTGATTTTATCCAAAACAATCGTTAATTAAGAAAAAGTTTGAAAATAAAATAAGAGAACTCTAGGATTGAAATTTTTCACCAAACTAATCCACTCCAATCATGTTATTATTTTCTTTGGATTTATATTTTTTTAGTACATTTAATTTGTCAACCGAAAACTTCTTTTTTATTCATACATCTCTTTAGAAACTCGAGCACACACTCGTTAAATTAATTCACTATATCTACATGAGAATTAAATTTAATAAGATTCATTAAGTTCTAAGTTCTCAAATGGTCACCGTACAATTAGGGTATATTCCTATCCTTAAATATAATGTCATTCTATATCTGAGCAATATACCAATGCCTTTCAAAGTTTATTTTTATACCCTGAATCGCTTTGATAAAATTAAGTAAATAATCAAAAGCATTAAGCACAAAATAGAGCAACAAATCGAAACGTCTTATAAATCTATCGGAAAAAAATAATTAAATCAAAAGCTTAATAAATTTATATGAGATCATGACCTATAAAAAATTAAATTACTTAGTAAAATTAAAATTAAAATTACAACTTGATTTAGAAAAATAAGATGAAGAATAAGAAAAATTAAAACATCAAAAGCGAAAATATTTGGCACCATGAAACTGACAAAAGCCAAAAAATGGCTTAGCGTGCGATCCAAAGAACACCCATGAAATTTCTAAACTAAAAAAAACTCGAACTCTGTCATAACATCACTATTTATAGCTAAAAAATACATCTAAAATCTTACATTTTTATTTTATTTTTTATCAGCAACGTAATAATTTTTTTTATCGAAAAACAAAAATCAGCGTGTCGATTTTGTTATCGAAAAACATTATTTAATTTACCGCGTGAAACGAGGGGTGCATTTTTTAATTCATTGTCGTGCCGCGTGTCAAAATCTAATTGGCTTAAGATTCCTGAGCCACGTGGCGGCCACGTCGTTATTTGAAACAAGCCATTTGCCACCTTGAGCAGCAACACGGGATTGGGCGCCAGAAAGCGAAGCAACGGAAAGCAGGGTTTGATTCGGTCGCGGTCGCGCTGGATAACATACCACGTGTCGAATATTATTCGCTTAAAAATTAGTGGGAACACGTGGCGGATTCTTATTCTGTAAGCGAGGATGCCTTGCAGCTGCTACCATGTCCAGTCGCGCCTACGATTTCTACGCATAAGGTTGGTCGCGAAGCTTGGTTTACGTCTTCAATCTGGGACCGTTGATCGATCAGCGGTCGGCGATCGCCTCGGGGAATGCAGCGACCAACGTATGGGTCCCAGCTACGGCCAGAGCCTGCGACCGTGGGGCCAGCGTACACCCGACTGCGCAAGGAATATCTTTGTACCAGCTATCGCCCAGTCGGGCTTGATGAACAGCGAATACGGCCGTTGATCCTTTGATCAGGACGGTCGCGTTTAGCTATTGTGATGCTGCGTGGCCTTCTTCTCCCTGCGTGAAAAATAACTTCTTTTAATTATGTTTCACGCGCAAATATATTTCAAATTACATTTTAAACTTTGTTTTAATTGCAATACAATGACCCTTTACTAATTTTAAATTAAATTTTAAACTTTTAATAACTAAAATTAAGCCCAATTTAATTTAATTTATATTTTCAACATTGATAAATGCAATTAAATACTTATTTATTGTGAAATTATATTTGTGAATGAAATTTGAAATTAAAGTACATTTTCGATACAAATTATTGAATTTTATTAAAAATGTATTTTTAGCAAATAAAAATAAAATATTAATTTATTTAACAAAAATTAATAAATATTAAGCGAACATAGCAATTATCATTACTAAAATTGATGAAAATAGCGTATAAAATACGGTTATCACAATCGCCTTAGTTGGGAGAAAAGTCATTTTATGGTTCAACAGAGGATAGTTTTAGGACATATAATTTCAAACAAGGGTATTGAAGTTGATAAAGCAAAAGTTGAATTGATATCAAACTACCTCCCTGCATCTGTGAAGGGGATAAGAACTTCTTAGGACATGCGAGGATTTTATAGGCGATTTATTAAAGACTTATAAAATAAGTAATCGCAGCGTGTAACTTCTTTATCTAAAGATGCTTATTTTGATTTCATGATATTTGCCTTATCTCTTTAATACCTTGAAGAAAGAAAACTAACATCTCTCCCTGTTATTATGGCACCAATGGTCTTTACCTTCGGAAATAATGTGTGCGCCTTGATTATGCTATAGGAGCGTCACTGGGACAAGAGTGGATAAAAGTTTGCATGTCATCTCTTTTATGCTAGCAAAACACTCAATGATGCCCAAATAGATTATACCACCGAAAAGGAATTCTTGGCTATAGTATTTTCTTTAGACAAATTTTGGTCTTATTTAATAGGATCTAAAGTGATTGTGCATTCGATCATGCTTCTTTAGATACCTCTTAAGTAAACCAAATGCCAAGCGAATTAATGGTGAGTCCTCTTTCTTACAAGAATTTGACCTAGAAATCAAGGATAAGAAAGCGGTGAAAACTTAGTAGGTGACCAATTTGTCTAGGTTGATTTCGACTTTAATTCTCTTAAAGATGAGAGTAATGAAGATATAGTTGAAACCTTTCGATGAGCAGGTTATTTTCATAGGTCGAACCCATTGGTATCTTGATATTGTAAACTATCTTGCCACTTTAGTGTTTTGGGACCTAACAACTTCATATCGAGGACAAGAAAAGGTTTTTAAAACTATTAAGGACTATTTAGGATGACCCATATTTATACAAGATTGGTCAAGATCAAGTCATCAGGAGATGTGTGCACGAAGAAGAGCAACGTAAGAAGCATTCTAACTTTTGTCATGAACTTACGTTGTGGGGGTCGTTTGGTGGTGAAAAGACAACCCGTAAGGTATTCTGATCTGGATTCTTACAGCTCTTTTTAAAGATACTCGTATGTTTTGTGCCTGATGTGATAGATGTCGAAAAACGAGCTTATAGCAAAGAGATGAAATGCCTTTGACATCTAATTTAGTTGTTGAACTCTTTGATGTATGGGGCTGACTTCATGGGTCACTTTTCCCCAATCCCAATGGTTTTCAATACATTTTGGTTCTTTGTGGATTATGTGTCCAAGTGGGTAGAAAGCTATCCCGCCAAAACCAATGATGCTAATGTTGTTGTGAAATTCTTGAAAGATTTAATATTGATAGGTTCGAGCAGCCTAGAAAGCTATAATAAGTGATGGAGGTAGCCATTTTTGTAACAAACTCTTTGATGGAGTACTAAACAAGTACAACATCACACGTAAAAATAGCTCTCATATCATCCTCGAACTTCGGTTTAGTGGAAGTAAGTAATAGGCAAATTAAGGGGAATATTGGAGCATAGCATGTCGCCGCGAGGAAGGATTGGGCATTTAAGTTAAATGATGCCTTATGGGCATACCACGCTTCTGAAAAACACCTATTGGGATGAGCCATACGGTTAATCTTTGGGAAGCGTGCCACCTTCGATTGAACTTGAACACAAGGCTTACTTGCGGGCAATTAAAGAAGTTAAACATGGATTTAGATAAAGCGGGTGAAAAATGATTACTCGGCTTAATGAGTTGGAAGAAATTAGGAATGAAGCCTATGAGAATGCCAAATTATACAAGGGCGTACTAAGCGTATCGCATGACAGAGGCTAGTTCCTAAGACTCTTCACCCTGGAATGAAAATTCTTTTATTTAACTACCGTTTTGCGATTGTTTCCGAAAGGCGAGATCGAAGATGGGATGGACCATTCAAAATAGTTCAAGTATTTGAGCATGGGTAGTGGAACTGATTGGACTCAAAGACAGCGTTCGAAAGTCAATGGCCATCGTGTCGAAGCCTTATTTAGAAGAACCAAACAACATTCTTTGAAATGGATTGCATTTGGTGAGTAACCATAGCACAAAAAGATCGTCTTGCTAAGGCGTTAAACTAAGCGGATGGAAGCGGCTTGACCATCATTTTAGGTAATTTTCTTTTATTTACTTAATTTTATTGTTTATTTCATTTTAATTACATGTGAATAATTTTTAAATTGTTAAAACTAAAAATATTTGTTGAGATGTTAGAAGTTCAATGATCTTTACGTATACCTTTAATGATGAATATGATGGATGCTGCGTTTTCCATTACTACTTGCACTTTCTCGAAAATAGGTAATCTTTCTTCTCTTTTCTCTTTATCTTTAATTTACGGTTGTTACATTGAGGACAATGTAAGTTCTGAGGTTGAAATTGGTGAAAAGTTACCATGCTTAATTAAAAAAAAAATTTGACAATTTAAAAATAAAAAAAAATAAAAATAAAAAATAAAAAAATATATATAATAATTTTTTATTTTATTTTATGTTCACATTTTCATTTTTGTGTGTTTGGTTTTATTTTGTGTGATTTAGTAATTTTTGGAAAAAAACTTTTCTGAAAAATTTATCATTTCTTTAAATCAAATTTAAGTAAATAGTTAAGTCTTTTGTCTTATTAGATTAATTTTTGAAAACATATCATGAAATATTTTGTAATTATTTTTGATAATTAGTTAGTTTTGTCATAACTAGTATTTCTTGATAAGATGTAGAAATTATATTAAACCCAAAATCGGTGTTTATGAATTTTTTTAGTGGAGACTACCTGTTGTGAGATATAATTTGAGCCTAATTTCCTTTATTAATTGAAATATATATTTTTTCTACTCGAACACATTTCTTATTTCTTCAAATTTTAGATGATCTCTATAGGTATTAGCATTGAATGTATGAATTTTTTCTCATCTTAATAGAGTATCATATATTTTTATTATTATTTTTGCTTAGATTAAATGATTTGAGTAGAAATTGATAGTATATGCTTATATCTCGTTCATGCATGACTTGCTACAAAAAAAAAAAGACATATCTGGGGTTACTAAACCAAGATCAAACAGAAAAAGCCACAAAATTAACCACTACTTCAAAATCCAAAAAAAAAAATGTACAATGTACATGGGTTGACTCTCTAAAAATACATATATTGAGAAATATCTTGAGAAAAAAAATAGAGATAAAGAATATATAGTATAATCTACATCTATAACCCCATTGACTACTGAAAGTTGTGAGTAAAAGTTAATTACAAAACAAAGATATAGGAAATAATTCCCTAAAAAGTCATTGCCTCTCTTCGTTTGTAAAAGGCATATATCTTGAAATTCTTTCTTAATGATTTTGATTTATGCATGAAAATAATTTTTATATATGATATCTTTATAATTTATACATTTGATTCCTTTCGTGAGATCAATGTTAAAATAACACTTTGAGCCTTTATTCTTTATACATATGCGAACATATTAGTTCATTTCTATACATCAACTCTTTCGCGTATAAATTAGTATGAGTGTTTGAACCACAGGATTCGGTGTTTGAGTATTGACTTGTGAGGAATGAAATTAGGCGAATTCTGATTCATGACAAAATTGGGTGAAATTAAATTGATACATTTTTGACATGAAATATGAAAATGATTTTCGACTAATTATTATAATAAATCATGATTGTTTAAAGAGATTAAATAACTTATGCTTGAGATTTTAATTATGATCTTAAAGGAGATTAAAAAGTATGAGACATTTTTGTGAGATGTTGTTAATTTGTGATTTTGTTGTAAATTTAATTTTTTAAGTTGTTTGTTTTTATTGTTTCTTTTGATTATTACATTTAGTTCAATGTTTGTGGGTATCATTCTTGAAAACCTCACTGAGACTCGAACTTCTAGTCCAGAGCTGACCTAGGGGTTTAAAGAAGCTTGTTCGTAGGCTAAATGCAAGTGTCAATCACGGAAGTGATTTAGGATAGTTTAATTTTTAGTTTTTATAAACCTTTGCTAAGGGACTGAAAAGTTACAGTTGTGATGATGAGTGCTCAACCTTTAAAATTACCATGATTTTATACCGTTAATTGATTAAAAATATATATATTTATATGTTTTATCATATATTTATATAAATTTGTTTTTTTGAATCAAGGGTATTTTTATTGTTTTTCGGTATTTTTGGCTTTAAAAGCATAATTTAAAGACTCAAAAGAATACTTGAAGCAATACATCACAAATATATTAATAAATAAGTGGGAAAAGGTAAACAAACATGTAAAAATTGGACAAAATGGGTGAAAAGGTCAAAAATGTCAAAAAGGCGATCGCGCCCATTGCCATGGCCCCATTATTGTGCCTTGTACTCTGTTCACTGTGTGGCGCCTCAAACAACCACTCCAGCGCATGATCGTTTTTTCCCATTTTCCGTCGGCCAGTGATGTCATGCGGCGTCATTGATGACCTCGGCATTTCCATTACCGTTTTTAATTTTTTAATATTTTTTTACTCATTTTCTCTCCATTCTCACCTATAAATACCCCCTTCCCTTCAACTAAAACACACCTCAAAACCACCTTCTCTCTTCTTTCTTTCTCGTTTCTTAGTTTTTGAGTTTTTTAGTTTCTTTCTTAGTTTCTAAGCTTTTTCTTAGTTTTTCTCTTAGTTTTTAGTTCAATTCTCTTAGTTTTAGAGTTCTTACTCTTTTTGAGAGGAACTTGTAATGTTTTGTAATATTTTAGTTTTGATTCAATAAATGGAAGTGCAAATTCGACTTGGAGGTTTTCTAGCAGCGGGAATAGCGTCGAAGTTACTGTAAGAATTTTATTTTTTCTACGATTATTTTATGCTTTATTCTTACATGTTATATTTAATTATGCGTGATTAAATTTATGTCTAGTCATTTTTATAATTATGATGTAATAATAACGTTGTTATGCTTGCTTGAGAAATATTAAATAGGTGAAATTTCTAAAATAAATTGATTTTATTTTTATTCAAGATTTTATATTAAGGATGTTAGAGAAATATATTATTTTCATTACAAACTTAAATTTGAAAATTAGATTTTACGGTTTAGTTATCGGTCTAATTTAGAGTAGTGCTTTCTTTTATTTGTTGGTAAATCGCTTGGGTATTTAGAGTGAAACTCTATTTCAAAAGTTTTTATAAGAATTATTATGTGAAAATGTATTGACAACGTGTTTTCAATAGTAGTTTTAAAACTTGAAAGTTAGTACTTTCGGATAATTAAATTCTTATGTTTAATTTGGACACCTTGAATGAATAAGTTTAAAAGCTATCTAACCCCGCCCCAAAATTGGCATTTAAATAGTTCATTTTCGAATCTCTTAGAAAAAAGGAATTAATTTAATTAACCAAATTAGTTATCAACCTTCGTAGGTGTTAATTGATTTGTTTAGTTAACAAAGAATATCTAACCCACAAAGGTGGTATTTATATAAAAAAGAGAATCAATAAAATATCAATTTATATCTTTAATAACCTAGATAATATGAGCAAGCGTAATTAATTTAGTTATTATATCCGTAAATACTCCTTAATATAAATGATAAAATTTGCATGAATATTTATTGAATCTGTATTTATATTTATTTTTAGATAAATATTAATTGAATTTGTATCTATGTTTATTTTTATGTTATTAGATTATATTTAATTAATCTGTATATATGTTTATTTTATGTTATTAGATTAGGAACACAAAAACCAAACTATCGTGACAGGATGTTTAGGATTTAATTTCGTTTTTAAAAAGTTTGAATAATAAATTAAAAACCACATACATTCCTTCCTTAGATCGACCTTGGGAGTATACTTATCATTTTCTACGAAATGATTCGTATACTTGCGAGAGTTTTACAAATATTAAAACCAAAGTATTTAAGAGAATCGGCGATGCTGGTTTTCGTTTATCACTCATCACTAATTTCCTTTACAACTTCTATGATCCAAAGCTGAATCAGGTTCTCTTCTAGAACCTCATCACCACTAAATGGTACAAACCTTCCCCAACAGTCTGTATAAGTGAAATCATAAATGTATGACATATCCAATGCTCAGAGACCTAAGCATGCAATCTAAGTATCAATTTTAATTCTCTTTTAATTAACCTAAACCATGTTAAAATAGTTTTTACATAACTCACTCATGAATAATTAATACTAAAATACCACTCAAGTTATTAATGATTTGTAATTATGAAAACAATTTTCCATCTAAAAATTCAAGTTTTAAAACCAACTGAGTTTCCCCATACTTCTTAAATTGCCAAAATATTTAGAAGAGTGTTATTTATTTCTATCAGGGTGTCTTGTCGCTCTCCTCATTGCTAGGGAGGCAAGCCTCGCCTCCCATGGTGGTAAAGTTAAAATTCATTCCTGGTTAAGGGTAATAGTTGCTACCCACTTACCAACCAAGGGTAGAAAAGGGGTAGGAGACCCTAGCGAGCACATAACAATTTTTTTTTTTGTTTCAAAAAATTACCAATTAATCTTTCACAAATATAAGCAAAATAACAGAAAATAAAAACACGAAATGCAACCTAGGATGCATACTATAAGAACCAAATCTCTTGTATGTGTAAACATATAATTATACAAGATATTTCTAACTAAGTGAATATGTGTAGTACTAATCATCAGTCACTGACATTATGTAGAGGAAGATAAAATACTAAGTACAATAATCAGACTTCGTGTTTGGCACATAAGAATGCTGACAGACACACAAAGAACTCATAAGACTTATAATCCTTCCCTTTGGCTTTTTGTGAAAAAACACTAGATAATTAATACAAACACTCATCACAATATGAGACAATCATGAAAGATTTCCTAAAGATATTTGTTCCTATGAACAAATATCAATACACAACCTATACAACCCTAAACACACCTGTGTCAAGTGCATTTGATAGTTGTGCTCCATCCATCTTCATGCATCAACACATCCATCTTGATGCACATTCTAAGATACATGTTCAACTCCATGGCTCCACCTAAGCCTCAAGGTTTATTATTACACCTATAATCTATACACATAAAACAATATATAATTATGAATGTATCATGTAAATATATATGTAGTCTAGCCAAATATTATCGTGTTACCCTTACGTAGGAACACTCTGATATGATAAGCACACTCAAAATGCAATAAAAAAACACAGAACACACAAATCTCCCTAACTTTATGCTACAATCACCATATGTGTATACCAGTTGAGCAACCAAGATACAGTGCAAACTACACTTACATCTCATGTTGCATATAACAATGCAAAAAATTATAAGTTGTACAAATAAACTTCTCCCTATTTTTGACAAAGAAAGTCAAATGAACACCAATAAATGAGAGAGATAAGGCATACAATCATGCAGTAATCCTATCACTCATGCAATCGGTAGAGACAGATTAAAGTAATAAACCAATCAAAATGCAAAACCTGTATACACAAAACAACATAAACATGTTGAAAAAAGAAAAATAATCACAGTGCTTAAAATATACAAGGACAACAAAGAGAACATAAACAAAATTACTACAATTAAATAGAGAAGAGAAAAGAAAATGTACTTACGCACTGATCATCTCAGGTTGATAATCAAACATTATTCCATCTTTTTGAAAAGAAATTTTAAGAGGAAGCATGCATTAACATGTAACCCTAATTAACATTCCTTTGAATAGTATGGTATACCTTTGGGTCATTTTGGTTAGAAGCATAATAAAATCTGATAGAAGTATACCCATACATAAGATTAGGCAAGCTAGAAAAAGAAGGTTTTTTCCCTTGAAGCGCTATATCATCTATGCATAATGCATATAGATTTAAGATGTACAGATAAACCACAATAATTATAACTAGAATGATTAGAATGAGAGGAAATTGAGGAGATTTCCTAATACTACTCCAATTGTACCTAGGGAATTCTCTACACAGATGTCTAATAGTACTACAAAGTTAGCAAGCACATGTAGAAGAGCAAGCTAGTCATGGTCTCTAACTTTGAGAAGATGGTAAGAAGGAGAAGAGGGAGAAGCAATATTAACTCTAACTCTCCCACGAGGATCAATATTTATTCTCTCATACTGCGATCTAATATACCAATGCTCACCATAATGGTAACAAGTTGGTATAAAACATATAGGTAGGGGCAATAAATCACCACCAATGTAGTGAGAGGTAACAAGGAAGGTGAGGTGTTGATATTGTTTAAATATCCCAACTAGATCGTAACTTATGACTTTCATTTTGGAGTGGTAGTCATAGTCTTCATCTTCAGGTCAACAGCCATGGGTTTAATGAACTTAGGAGTAGCACTAGAAGGAGTAGTATAGTCGTTCAACAAAACTAAGCTTACATATGTAGATGCCTCAATAAATTGGATAGAATAGCATAGATCCTTTATCTTCTAATATAAATTTACCAACTCCCTATACCTTTCAAAAAAAGCATGAGCGAAAATAAGTTTTTTCACTTTCCAAAATAATCACATTCTTTTCTAGAAGAGTGATTTGATCAACTTGATCCTTGGTTAAATAAAGGATACTAACCTCTTAATTTTCTTGACTAGGCTAATGTCTCTTAAACTTTTCCTCCAAAAACTTCACCCTAGGCTAGTTCATATTGCAATCAACCACCATGTCGCCCTACTTCTTTAGTAAACTCTCGTGATTCCTTAAGAAGTCTTCTTGGCCTTGATTAATGGGAGACTTCCTTTCCTCAAGATTGGCCTTAAACATACTCAACTCTTTTTTCCTTTTGTTAAGGCTATCTAACATATTCATCCCCTAATTTGGTAGAAATTAACATAGTTAGAGGATCCTCAGTAGAATTCAATGACATAAAGGCAATGAAATTATTGTCTTCCTCTTCTATACTATAGCCACTATCCAAAATAGTAGCCTCGATATCTATGGCTCTCTTACTATATCCCTATTTCCAAGATTCATGAATTTTTTCTCTAATTTCTTTCTATATTCCATCAAATTGAAATTATATTTTTTTATTAGATTGTTTTTCATTCTTTCTTTTCTCATTTTTAGGAAACACGGCATCTAATCTCTTAGGTGGTTCTTCTTTTAGTCCTTCTAAGGAATCATCTTTATGACCTGTAATTTCATTATTTCTATGTATGTCATAATATCTTTTCTTAATTCCATAAATTTCATGTGTATGTTTTGTTGTAGTTTATTATAATCGCATTTCTTTATTTACTTTAATAATTCTTTTTGTGTTTCAATTATATCCTGTAGGTATTTTATGTTTGAATTTTAGACTAAATTCATTTCTTCTGTTAAAAGTTGTAAAGTTTCAAATAATGTTGCTTGATTTTTTGTTAAGCCTACTAGACTTCCATTTAATTATAACTGTATTTTTTTAATTTTTTCTTTAAACATTATTTTTTCCCTAATATAACTTCATGAACTAATGTCTTCATTTCTAGTTTTTTAACTTCTTCCTAGTTCGAGGTTTCTCCTTCCTCTTCTATGAAAGTAAATCTTAGCATATTAATGTTTTTAACAACATTACTTTTTTTTTCTATTATCAGGGATTTTTCCTTGATACCTAATTGTTATTCTTCTAGTATCTCAAAATCTGATAGTATTTTTGGTTTTATTATTTGTCAAGTTCCTTGAAAGTTTTGTGTATTTCTATAAATTCATTTTGTCCATATATTAAACTATTATGATTATTTGTTAAAAAATATACTACTAGATAATGTATTAAAAATGAATGATTTCATTCTTTCATTAAATCTACCCTTTCAAATTCATATGTTAGACTTAATACTTGGTTTAAGTTTTTATCATGAATATTAATAGCAAACCTAGGGTATGCTATAAATTTTAGCTTTGAGTATACCAAGTTACCATGGATCATTCCTAATAAAGCTAGCATTTTTTCTATTTATTATTATGTTATCTAGTAATGCTATTTTTATTGGTATATTTATTCCTTCCCTAAAATAAGCTTTTATTAATATTTGAATTTCTCCTAAATGGATATATCCAAATATTTCTTTATCTATTTGGTGGATTTTGGATAGCTTATTTAATGTAGTTTCTTTATCAATTAATGATATATTATACCTTCTTTTGTATTTGTTATATTAATACTCATTTCTTTATTACTTATTCCATAATAAATTATGTCTTTCCTGGAGAATAATTTTCTTAGAAATGAAAATGACGGATCTTTAAATTCGTCTACTTCTTTAAGATTTAATTTTTCTTTTTGAATATCTTCAAATTTCTTTTTACTTATTTACATTTCCTATGAAAAGCATCCTGAAATGTCTTCTGTTTCTAATTCTACTATTTCTTGGTTTAGTTTTCTTCTTCCATTTTAGGAATATTACTTTCTACTTCAATTATATTTGAGGGATATTTTTGAATTTTTTGAAACCTTAGGGATATTTTTGATTATAATTCTCACAGCTTTGAAGAATTAGTTGATATTATTAAGTACTTGGAAGAAAATGGAATCAGGAGACATTGGATGGGCATTAATGAAAAAGGCCGGTTGTTTTTTTTAATGTTAATTTTGAGAGAAAAGTGTAATATATATTCTCTCCTTTAGCTCCTTAGATTATAAGTGTTGTTATTTAATCTTTAACTTTGAAAAAGGAGCCAATAAAGACAAACTATGTTATTGTGACAATTAATATAAAAAATTTCAAAATATTTGTTTTAATATTTTATATTTTAACTACTTTATTCTAATTTTTTTTATTTTTTAAAAGAATTAATGAAAATATTTGAATAATATTTTGTTGCATAATTATTATTATTTTAAAATATTTTCATATTAAATTTAACATTTATTTTTGGTAAATACTCATATTTTAATCGTATTTTAATCACTTGATAAAAAAAATAATATTTTAATAAAAATTATTAAATTAATATTTTGTGACCTTAATTGATAAATTAACCTAGGTGATACCACTTCTAATTTAAGTAATCAAACAAGATCTATAGTCTAATATAAGGAACATTTACGTGCATGCTCTCTAAATTTAATATGTTTATAAATTTCCTTTGATTCTATTTATTAAATTTATATATTTTAATGATTAAATTGGTCATGGGATACCTTAGTGACCACTTTTCTTTAAAGTTTTACACCAAAGTTATCGAGATGACATTTATGTAGCATAATTAAAATTTAATGATAATTTATTAGTTTGTAACAAAATTAAGTTGAGTAATATATTTTTAATAATGACTTAAGTTTGATAGTAGAAAAATATATTTTTCCTTTTTAATTTTAACATCTATAGTGGAATTAATAATAAAAATGAAAAAAACTCAACAAAGTTATAAAAGTCTAAAACCATTGATAATAAATTATAAAAGATTAGTGTTTATGAATAAACTATCTAATTACTATAAACATGTATTCTTTTTAGAGATAAATATCTTGGGGGTGCCTTTTTTGTGAGTGAAAGTGTTGTTTTATCCTTTAGTTTTTAAAAGATGCTCATTAGCCATTTTATTTATAAAAAAAATATGATAATCAATCATTTTACTTAAAAATGAGTTATATAAAGACTTTTATAGATAAATTTTTTGAAGGAAATAATGGTGAGCGTATTTTTGTCATTTTGCCTCACTCTATCGAACAAAAAAATTGAAAACAAAAATGGTGAAAGTATTACCATCGTTTACCCCATCCTATGAAACATGTTGTATAAAGGCTTATCTCCTCTGTTTTTTTTAAATATAAGAAGCATGAAACCAAAAATAATTTGAAAACAAAGAGTTGTTAGCTCTTGTCTCTGATTAATTAACGAAACACAAAACCAATTTTAGAGGATAAAGATGATACAAAAAGGAAAAAAAACAAAACCATTTTTAGAAGACATAGACACGTCGACTGGTGGCTAAAAATAGGATAGATCAAAAAAATCCAAACACTAAAAGATGACAAAGGGTATCAAAGATGATAAGATTGTTTATTATATGTTATCTTATTGTGAATACAATAAGTAGTACATTGTGATAATGATAATATCATTATTGTGAAGACAACATAGGATATTATTTTTGTTAAAAAGAAAACAAAAATGATCAGTTTTTATAAAAAGAATACAACATGTTTCTTTTTGTGATAATGATAGTGCAAATTTTTTTTAATTGGTTTTTTTGTTAGTTTATAATTCCTTTTTGTTGTTCCCTATTTTGTGCAATTGAAAATAGTGTTGTTTACCGTTTTTATTGGTGTTTTATTAGTTTGTTATTTGTTTTTGTTGTTCCCTTTTTTATTGGTTTTTTTAGTTACTTATTCCTTCTTGTTTTTCCTTGTTTTTTTATATTATTTTATTGGATTTATGTCCCTATTTTATTGGATTGCTATTTGAGATTGTTATTTTAATATCTTTTCTAAAATTTATGCGATCTCTATTTTATCAAATTGTAAAAATTTGCATGTTTTACGATGGAATAAATAATTGTTTTACTATAAATATTTGTTTCAAACTCTAAAATCTTGATTGGATTGATTATTTTATTTTAACATGTTTTTAAGAAAACATGAACAACAAACTGTAAAAGACTAAACTAAATAAAAATACAATTGAACTAAGTATTAGGATGGTTTTTGAAGGTGTGGTGATTATAAGATCTGCATAAAACTATATAAATTGAGACATGGTAGATGTATTAAATTTAAAAGAAATGAAAAAAATTAAAATTGAAGTATTTTGTAATAATAAGAACTTTAAGTAAGAGTTATTTGCTAAGAACAAATTTGGAATTTCAATGTTAATTATTTACAAAAATCACAATGAGGAGTTTTACACATGTAGAAAGAATTATGGGTTGAAAAATCATATTAGTAGTACATTTACAGTTGAGAACATGTTAGAATTCTTTGAAAATGAGATTGTACATTGGTGTGTAGAGTGTGTGTACTGATGTGTAGGGTATATTTGTGTACTAGTGTGTGTAGTATACAAACAGTGCCTAACAAATTCAACAAGTAATTAACACTTATGATTATTTGCTACTATGCAAATTTTCATATGGTGTATTCAACCATAAACCAATAAATAACTACGTTATAAAACATTCATATCATGAATAAAGAAAATAGCCAATACTATAGAATTCCTTAATATAAGCATGCCTTAGTTTTGGATAAAACATAATAGAAGTAATGTAATTCAAATCCATGAATATGAGTAGAAGATCATAGAGATTAATCAAAGAAACTTTAAAATCATGGGATTAGTAAGAATTGCAAGAAATGATCCAAAGTTATCTACACATCGGAATGGAGAATGAAGTAAGAACAAAAAATACAACGATTAATCTAAAAAAGATTAGATCCAAGACACAAAACCTGTAAAATAATATGGTTTTTTTTTCGGTCTATGATGTAGAACCTTAAGCCTCAATCTCACAATAGCAATTATAGATCGTTGTCTTGTTTCTTTCCATTGTACAAGAAAGGAATGAATTAGGGCTATGGTTATGGTCATGAGGTTCTTAGGTATATACGACTAGGGCTATGAGGTTTGTGGGTATTTGCAATTAGGTGATGATGGAAAGGTGGCGAGGTGACGATGAGCTTAGGGCTGAATCGCTAGGCTTACCAAGCATAGTGGATTTGTGCTCGTTTGGGAGTTACACATAGAGTTTGATTAGGAGTATTTTGGTTATTTTGCATAGTAAAAATGATTGGAGTACCTTTAATAATTTTTTTATAAATATATTCAAAATTATTAAATATTACAATTTGTTATTATTTTAAAAACAAAAACACTAAATATCTCATTCTCAAACTTAAAAGACTTAATGACTCCTTTTGTATAAGTGAATGGATAAAATTAACATTCCATTCTTCTTTTTATGAACGTAAGCAATTGAATGGTAAGTAATTTTTTTTACTTATGTTAAATATATTTGAAAGTAAATTTTTAATATTTAATGTCATTGTCAAAAACATTTAAAAATATTTTTCCCCAACGTAGTTAACTTGTTGATTAACTCTCCCGTCAATAAATGTAGAACCTTGTAAAATAATATGGTTTTTTTCAATCTATGATGTAGAACCTTAAGCCTCAATCCCACGATAGCAATTATAGATCATTATCTTGTTTCTTTTCATTGTTACAAGAAAGGAATGAATTAGGGCTATGGTTATAGTCACGAGGTTCTTAGGTATATACGACTAGGACTAGGGCTATGAGATTCGTGGGTATTTGCAATTAGGTGATGACGGAAAGGTGGCGAAGTGATGATGAGCTTAGGGTTGAATCGCTAAGCTTATCGAGCATAGTGGATTTGTGCTCGTTTGGGAGTTACACATGGAGTTTGATTGGGAGTATTTTGATTATTTTGCATAGTAAAAATGATTGAGTACTTTTAATAATTTTTTTATAAATATATTCAAAATTAATAAATATTACAATTTAGTATTATTTTAAAAACAAAAACACTAAATATCTCATTCTCAACCTTAAAAGACTTAATGACTCCTTTTGTATAAATGAATGGATAAAACTAACATTCCATTCTTCTTTTTAGGAAGGTAAGCAATTAAATGGTAAGTAATTTTTTTTAATTATGTTAAGTATATTTGAAAGTAAATTTTTAATATTTAATAAGTCATTGTTAGAAACATTTAAAAATATTTTTCAACAGGGTAGTTAACTTGTTGATTAACTCTCCCGTCAATAAATATCAAGAATGAGAAAGAAAAGTTTTGAAAATGTATCAAAATAATAAAAATTATTTCAAAATATTAACACAGAAGTTATGATCACGAGAAAACCAATAATAATATTAGTTCTAAGGGTTAGATTAATTTAAATAATTTTAATTTGTTATGTATTTTTTTAATTAATTTAGGTTTTTATATTTTTAATCATAATAAATAATTAAATAATTAATTTTTTTTCTTTTTTTATTGTTTTCTAATATTTTTTAGTAATTTAACAAAAAAAATGAAGAAAAAAATAAGAGATAAATACATCAGCAAGCGTTTAACTTCAATATCATTATAGATATTCTTTTAAACAATAAGAGTATTCCTTGAAGAAAAAAAACACGAACGATAGGAGCACTGGCGATAGTTTTCTGTTATTGATGAAACCTATATGGTTTCAAGCCACACCTTCAATGAGAAGGTTAATTGAAGAATGCGTATGTACGGGGAAACCAACTCAAAGTTGTTCACACCCACTTACTAATTGAAATAAAATAACTATATTAGATAAATATCAATACTTTAAAATTTTTAAATTTGAATAAAATTATAATATAAAAATTAATAAGTAAAAATAATAATATTAATTATTAATGTATATTTAAAGTAACTATATATATATATATAACTAAAGTAAATATATATACATTAGTATATATATACATTAATTTGTTACTAGATATACATTAACAAAAAGACTTTGGACAGATGGTCTTGGGTCTTGAGACAGCTATTTTTTGGGTCTTGAGATCATTCGTTCTACATATGGTCTTTATATTACTCAAACTAAGTATGCATCAATCTCGTATCTCAAGCTGGACTCACTTGCTGTTGACACTCCAGTTGAACTTAATGTGCATCTGACACCCTCGGGGGAGGGGGGAAACCATTGTCTAATCCATCTCTTTACAAACGATTGGTTGGTAGTCTAGTTTATCTTACAGTTACTTGTCCAGACATTTCTTATGTTATTCATCAAGTGAGCCGATGTTGTTTGCTCCACTGATCGACTCATTTATCTTTGTTGTTACTGCATATTCTACGATACTTGAAAACCTTATCTTTCATTGCCTTTTCTACTCAACTCGAGGTCTCTACAGTACTTCGTTGCATTCTCACGATCTTTGATTGGGCAAGAATCCCATTGTCCAGGTCCACTACATGTTATTGCTTTCTCCTTAGTTCTTCTTTGATTTCTTGGCGAAGTAAGAAACAAACTTTCGTGACTCGCTCTAGTATTGAAGCAAAATATCATGCTCTTACTGATACCACATCTGATCTCCTTTGACTACGATGGCTTCTTAAGGATTTGGGTATGTCCATATCCTCTACTACTCGCCTTTATTGTGACAATCAGAGTGTCATTCATATTGCTCACAACAATGTCTTTCGTGAACGAACTAAACACATCGAGATTGATTGTCACTTTATTCACTCTCATCTTATCCATGGTGCTCTCAAGCTTTTTCCCATCGCCTCCAACAATCAACTTGCAAATATCTTCACTAAGGCACTTCCTAAAGGATGCACTCGTAATTTGATCGACAACTTTAAACTGGTCTCAGATCCACTTTGAGTTTGAGGGGAGCTGTTAATGTATATCTAGTAACAGATTAATGTATATATCTGTTAATATATATCTAGTTACTTTAGGTATATTTAATTTACTTATAACTTTTACATAAAGACACTATGTATATTCCTTCAAACACAGAATAAAATACAATTATTAAATATTTTTAACACTGATGAATTACATTAATTTAAAAAAAAAATTTACATATCCACCCAACATTTTGAACCATTTTGGGATTTTTGAAACCAATTCATCCCGATAAAAGAAGAAAAACCAAATTTAATTGAATGGGTTTGTTTACTTGGAATAAATTTTGAACACCCGTACCTAATTGAGAAACCATTTAAAAACATAGTACTATACTACAATTCAGTAATACAAAGGACAATCACCCCAAAACTATATCAACCTTCAGTAATACAAAGGAAGCCGAGAAATAATTTGCACGTTCCCCCACACAATGCTTAACCAGAAATAGCATAAAACAAGTAATTAGATCAAAATGTATTGTTCGATTCGAGCTTTGACTTGAAATAAAAGAAAAGTGATTCTTACTACTAGACTACAAAGTGAATCACCCAATAAATTTGTAAACACACGCTTCAGATATTAAAACAGTCAAGCATAAAAATATTAGAATCAGCCATTTTATGAGCGTTTTAAAGAAGCTAATTAGCTAAACATCACTCCTCGGCAATGGAACAGATCTGCAATTTCCATGGTGGAAAAAAAGGGTGTTGCTTTTTCATTAAACATTATAGTATGTTTGATAAAGATTTTGATTCTTAATTCTGATTTTTTTCAAATAATTTTATAATCATATATGTTTGATATTTCACATTTTTAAAGAATCTCTACAGAACATATGAGATGTATTCATAAATCTTTAAAAAATAATTTTTTTAATCAGATTCTTAATTTTTTATTTTTTTTTATTTTTACTAAACATTTTTTCTAGAGAGTAAATCATGTCTTATAACTTTTGTATGTATACATGTTAAAATAAAATAATTAAAAACTAAAAAAATTATAAATAATAACAATAAATTTCTTAAATTTTTAAAGTTTTGAAAAATCAAAAAATATAAAATGTTATCAAGAAGCTTATAGATGATTTTTTATTTCTTTTCTTGGTAATTATCGAGTAGAAATTATTATCAAACACATTAATAATTATTTTTACAAAAGAATCATAAATTATAAAATCAATTTTTTGAGATAATTAATATTTTCAGAGCTGAAAACACTAATACCAAAGCAATTATGTATTTTACCTCACAATATAAAGCTTTAAGGTTTCTTAAAATGAAAATTTTACTTTAGTATTAGTAAAATCTGTAATGAAAATATCATATACTTTTTTAATTATAAATCATAAATCAAAATCTTTATCATGGTCTTATATATTAAGTTTTGTGATTTCTTTACCTATTCTCCCTTTCTATCTTTAGTACAAGTTTACGAGTTGTAACAGTCTCAAAATAAGAGCACCAAAAGCAATTTGAAATACAAAAAAATGAACAGGAGCAAAAATCCAAGTATATAACACCTAAAGAATCCAAACTCACAAAGATATCATAACCATATAAGCCTACCCCATAGATACTCCATAGTCCATAAGACATTCATATGCTTTATTTCCAAAGTCAAATATTTAAAATATCAAACGAGAGTTGTAGGAAAAGTAACAAACCTAACTTGAAAATAGAAGATCCACCCTTCGAGGTCGTTCCTTATTTTATTAACCTTGCTTTCTTTATTTTCTTCATCATTAATCATGATTGAACATAACTGTTGGAACAATTATGTGAAACTAATGTAAGAACAATGTTATTGATATGCTAAAATATACTGCTTGGGTTGAGTCGTATATTAGGTCGCTCTCTTTAAGACGTTCCGTGACTCTGTCCAAATTTATGCAAACAAACACAGCCTTGTTTTCCCCAAGATAAAATAATCCATAATTTTTTTTTCTATCTTGGAGCTTCACTGTAATGATGAAGTCCGAAATGCTACACCTTTAAAATATTTATGTTGTTCGGAAATTTGAAAAAACAATTATGAATTTTCTTCTCTTTGGTTTTGCTATGAAGAACAATAGAACCATTTTTGAGTTGTTTAGTTATGTTAGAAAAAATGAGAGCTATTGCCTTCTATTTATAGTTAAAAAAAGATGTGCAAAGTTCATACAATTATGAAAATAACAATCACATTTTTGAGTGGATACATAACAGTCATAAAATAACGTTCACATTTCTGGGTGGATATATAACAAACATATTTGGGTGGATATATAACAGACATATTTGGGTGGATAAATAACGGCTATGTCTGTTGGAAAAAATAGTTTCAATAATGAAATTTTTTCCAAAAAATAAAATACCACCTCACCTCACGATGGTTGAGGCGCACACATATGTGTGGAATCACAATTTCCTAGGTCCTATCCCCTTCCACAAAAATGGGTGCCCCTTGGGGCCCAATCCCAATTGTAAATTTTTTTCTAAGTAAACATCTCCTAAGAGATGTAAATTAGTAATGTGGGACAAAATTTTAAGAGAGTAAAATTTGGCACTTATTCTCATCATTTTGTTTTATTGAAATTCATTTCCGAAAATCCCCCACTTGAATTTTATATAAAAATAGTTTTCGTCGATCATCCGATCAATTAAAAGTATAAGATTATGCATCAGCTAAAGGTGTCTATCGACTTGAACCTTTGCATAGTATTAATGCTTTAGAATATACTAGAATAACTCATAGTTTTGAACTCTATCTCTAACAACATTACACACACAACCTTTCCAAGGTGTAGTTCGAAAATCCTGTGCTTTACGGCCATGCACGTGTATCCCAATATAGTGAATGCTCTAGTAAATTTTGCCCAAATTTTTCATAGGAAGTGGCCACACTTCCATTTTCACATAGGTGAGTCTATCAAGAGTACTTCTGTAACTATGTTCTCCATTCCACATAGAGTATAGAACTCATTAAAAGTTTAATAATTAACTCATATATTTTTTCGCTTCAGGACTTCATACTTCTAACAATATCGAATATGACTTCATAATAACATGATTCATCTCATATCACTTCATGACTTGTTATTACCCATTGAACTTATTTCTTAGGATCTCCAATCTATAAGATGGGTTACCATCATGAGTGATTCTTCATTCTAAGGGCATTATTCCCATTCTTTTCAAGATTTTGAAAACCTTCTCTTTTGTTAATCCTTTTGTCAAAGAAACAACCAAATTTTCATTAGTAAAAATATGATCCACTCTTATAGCTCCTGTAGAGAGAAATTCTCTAACAATACTGTGTATATGTTGTCTCTTGCAGTTGTAATAATGGTTCTTAATCTTTGCAATAGCTGCAATACTATTGTAGTGGATCAGGATAGCTGGTATGCTCGCATACTCAGTTTGTATAACATCGTCTCCAGTGTTCTTGAACAACTTTACAATAGGATCATAAGGAGTATAGGTTTGTACTTAAAGTAATTATATTTTTTTAAGATCTTCTCAATGTAATTAGATTGATATAGAGAAATTTCTTTTTCAAACTTAGTAATCTTTATATCAAGAATTACACTCGCTTTTCTAAGGTCTTTCATATCAAAGTTAGCACATAACAAAATCTAGATTATCAAATTTTTCATGCCCTTACTTAGGTGCTTGTTATAGACCATAAAGGGATTTATCTAATTTACAAACTTTATTTTCTTGACCTAGGGCAATAAAGCTCTCATGTTCGTCCATATAAATCTCTTTTTCTAAGTCACCATTTAAGAAGTTAGTTTTAACATCCATTTGGTGCACTACTAAATCATGGATAGTAATAAGAGAGAAAAAGCACACATATGGAAGTTATTTGTGTGATTGGTGAAAAGGTATCAAAAAAATCTACATTTTCTCTTTACCTATACCTTTTGACTACAAAATGAGCTTTGTGCTTTTCAATAGTTCCATCGGGTTTTAATTTCTTCTTTTTTAGTATCCATTTACATCCTATGATTTTGCAACCAGGAGGTAAGTCAACTAAATGCCAATTTTTATTATACTCAAGAGAGTTCATTTCATCATTTATTGCTTCTTCCAATAAGTTGACATCTAAAAAAGATAAGGCTTTTTGAAGAGTTTGGGGATCTTCCTCTAAGGTATAAACATAAAAATCAGACATAAAATCCTTAGTGGTGTGAGCTAGTTTACTTCTCCTAAATTTTGTGTCTAATTCCTCATTTTGTTCACTAGTTCTAGTTATGGGTAAATTATTAGAAGACGAGCCCCTATTATTCTTCAATTTAAAAAGAAACCTATGTTAATAGAAATCAGTATCATTTGATTCTATAATTACATGATCATTTAAGTCATAAAATTTATAAGCTTTACTATTCATAACATATCCTATGAACACACATTCATATGCTCTACTAACAAGTTTATTTCTTTTATGACCAGGGATCCTAACATAGACTAAACAACCCCAAGTTTTAAAATAAGTTCATAAAATTTCTTATTTTTCAAAATTTCATATGGTGAAATTTTACTAGTAGATTTAGGCACTCTATATAGTGCATAGTAAACAGTTAATAAAATTTATCCTTACCAATAGGAAGCAGAACCAGAGTTTAATAAAATTGCAATAACTGATTCAGTAAAAGTTTTATTTTTTCTTTTAGCTTTGCCATTTATTTTAGAAGAATTAGGTGCAATTTTTTCATGTATGATTCCATGATTTTTATAAAAAAAATCATTGAAAATATTATAATCATATTCAGTGCCTCTATCACTTCGAATTCTTTTTATGCATGGGGTAATTTATCTATAGTAATAACTTGAAATTGTTCATCTAAGCCATACCTTCAAAAGTTATTTCATGTGCTATCTTCTGCAATTCATGTGATTGAACTTCCACAGTGTCATACTTTTTTTGAAATGCATCCCAAATTTCCTTTGTGAATCATCTGTTGCCTCTAGAAACATAGACAAAGCCACCATATTCTCATTTAAGGCCTCGGAATCCAAAGTCCTTTCTATACTGATCTTTAGCGATTGATCAATACCCACACATCCATCTTCAAATCCACCAGTCGTTACATTACACCTCAAATCCAAATACAAGATGAAATAAAATCATTGGGAACAACTCTAGCAATCTAGTTACTGAGCGTCCTCTTAATATCAACGTGATTAACATAAACCAATTCATATATACCACACAAATTCACCACAATGGTCTCATTCAAAGCCATATTAGATACTCTTTTAAGCGCATTTTCCAAAACCTTAATCAAATCAGACAAATCCTTCAAATAAATCAAGCAAAGAGCTTTGTTATTGATGGTCAACACATCACAATTATCTCTATCAATGCAATAATTATACTCCCTAATAGCTTAAACATAGTCCTTAGCCACTAGGTACATCAATGCTTTGTTTTTGCTCACAGATTCTAAAATTGGGTTTCTTTCAACAACCCATTACCGTTCTTGATTCTTGATTAAACTAAACCAAGATATATGTAGGCAAGTATATAAACATGTTCATTCTTCGGTTCCTATTCTAGAAAAAATAATCATTATCAAACTTACAACAAAACCCAATTTCCATCAAGAAGCTCAAGTGCCTTGGTTGAGGCAGTTATCAGATTTTCCGCCTTCAAGTGACAAAACTAACAGATCCTTAAATCCATTAACAAATATAAAATCATGCTTGTTATGCATCAAGTGTGTTACCGTAGTGTCTGTTGGATTGTTAATCACCAAACCACCATCAATGGTAGAGCACAAGGTCTTTCAATTGATAGAAATCAGGTTAAATTGTTTGAAGAGATTCTGCATTGTAGAAGTGGCTCGACAAACCTTTCAGAGTTCAAAGTTATAACTTGATGACTCAGATGCTTTGGCTTGTGATAAAACAAACGAAGCAAAGCTTTTCAAGTCAAAGCAGTTGGAGATGGGTGTGTTTAGTCGGAATTGGTTTCAGTGTCGGACCCCGATTCATCCTAAGAATCAGATTGATCAAACTTCTTCTCAAGGGTTTTGGGTTCTTCTCCGTCATCATCTTCATTTCCATTCTCTTCTCGATCTTCTTCACTTTCATCCTCATCATTAGATATTTATGCATCATTATATGTTTGGGTGCCATCGTTTTTAATCCTCTTCCATTTCTTCTTCCTCTGAAGTCAAAGATGCCAGATGTGGGTCATCGAAAAAGGTGTGCTGGTGTCGATTTGGAAATAAACAAAGAGAAAATGATAAGCAAAGAAGAACAACACGAGGGAGTATAGAGAGAAATGCATCTTAAAATTGTTGGAACAAGTATGTGAAAACAATGTAAGAAAATTGTTACTGATATGCTAAAATATATTGCATTAATCACACAAAATACCTTATTGAAATAATCATTAATTAAAAATAAAATATATTATTAAAATTATTATTTTTCAAAATAAGGTTTAAGGTTTTGAGGTTTTGGATATGAGATTTAGGGATTTGGGATTTATAGTTATATTTATGGGTTAAGGTTTAAGGTTAAAATTATTATTTTTCTAAATAGGGTTTAGAGTTTTGGAATTTAGGATTTGGGATTTGGGATTTGGGTTTAGGGTTATATTTATGGGTTAAGGTTTAGGGTTAAAATTATTATTTTTTAAATAGGGTTTTGGGATTTTGGATTTGAGATTTAGGGTTTTGGGATTTCAAATTTGAGATTTAGGGTTATATTTGTGGGTTAAGGGTTAAAATTATTATTTTTCTAATTAGGATTTAGGGTTTAGGGTTTAGGATTTATGGTTAAAATTATTATTTTTCTAAATAGGATTTTGGGTATTGGGATTTAAGGTTATATTTATGGGTTAAAGTTTAAGGTTAAAATTATTATTTTTTAAATAGGGTTTTGGGATTTAGGATTTGAGATTTAGGGTTTTGGGATTTCAAATTTGAGATTTAGGGTTATATTTGTGGGTTAAGGGTTAAAATTATTATTTTTCTAATTAGGATTTAGGGTTTAGGGTTTAGGATTTATGGTTAAAATTATTATTTTTCTAAATAGGATTTTGGGTATTGGGATTTAAGGTTATATTTATGGGTTAAGGTTTAGGGTTAAAAATATTATTTTTCTAAATAGGATTTAGGGTTTTGGCATTTGTGATTTAAGATTCAGGGTTATATTTGTGTGTTAAGGTTTAAAATTAAAATTAATATTTTTCTAAATAGGGTTTAGAGTTTTGGGATTTTTGATTTAATGTTTAGGGTTTAAGATTTAGGGTTATTTATGGTAAAATTGAAAAAAATTGAGATGAGAATGGAATCATGATTCCTTAAATAGGGAGAAGGAATTTTGATTCTTTCTTTTTTAGGAATTGATTTTATTCTATTCACATTTTTTAGCCAAAACAGACATAAAATTGAAAATTGAAAGGAATCAATTCTGATTATTTTACATTCGAGTCAACTAAACATGGAATAAGAGAAAATAATGCTAATTTATAGTGTGGGAGAGAGAACTTTTAACAAAAATATCTATTAAATTAGATTAGGTGGATTAATCACTAATTTAACAACAATAATTTATTTAATCAAATTTTCTTAATATCAATTAAATTAAACATTATATAAAACAAAAACAATTGTAAAGACATATCTAATTAATTAATAATTAAGAATAATTTAGTAAGTTTAGTTACAATAAATAAAAAAATATTAGAAAAAGTTTCATATGTAATAAAAAAACTTAAAAGTTTTTATGTTATAAAAAAACCTTTAATTTAAAAATGATAAAATTTAAGGATATTATAGATTTAGTTGGCATGAAAATAGTTAAAATGAATCTAATACATGTGAATTCGTTTGCCATTTGTCTTTTTTTGCTATTTTAAAAGAAATATCACTATTTTAATTTATTTGAATATTTCTTAAAAAAATTAATATCAATTGAAACAAACCTAAAAATAATGAAATTAAACTGATAATTTCTAAAAATAATTAAATTAATTGGACCTCACATAAAAAATATATTAAAAGAACGGCAATTTATATTATTCAAGTTTTTAATTTTAATTTAATTATATAATATAACTGTATTTTCAATCCTTTTCATGTAGTACATATATATTTTTTAGTATAACATAAAAACATGTTTTTTTAATAAAGATTAAAAATAAAATCAATTAAATAATTATGTTACTTAAAAATAAATGTTTAATTTTTTATCTCAAAAAGTAAATATTAGATGAACAATTTTCAAGTATATTATATATATAAATTTAACTTATGTTGGATATTGATAGCAATTTTTGGATTGTTTAAGATAAATAAATTTTAGATCAGATAAGTTTCAAATTAAAAAACCCAACACCAACAATTTCATATTTCATGATTATTTTGTAAGCCGTACAAAAATTGATGCAAAATTTACAAATCTTATAAATTTGCAGGCAGTGGTCATGGACTTAGGGATAGTCAGACTTTATATTTGCAAATCTTGCAAAATCAAACGAAAAATTTATAAGTTTTACAGATTTATTAACAATAGTCGTCGAACTTCCAACAAAATCACCGAAAATAGTTGTCGGAGTTCTTACTTATAATGATGGTGGTTGCTACTCGACTTTTGACATTACATACTTTGGTCTAATTTTATTAAAGATTAGATGTATAATTATTTAAGTTCTTTTAATTTATAATATATGTTAAAATTTTGAGTTTTCACATATTTCATACCATTTATGTCCTATTGACACTTAGTTGCATAATTATATTATATAATTTGATCGATTTTCCAAGGTAGTAAAAAGTCATGGTAGAACTAATAGCTGCATACTCAATACACATTATAACCTAATCTTTTATTTTTTTATTATATTAATTGATCTTACTGTTTTAGTCTATTTAGGCATAAAAAATCTCACCCATCCTCCTTATTTTGTTACCATTTTCCCTTTTCTTATGAACTTTTTTTAAATAATAATTATACACTTGCATATATATATATGTATTCATGTTGGAACAAATATGTGAAAAAACTATGTAAGAACAATATTATCGATATACTGAAATATATTGCTTGGGTTGAGTCGCGGACTAGGTCGCTCTCTTTAAGACGTTTCGCGGCTCTACCCAAACTTGTGCAAGCAAACACAGCCTCGTCGTCCCCAGGATAAAACAGCCCAGAATCTTTTTCTGTCTCGAAACTTCACTGCACTGATGAAGTCTGAAATACTACACCTCTCAAATATTTATGTTGCTCGGAAATCTGAGAAAACAATTCTGAATTTTCTTTTCTTTGATTTTGCTATGAAAATCGTAGAACTATTTTTTGAGTTGTTAAGTTATATTCTAAACTGAGGGCTATTGCCCCTTTTTATAGTGGAAAAAATATGTGTAACGGTCATATAATTATGAAAATAACGGACACATAATTATGAAAATAACGGTCATAAAAGTAACGGTCGCATAATTATGAGAATAACGGTCATAAAATTAACGGCCACATAATTATGAAAATAACGGTCATAAAAGTAACGGCCACATAATTATGAAAATAACGGTCATAAAAGTAACGGTCACATAATTATGAAAATAACGGTCATAAAATTAACGGTCACATAATTATGAAAATAACGGTCATAAAAATAATGACCATATAATTATGAAAATGACAGTTACATAATTTATGAAATAATGGTCATAAAATAATAAAAAATATTTTTTATTTAAATTCATTTCCAACAATCCCCCACTTGAATTTTAAATAAAAATAGTTTCATCGAGCAACCAATCAATTAAAAGTATAAGATTATGCATAAGCAAAAGGTGTCTATCGACTTGAACCTTTGCATAGTGTTTATGCTTTAGAATATAGTAGAGTAACTCGTAGTTTTGAACTCTATCTCTAACAACATCATACACACTACCTTTCTAAGATGTAGTTCGAAAAGCCCGTGCTTTACGGCCATGCACGTGTATCCCAGTATAGTGAATGCTCTAGTAAATTTTGCCCAAAATTTTCATAGGAAGCGACCATACTTCCACATTCACATAGGTGAGTCTATCAAGAGTACTCCTGTAGCTACGTACTCCACTCCACATAGAGTATAGAACTCATTAAGAGTTTAATAATTAACTCATCCTTTCTGTCGCTTCAGGACTTCATGCTTCTAACAATATAGAATGTGACTTCATAATAGCATGATTCATCTCATATCACTTCATGACTTGTTATTACCCATTGAACTTATTTCTTGGGATCTCCAGTCTATAAGTTGGGTTACCATCATGAGTGACTCTTCATTCTAAGGGCATTAGTCACATTCCTTTCGAGGTTTTTGAAAACCTTCTCTCTTGTTATTCCTTTCGTCAAAGGATTAGTCAATTTTTTCATCAGTACATATATGATCCATTCTTACAGCTCCTGTAAAGAGAAATTCTCTAACAGTACTGTGTATCTGTCGTCTCTTGCCGTTGTAATAACGGTTCTAAATCTTTCCAATAGTTGCGGTACTATCGTAGTGGATCAGGACAGCTGGTATCGATCTTTCCCATAAAGGGATCTTAGCTAACAGACTTCTTAACTAGCCTGCTTCTTCACTAGTAGTAGCTAGTGCTATCATTTCAAACTCCATCGTAAATTGAGCCAATATTGTCTATTACTTAGACTTCTAAGAAACAGCTCCATCAGTTATGTTAAATACAGCTGCTAGTTGATTTGGAGTCTTCTAATAAAATGTTCCAATCTGCATCGCTGTATCCTTCTAGAACAGCGGGAAACTTTGTATAATGTAATCCAAGGTATATAGTTCTCTTAAGGTATCTCATAACCCTTTCAATAGCATTCCAATGCTCTACACTAGGTCTATTGGTAAACCTACATAGTAGTCCCACAACATAAGCTATGTTTGGTCTAGTGCAATCAGTAGCATAACGTAAGCTACCAATGATGCTCGCATACTCAGTTTTTCTAACACCGTCTCCGGTGTTATTGAACAACTTTACACTGGGATCATACAGAGTACATGCAGGTTTACAGTTAAAGCAATTATATTTTCTTTAAGATCTTCTCAATATAATGAGATTGATCTAAAGAAATTCCCTTTTCAAACCTAGTAATCTTTATACCAAGGATTACACTCGCTTCTCTGAGATCTTTCATATCAAAGTTAACACTTAATAAAGTTTTCACATTATTCACAACATAAATATTTGATCCAAAATTAAGCATGTCATCCACATATAAACATATAATAGTGAAAATGTTATCTTCTAATTTATAATAAATGCATTTGTCACTTTCATTCATTTTGAATTCATGTGGGTTAACTATATTATCAAATTTCTCATGCCATTGCTTAGGTGCTTATTTTAGACCATACAGATATTTATCTAGTTTTTATTTTCTTGACCTGAGATAACAAAACCTTCAGGTTGATCCATATAAATTTCTTCTTCTAAATCACCATTTAAGAAAGTAGTTTTAACATCCATTTGATGTACTACTAAATCATGGATGGTAGTAAGAGGAAAAAGTACACGTATGGAAGTTATTCGTGTGATTGGTGAAAAGGTATCAAATAAATCTACATTTTCTCTTTGCCTATACCATTTAACTACAATACAAGCTTTGTACTTTTCAATAGTACCATCGAGTTTTAATTTCTTCTTTGTATCCATTTACATCCTATGGTTTTACAACCATAAGGTAAGTCAACTAAATGCCAAGTTTTATTATACTTATAAGAGTCCATTTCATCATTTATGATTTCTTCCCATAAGTTGGCATCTAAAGAAGAGAATGATTCTTTACGAGCTTGGCGCTCTTCCTATATGGTATAAGCATAAAAATCGACCCAAAATCCTTAAGGGTTCGAGCTCGTTTACCTCTTCTAATTTCAAAGGTTTAATTCTTCATTTTGTTCAATAGTTCTAGTTATGGGTAAACAACTAGAAAGACGAGCCCCTACTATTCTTTAATTTAAATGAAAACCTATATCATAGTAGTCAACATCATTTGATTCTATAACTATGATCATTTAAGTCATAGAATTTATAAGCTTTACTATTCACAACATATCCTATGAATACACATTCGTATGTTCTACTAGTAAGTTTTATTTCTTTTAAGAATCAGGGATCGTAACATAGTAAATATGTTAACACTTAATAAAGTTTTCACATTATTCACAACATAAATATTTGATCCAAAATTAAGCATGTCATCCACATATAAACATATAATAGTGCAAATGTTATCTTCTAATTTATAATAAATGCATTTGTCACTTTCATTCATTTTGAATTCATGTGGGTTAACTATATTATCAAATTTCTCATGCCATTGCTTAGGTGCTTATTTTAGACCATACAGATATTTATCTAGTTTTTATTTTCTTGACCTGAGATAACAAAACCTTCAGGTTGATCCATATAAATTTCTTCTTCTAAATCACCATTTAAGAAAGTAGTTTTAACATCCATTTGATGTACTACTAAATCATGGATGGTAGTAAGAGGAAAAAGTACACGTATGGAAGTTATTCGTGTGATTGGTGAAAAGGTATCAAATAAATCTACATTTTCTCTTTGCCTATACCATTTAACTACAATACAAGCTTTGTACTTTTCAATAGTACCATCGAGTTTTAATTTCTTCTTTTGTATCCATTTACATCCTATGGTTTTACAACCATAAGGTAAGTCAACTAAATGCCAAGTTTTATTATACTTATAAGAGTCCATTTCATCATTTATGATTTCTTCCCATAAGTTGGCATCTAAAGAAGAGAATGATTCTTTACGAGCTTGGGGATCTTCCTATAAGGTATAAGCATAAAAATCTGACCCAAAATCCTTAAGGGTTCGAGCTCGTTTACCTCTTCTAATTTCAGTGTTTAATTCTTCATTTTGTTGAATAGTTCTAGTTATGGGTAAACAACTAGAAGACGAGCCCCTACTATTCTTTAATTTAAATGAAAACCTATATCATAGTAGTCAACATCATTTGATTCTATAACTATGATCATTTAAGTCATAGAATTTATAAGCTTTACTATTCACAACATATCCTATGAATACACATTCGTATGTTCTACTAGTAAGTTTTATTTCTTTTAAGAATCAGGGATCGTAACATAGTAAATATGTTAACACTTAATAAAGTTTTCACATTATTCACAACATAAATATTTGATCCAAAATTAAGCATGTCATCCACATATAAACATATAATAGTGCAAATGTTATCTTCTAATTTATAATAAATGCATTTGTCACTTTCATTCATTTTGAATTCATGTGGGTTAACTATATTATCAAATTTCTCATGCCATTGCTTAGGTGCTTATTTTAGACCATACAGATATTTATCTAGTTTTTATTTTCTTGACCTGAGATAACAAAACCTTCAGGTTGATCCATATAAATTTCTTCTTCTAAATCACCATTTAAGAAAGTAGTTTTAACATCCATTTGATGTACTACTAAATCATGGATGGTAGTAAGAGGAAAAAGTACACGTATGGAAGTTATTCGTGTGACTGGTGAAAAGGTATCAAATAAATCTACATTTTCCCTTTGCCTATACCATTTAACTACAATACAAGCTTTGTACTTTTCAATAGTACCATCGAGTTTTAATTTCTTCTTTTGTATCCATTTACATCCTATGGTTTTACAACCATAAGGTAAGTCAACTAAATGCCAAGTTTTATTATACTTATAAGAGTCCATTTCATCATTTATGGTTTCTTCCCCATAAGTTGGCATCTAAAGAAGAGAATGATTCTTTACGAGCTTAGGATCTTCCTATAAGGTATAAGCATAAAAATCGACCCAAAAATCCTTAAGGGTTCGAGCTCGTTTACCTCTTCTAATTTCTTGTTTAATTCTTCATTTTTGTTCAATAGTTCTAGTTATGGGTAAACAACTAGAAAGACGAGCCCCTACTATTCTTTAATTTAAATGAAAACCTATATCATAGTAGTCAACATCATTTGATTCTATAACTATGATCATTTAAGTCATAGAATTTATAAGCTTTACTATTCACAACATATCCTATGAATACACATTCGTATGTTCTACTAGTAAGTTTTATTTCTTTTAAGAATCAGGGATCGTAACATAGTAAATATGTTAACACTTAATAAAGTTTTCACATTATTCACAACATAAATATTTGATCCAAAATTAAGCATGTCATCCACATATAAACATATAATAGTGCAAATGTTATCTTCTAATTTATAATAAATGCATTTGTCACTTTCATTCATTTTGAATTCATGTGGGTTAACTATATTATCAAATTTCTCATGCCATTGCTTAGGTGCTTATTTTAGACCATACAGATATTTATCTAGTTTTTATTTTCTTGACTTGAGATAACAAAACCTTCAGGTTGATCCATATAAATTTCTTCTTCTAAATCACCATTTAAGAAAGCAGTTTTAACATCCATTTGATGTACTACTAAATCATGGATGGTAGTAAGAGGAAAAAGTACACGTATGGAAGTTATTCGTGTGACTGGTGAAAAGGTATCAAATAAATCTACATTTTCTCTTTGCCTATACCATTTAACTACAATACAAGCTTTGTACTTTTCAATAGTACCATCGAGTTTTAATTTCTTCTTTTGTATCCATTTACATCCTATGGTTTTACAACCATAAGGTAAGTCAACTAAATGCCAAGTTTTATTATACTTATAAGAGTCCATTTCATCATTTATGATTTCTTCCCATAAGTTGGCATCTAAAGAAGAGAATGATTCTTTACGAGCTTGGGGATCTTCCTATAAGGTATAAGCATAAAAATCTGACCCAAAATCCTTAAGGGTTCGAGCTCGTTTACCTCTTCTAATTTCAGTGTTTAATTCTTCATTTTGTTCAATAGTTCTAGTTATGGGTAAACAACTAGAAGACGAGCCCCTACTATTCTTTAATTTAAATGAAAACCTATATCATAGTAGTCAACATCATTTGATTCTATAACTATGATCATTTAAGTCATAGAATTTATAAGCTTTACTATTCACAACATATCCTATGAATACACATTCGTATGTTCTACTAGTAAGTTTTATTTCTTTTAAGAATCAGGGATCCTAACATAGACTAAACAATCTCAAGTTTTAAAATAAGTTAAGTTTCTTATTTTTCAACATTTCAGATGGTCAAATTTTACTAGTAGATTTAGGCACTCTATTTAGCACATAGCAAACAGTTAATAAAATTTCTCCCCACCAATGGGAAGCAGCACCAAAGTTTAATAAAATTGTAACTACTGATTCAGTAAAAGTTCTATTTTTTTCTTTCAGCTTTGCCATTCATTTCAGAAGAATAAGGTGCTGTTTTTTTTCATGAATGATTCCATGAGTTTTATAAAAATCATTGAAGATATTGGAATCATATTTAGTGCCTCTATCACTTCGAAACCTTTTTATTTTTCTGTTAAGTTGATTCTTAATTTCAGTCATAAATATTTTAAACATGTCAAACGCTTCACTTTTATTTTTCATTAGATATACATAAGTGTAATCTGAACAGTCATCTATAAAAGTTATAAAATAGCGTTTTTCATTTCTTGTTAAATTTCCATCAAGTTCACATATGTCATAATGTATTAATTCTAAAGGTTCAGATTATCTAACTACTGACTTATGTGAAGTTTTTGTTATTTTAGCTTGATTATAAAAGTCACATTTTTCAAAATCATTCAAAGATAGTTTAGGAATTAGTTCTAAGCTACTCATGTTCTTGATTATGCGTTTATTAACATGACAAAGTCTAGCATGCCAAATATTAAAGGAACTCAACATTCAATTTAAACATGCCATTAGTGGCGTACCCTTTCCCAACAAAAAATATTATTTTTAGTTATTGTATATAAATCAGCCCCTATAGTTTGAGTAAACCCAACTTTGTAATGAAGATATCCTGAAACTAAGTTCTTTCTCATCTCTGGAGTATGCAAGACATCTTTCAAGATGATAGTCTTTCTAGAGGTAAACTTTAATTCCACCTCACGAGTACCAACAAATTTAGTGGAGTGGGAGTCACCCAACAACACTTTCTTATCCTCAGACTTAGAGTAGGACTTGAACATGTCTCGATTATATCGAACATGGCGAGAAGTACCAGTGTCCACCCAACACCCCTCGGATCCATCAACAAAATTGACTTTAGAAATCATAGCAATAAGTTGATCTTCGGCAAGGTTCACCTACGTGGCAGGACGCTTCCTGTTCCGACAATTCCTAGCCAAGTGGCCAGGTCTATTACAACTTTAACACATGAATGTGTTATTCCTTAAGGGGGTTAAGGTCCATTCTGGAGAGGATATTTTTTGTTTCTATTTTGGTGGTTGCGGTTTTGGTTATTACTGTGATTATGAATTTTCATATTTCAACCTTTAGGTTTCAAAATTGCAGATGAGGGTTTCTTATTGGTACTGTTGTTTGATACAACGAGTACTTCATCTCTTTGGTCTTATTTTCGGACTTCTTCTTCTATTCTTAAAGTGGTTATAAGACTTTCTAAAGAAAATTTCTTAGTTTTATGTCTAAGTGTATTCTTAAAATCTTTCTAAGCATGGGGTAATTTATCTATAATAACAACTACTTGAAATTGTTCATCTAAAGTCATACCTTCAGAAGTTATTTCGTGTGCTATCTTCTACAATTCGTGTGATTGAGCTTCCACAGATTTGTCATCAATCATTTGATACTTCATGTATCTACTAACATCATACTTCTTAGTTCCAGCTTCCTCAGTATCGTACTTCTTTTGAAGTGCTTCCCAAATTTCCTTAGCAGACGATATCAGAGTTATAATAATCATACAAGTCATCAGCTAATCCATTAAGAATAAAAAAAATTTGCGTAGAAATAATTTTCTATCCAGGTGTTTAAATCCTTTATTGTAGCTTTAGTATGAGAATTAGGCAGTGTTGGTTTTTCAACAATAAAAACAAAAGTGACATTTTACATGGTTAAGAAGAATAACATTTTTTTGTCTCCATTTTTAAAGTATAGTTCTTCAAAACAAAATGGTTTGTCAAGATCAGCAGTTAACATTTCAGTAGACATGGCAGATAGAATACGTCTTAAAATTGTTGGAACAAATATGTGAAAAAACTATGTAAGAACAATATTACCGATATACTGAAATATACTGCTTGGGTTGAGTCGCGGACTAGGTCGCTCTCTTTAAGACGTTTCGCGGCTCTGCCCAAACTTGTGCAAGCAAACACAGCCTCGTCGTCCCCAGGATAAAACAGCCCAGAATCTTTTTCTGTCTCGGAACTTCACTGCACTGATGAAGTCCGGAATACTACACCTCTCAAATATTTATGTTGCTCGGAAATCTGAGAAAACAATTCTGAATTTTCTTTTCTTTGATTTTGCTATGAAAACCGTAGAACTGTTTTTTGAGTTGTTAAGTTATATTCTAAACTGAGGGCTATTGCCCCTTTTTATAGTGGAAAAAATATGTGTAACGGTCATATAATTATGAAAATAACGGACACATAATTATGAAAATAACGGTCATAAAAGTAACGGTCGCATAATTATGAGAATAACGGTCATAAAATTAACGGCCACATAATTATGAAAATAACGGTCATAAAAGTAACGATCACATAATTATGAAAATAACGGTCATAAAAGTAACGATCACATAATTATGAAAATAACGGTCATAAAATTAACGATCACATAATTATAAAAATAACGGTCATAAAAATAATGACCATATAATTATGAAAATGACAGTTACATAATTTATGAAATAATGGTCATAAAATAATAAAAAATATATTTTTTATTTAAATTCATTTCCAACAATTCATATACAATGACAAAGTTTGAACCCACACAATAAAGATTATATATCATTATCCTACAAGACAATTAGTTCTTTGGAGCTCTTCCCAATAGGTGAACTATTCTTCTTCGTGATTGATTGGTATATAACTTTGTTAGTATTATTTCATAATTTATAAATTTTATGCTTGAAGCATTGTATACTTTAGTAACATTTTATTATACTTGTATTAGCTTTAATTATAATTTTAATAAAATTTTTAATGTAAGAATTATGGTGCCAATAAATTATTTTATATAAATTTTAATTTTATTACAAAATCTTTTCAGCATAATATTCTTTTACAAAATGATAGCAAGCTACCCAAAAATAACTTTTTAGCTCCGTCACTATAGCATGCACCTATTTTATAAGTACTTGCATGGAGAGGCACCATTTGGCTAAAAGAAATAGTTTTAAATATTAATTATTGGGTGTAATTTATTACATGTGATGATAAATAATGAATAATTTCAATCAATAAAATGTCTTATCGGTCACACTAAAAGCATTGAGTCATATGTGCATAACAATAATGGGATAATCTATATGAAAAGATAGATAGCAAATAATCATTTTTGTAATTGTTTGAAAAAGATAATTAACGAAAGATAATCATGATACTACGATAAATCTATCTACATAAGTAAAAGATATTAACATGTTACTTTTAATATATATTATTTATTGTACACTTCACACTATAACTTGAATTTCATTACTCCGAAATCGAAGAACAACATCTACAATCATTCTTTTTCCTCTTCATCACAGAGTTAGATCTTGATTTCGATCTCTTATACGTTGTACAAATCTCATTATTAAATTAATCATCAGATGACTAAAGGTCTTAACTAGTTTCTATATCTTGCATATCCACGTAGAAATGTCCTACATCAATTATATGTTGATGTTAATTTTTGTCAACATCAAATAAATTTGATCTTTGAATTTACGAGATAGAGAAACACATTAGGGTCTTAAAGCACTAGGAGGTCATAGCCTTCGATATTCCGATGCTTAAGTCGATAATGACATAAAATTTATTAACTCGATTCAAAATGATCTTGAAGAGACATAAATTTTTTATTTGTCAAACTCTACAAGGTGGGGAAGACATGTTAGTTAAAACTTATGAATGCTTATTTATTTGTCCTAATAGATTAGATTATTACTAAAACGTACACTAAATACATTTAGGTTTGAAAAAATCAATAATAATTTTTAGGTACAATTAATAGTATTTTTTAAATATGTTAATTTTATAGTTTTTCTCATTTTCAAAAAAACTTTTAGGTCCACCTAAAACTTAACTTTTAGGTACACTTTAGATACAGTTGTTAATTGTATATAAAATAATTTTAGGTATAATTTAGGTATAGTTGTAAAGCCTTACTTTTAGTTACAGTGATTGTAACTAAATGATAAGCTATAGGTACATCCGTTGAATTTACCTAAAGTTTTTATAAATTTAAATCTTTGTCCAAAACCACATAATACACAAAACAAGTGCAAGCTGCTGAAATAATTGGAACTGCCTCTCGCGAATCCACGTATAAATCATTGCCGTCAACTCACACCATTTGACCCTCGTCATCATCCCACACAGTCCAGCCTTTGTCATCGTGTGCTCATCGTCCTGCTTGTCATCGTGCATGTTTGGACCTTGTTCGCATCACAGTTGCTGTCGTTCAGCCCGTTCGTCATCCTCATCTGTTGCAGCTAGTCATTCTGCCATTCTAGCTCTGTCGTTCCAATTCCACCGTGTAGTTGTCATCTGGTCAGTTTCAATCCTGCATTGCTGTTCAATTTTGGTATGTTAAATTTTAGCCTTTTTTTAGATTTCAAATTTATTTGCAATCCTCTATTGTTGTTCAGTTCTGGAATTGTGTAGAAAAGAAAAGAAAAAAAATGACAAATGACAAATGGTGAATGAATAACAAAATAAAAATAAAAATTACATTGTCTCAATTTCATAATATAATGCATGAATGCTAAGAGACACTAATTTAAAATGGATAAAGATATGGTAATTAGAGAATGGGTTCTTGGGTTGGTAGCTCAAATGTCAATATAATACATAAGTATAATTTTGATATTTTTATTGAATTCATCGAGGCTATATATAGCCTTACATGTACATGAATTACAAGGGAATTAAGCTAACTTTTATGCTAATTAACTCTCACATTTTCTATCAGAATTAGTGGTCCCTTATTCATGTGCCCAGCCTGTGTTGTTTTGCACCTTGCGCCTACCCCTACGTGCGTCCTTCGCTCGGCACTACGTAGCCAATAATGCTCATATCATTCCTTGCCTCAAGGATAAGGTTGAGGTATGATTTGGTAAGATTACAACATATGCTTTGGACAATGTAGCTGAACCAACACTTGCTTTCGCTTCAACAACTTCAGTTCCAGCATTTTGAATCCTGTCAGTTAGTTCTTGAACTTCTTTATCACTAAAAATCACAGCGATTCTTATTTTGGATAACAAGGGAAGAATTGTGATACCAAAATGGCCAGTATGTCTAATACGATTAGTGTACATTTCAATATTTCCCGACATATCATAATTAATGACATGAGCCATATCTGGAATATCAATCTCATGTCCTACAACATCAATAGCAACAAGAACATTGTACCTCTTAGTTTGAAATCCTTCAAGACTGATCTCTCTATGCTCCTGTGATTTTCCCCCATGTAGAATAGTTACACGATAACTTGCCTTATCCAAATTCTTTGCAACAAAATTTGCATTCCTTTTAGTATTAACAAAAAAATGGCAGTCTTATCGCCAAGTTCATATAACCTATCAAATTTCTCAGTCCTGAACCATAATAACATTCTGGGTAATCAAACCAGTAGCCTTCCTAACAGTACCAATTGTTACCACAAATGGATTTCTCAAGTACTTTTTGGCAAGGCACTCCACAACCGAGGGCATAGTAGCATTGAACATATAAGTTGTTCTATAATTACTATTGTCATCAATAGCATACGGCCTTTCAGCCTCATTCTCTTCATTAATAGGAGGCAGTCTAGAAATGTAGGTCAGCATAAGAAGTACAAAAGCAGCAATCTTACCTGAGCCAGTCATCTGAATTTGGGAAGGTTTCTTATAACCAACCCTTTCAACAACTTTTAGAAGCTCAACATTCAATTTAATCCCAACCCAACTCCTCATGGGATGAGGAATCTTAGAACCCTTATAAGAGATATTAAAGTTTTCACGGGAATTCCTCTAGTCTCTCTCCGTCATCTCCTCAAGCTTTTTCTCACTCCAATGTTTATCTTCCCTTGTATCAAAATTTTCATAAAGTTTAGTAGCTTCTACTTCCTCACAACCCTCATCAATTCCATCCTTATGGCGAATCTTATCATGAATCTCTATCTCGTTCTTCGCAGCAAGCTCAGTGGTCCATTCTAGCATGAAATCAACACCCAAAGAGAAGCTGAGCCTCATGAGGGTTTTGATACCGAATATTCATATCGCGAGAAGTATCCTCAGTATTCTCCCAATCAAAGGAAAATCGAAGCTTCTCATTGGGTTTAATAACCCTTTTTCAGCTTCTTTGATCCAAGATATTGCTCCTTGATAGTTTCAAGCTCTTTACCACGCTCTTGATCGACAAGTTTATCTAGTCAAGTTTGCTCACAAGCCTTAGCTTCATATCCGCTTATGAAATAAGGTGGGATATCAGAGGTAGCCATAGCCGATATAAAGGCATATCGTTTCTGGTTACAGTTAAACTTATGGCACCATCGATACCTGATTTGAGTTAGAGCAAACATACGATCGCCACGACACATATTTCCAAAAGCACCCTAGCCAACCCTATAAGTACCACCACCAGGAACATGAGGGATGCGAGAAACAACACGTCAATTATCCCTTGACTCAACGGAGGTTTGGTGATCGGTTTTCTTGCAAACGACATATGGTTGCCGTTTGCTCTGGGAGATATCAAAGTGAACGAAGTTGACGATGTCAGGTTGAATCGATGCCTTTTGGATGTCAAGAGAAGCAAAGTTTTGGACATTATTAGTAGCCCTGTTACCTACAAAATATGGAATAGTGATGCAAGGACGAGTAGTGGCAGCTACTGTTGAGGTTAACGACACTTGGGCTTCTCTAATTGGGTGCACGGGTTCAGGTGAAGGATGGGTGTTTGGTTTAGTTTCTGAAGAACCAATAAGAATTTGAACTACGTGTTTAAAATTAGACGTATCAAATTGAGCAAATGTTGTTGGGTATAGATTTGATTTAGATCTGGGTGTGAGTTTTGGGGTCAAAGGTGGGTTGTGGGAGACGCAAAGAGCTTTTAGCTCGATCAACACCGCTTGTAAGGCATCGGGTATCTCGTTGAAGAACTTGGCATCAAATTTGTTGCATTTTTCCATGGTTGGAACCGGCTTTGATACCATTGATATGATTAATTTCAAAGAAAGAACTAGAGGAAGAAGAGGAGTAAGAAAGGAGCTGAATTTGTGTAAATATCATGATATCTTTATTGGGGCTATATATAGCCTTGCACACACATGAATTACAAGGGAATTAAGCTAAATTTTACGCTAACTAACTCTAACATTTTCTAATAGAATTAGTGGTCCCTTATTCATGTGCCTAACCTGCGTTGTTCTACGTCTTGCGTTTACCCCTACGTGCGACCTTCACTCGGCGCTGCGCAATCAATAATGCTCATATCAACTTCTTAGAAATTAAGATATGGCTAATGATAATATGTGTTTTCAAAAATTAATTGCCCCAATCCCTCGTATTATATTGTACATGAGTTATATCAAGGAAACAATAAAAGGTGGAGAAGCAAACATTAGCTTAAAATGGTTTGTACACTCAAAAAATAAAGTGTTGTGCATCCATGGCAGAAAGACAAAGAGCACCTATGGTAGATGAGAAAAAATGGGGTACGATTTATAGGTATATGAGATGATTTGCAACCAAAAATACAAAATAATATGAATCCTTTTAAGTTCTTTGTTTTGGGTTTTTGTATATTGTTGGAATTAAATCATACTGAAAGTCACAAACAAATTCTAGTTACAAACATCCTAGAATAGAATACTAAAAATTTTAGGATCTATATCATGCCAGATTATTAAGGATTTATGCATTCGAGTGAAATACCTGAATCCATTGAGAATGATCGCCTATTGTTACGAAAATGATACCACAATCGATCACAAACGGATAAACATGAATGAGGGGGTAGTTTGTAATCTTCCTCAATGGGATTTTCGTATCTCTTTTAGATGAGGATAAGAGATTATTTTATGATTTGGTGTATTAGGAACCATAATTGAAAGAGTTTTTATATATTGCTCAGTTAGGGTTCCCATGATCCCCTAATTAAGGGAAAAATCAATATCTATTTAATCAATCCATATTAATTTGAGTAATATAGATGTTTATTGAAATTTGACTACTTAAATTCTATCCCATTATAGTATATAGTTAATATAATTAAGGAATGAAAAGATATATTGCCTAATTTAGTGTAAGAAATATGATTACCTAACAATCTCCCACTTGGACAACATATTATTCCTGAATTAGTTATATCACAATAACTTCTTAAGTGAGCATCTATATGTTATTTATCCTTAGACTTCTCCTTAAACAATCTAGCTCATCTCATATATTAGTAGCGGAACCACTGTGGCTTTTATCACAATATAGTCATGACCAAACCACGATAATCACCATACTATTACACTTAATAACATAGATCAAATATGGATGAGTAGTATGAAAATTACATGTAACGTGATCTCAGACATGCCTATTTCCAACTAGTCCTTCTTCAATCTTTAGTAAGATCAATCCAAAGTCGTTAATGCAATGTGAACATTGGACATAGAAAACATAAGTAAGCTCAAAAATAGAATCATAAACCATTAACTTTATTCTACATAAAACTAAACAATCTAATGTTTAAAGTTAAACACACAGAATATCCCACTAAACAAAGGTATATCATAAATCACACCTATATAAGCAGTATGCTTATGATAGACTTTAGGTGTTAAGCCATTGGTTAATGGGTCTGCTAGTATAGTATTTTTTCCTATATATTCTATGAAAATATGCATATCCTCAACTCTATCTTTAACAACTACAAATTTGATGTTGATAAACTTCAACTTTGTTGACCTTCGGTTATTATTAGAGTAAAGCCCGACTAAGTTATTGTCAAAAAAATATTTAATGGCCTATCAATGCCATCTATCACATGCAATCCAGTGACAAAGTTTCATAGCCATATCTCGTGGTTGCATGCCTCATAACAAGCAATGAACTCTAAAGCCATGGTTGACAAAGCTATAAGAGTCTGTCTAGCAGACTTCCATGAGATAGCTCATCTAGCCAACATAAATATACAGCCTAATATGGAGCCCTTACTATCTTGACATCATACAAAATTAGAGTTAAAGAACTTAATGACCTTCAAACTATCTAATCTTCGATAAGTGAGTATGTAGTCTTTTGTTCTCTTTAAATAATGCATCACGCATTTGGTTTCTTTCCAATGTTGCATACTTGGATAACTCAAATATCAGCCTAAAACTCCCATTATAAATGTTATGTCGGGAAGAGTTCAAACTTGAGCATACCTCAAACTCCCTACTGATGAAGCATAGGGAATCTTCTGCATCTCTTTCCTTTCAATATCATTATTGGGGAACTATTTGAAACTAAACTTGTCTCCTTTAGTCACGTACATGTTTCATGGTTTACTATCTTTCATGTCGCATCTACTTAGAACCTTATAGATATAGCTCTTTTGTGACAAACCAAGGATACCTCAAAAACAAACTCTTAGTATCTGAATGGCTAATACAAAAGAGGCATCACCAAGGTCTTTCATCACGAATTTCTTCACCAAAATTTTCCTAGTTTCATGCAATAAGCCTATATTGCTACTAGCAAACAGAATTTCATCTACATATAATATCAAAAAAAAAATATTTACTCCCACTAAACTTGTGATTTACACAACTAACAATGGCATTGCCTTCAAAACCATATGAGGTGATGACTTGATGGAATTTGTGATACTATTGACGATAAGCATGTTTGAGACCATAGATGGATTTCTTTAACTTACAAACCATAGATTTTGGATCTTCTAATACAAATTTATTTGATTGTAACATATAAATCATTTCGTCAATGTCTCTCTTGAGAAATGCAATCTTGACATCCATATGATATAGCTCTAGGTCAAAATGAGCTACCAATGCTATTATTGTTCTAAAAGAGTTTGTCAAAGGTACCAGAGAGAAAGTCTATTTGTAAACTATGTATACCTTCTAAGTGAAGCCTTTGGTGACTAGACATGCCTTATATATCTCGATATTATCCTTCAAACCCCTATTTTTTTTAAATATCCATTTACAACCAATGAGCTTCACACCTCTGGGTAACTTTATGAGATCCTAAACATCATTGTCTTTAATAAACCTCACATCATCTTTTATAGCTTCAATCCACTTTTAAGAGTTATAACTACACATGGTTTGATAGAAGTAGATTGGATCATCCTATGTTAAACCAATGATATCCTCATGTTCTTGGAGAAAGATGATATAATAATCTGGAATCATATTTCTCCTCTCTCTAGCGGATCTCTTTTATGGCATTTCTTAAGGTTATTGAGTTTGATCTATAGGTGGTGCTTAAGAAAGAATCTCATTGTTGTCTTGGTCTGGAACAATGTCAGGAATAGGAAATTGAACATTATTATCTAGTGTTGGAACTGTGTCTTGAGCAACGAAAGGTATAAAAACCTTATCACTTTCAAAGACAACTTTTTTAATATTTTTTCCCCCAAACTCAATATTCTTAAGAAATCTCACATTCCTCGTTTCATAGGAGGATCTTGTTATAGGATTATAAAACTTTTATCGTAATCAACAAAATAACATCTAACCATACTTGAGTCTTTTTTTTCATGTGGCCTATAAGGTCGTCCCTTAATTATACAACCCTAAATGTGTGAGTGCCTAATGCTCGACTTCCTACTTGTTCAAAGATAAAAGTGATGGTTGAAAAACCCAAATTTACCTAATACTCTCTCTCGAGTTATATTAGAATTACTTTTCTATGAAAACCAAATATATTTCTATGAAGATTTAATCATAAACAAGCACATTACGATTTATGGAATTTCTAGAATAACCACATACATCATGCATTAGGTCTCACACTCACATTCAACATACAATATTTATCACAAGAAGCATTCATTACACATCTCCTCTCAGTCTCAATATAATGCAACAAATCATCTAAATTTTGGCCAAAAATTTAAAAGCATTAAGCATGGAAATAAATACTCAACTTGAAAATAATGAACTCATATAAAAATAACAAAAGAAATCAGATTTTCTTGATTCAACTACATCATAGCCTTAGCAAAATTGAATTAGTTCATAATGGAAATAAGAACAAACATTATCTCAATTGAATCCATGAATAACAAATCTGAATAAAATGCAGAAAATGAAAGTTAAGGAGAAGAGATGAAAAACTCTTGAAGATGAACACTTGGTAGCAACAATGGTGATAATCCTTCAAGCTTCTCCAAACTTTCTCTCCAAAATTTCCTTCTTTCCTCCAAAATGTCTCAGATCTACTCCTCTTTTCCGTGGCCTCTTTCTCCATCATATGTTTTATATATATCTAGGGTTTTGGGGGCAATTTTGGAACAAAACAACATAAAAAATGTGTTTTCGGACGAAACTCACCGGCGGCGACATTATTCACGCCGCAGCGAGATTTCTGGAAAAACAAAAATTTTGGTTCTTCTGATTCTCACCGGCGGCTAGATAATTTGGTCGGCGGCTAAAGGTGTCTCGTCGGCAGCTAAATAATCTCGTCGGCAGCGATATTTGCATCTGCCAAAATCCGTGCTCTCGGGAAGATTTTTGCCGTGCTCTCTGTAAGATTTTCGCCAGCGGTGATAATCATCTCGCCAACGGCGGGATTTCCAAATTTTGAAACTTTGTTTTCTTTTTATTTTCATTCAATCCCGATCATTGAAATTTGTCCCAAACTTCTCCAAAATCATGATTTTACCTGAAATTGCACTTTAAACATGGAATACCCGTGAAATGACATTTGTGGATTAAATAATCAAATAAATACAATTTTTACACAAATATCAACATTTAAATCATAACTAAAATGCAATAATTTGACTCTTATCAACAACCCCCAACAAGATTCTTGCTAGTCTCTAGCAAGAAAAGCGATCTATTTAATAAATTCAAAGAATACATTAAAAGAAAAATTCAAAGAAAATTTATTCTATTTACAAAATTACATTAAGCGTATGCAATAAGCCTTTAAACCCCTAGGCGGTCCTAGTAGGATGAGTTGTAGTCTCGTGAGGGCTTCCAATGATGATACCTACAAACACCTTACCTATAACTATCCTAACTCAAAACAATAAAATCACACAACAATTAATTTGTACAAATGTCTCAAAAATTGTAAATAACACACAACACATAGAATAATTAAATGTCACCTAAGCTTTAAGAAATCTCAAAAGGCAATCTCACTTTTGTTATTGACTCTTAAACATCCATCAAACCACAAACCAATGACCATAATGCCCAGATAATATTATGCACAACATCCATAAACAAAAAGGTGAAATCTCAAACTCCATAGGCTCACTTTTCAAAACTATGTCCACTAATGAAGGAAAATACACCACTTTGGATCAATAAGACTTTATGAGGCTCGTAATGTTAGGCTTAAGTATTTGGTTAAGAAAGAATGGGAAGGGTCAAAATACAAATAATAACACTTATTAGATTAAACACAACCAATTAAGTAAAAGAGTAACACCATTTAACCCAAATTGTTTCTTCCGATCATAACCCATTTTTCCAAAGATAAACAAAATTCTTCCTCAATCTTTCACCTCAATACATCCATCACTAACACTCTTTTATTTACTAGAATGTGAAGGCCTTTTTTTTCATCCTTACTCCAATTGCTCTTGAAAAGACATAACCCCCAACCAATTTCTTCCAATATATGTAGAAGATTTTTTTTATTCCATCCTTACTCCAATTGCTCTTGAAAAGTCTGTGTTCAAAATTAAGTGCTCTTAAAAAATAAGGTAGGAATTATGTATATATATATTGGCTAAATAAAAGGTAGGTTATAGAAGGCAAAAAGAAAGAAAAATAAGGCTAACAATATATTTAAATAGGCTCAAAGAGGTAACTAGTGATATAAGGATAACAAGGTAGGCTTAAAATGGCACAATCGATCCAAAAATGGCCTACATCATATCCTAAACAATGCAATTCCAAATTATTTCGCCTCAAGAGGTTTTGAAATGAGTTCTAGAGTTTGTTGAGATCACAAAAATGTCCATAAAAAATTTGCACATAAGACTTCTCTAAGCATTTAGACTAATCAACCAAATCATACCACATACCAAAAGAGTTGCCAAGTAGGTAAAATCAACATTTCAAATTATCTTTAAACCGAAGCAAAATTTAATATCTTTTAAAAGCTACTTGTTATCACAATCACACTATTATCATCAACATGCAAATTAAAACAAGTAAAATACAAATGAGAAAAAAAAGCATAAAAATAAAAAATAAAAATAAGACAATAAAGAAATAAAAGAAATTTAATCAAAATGCAGAAAAATAAATGGAAAATCAAAATTAACACAAATAAATACACAAACAAAACAACTAAAAATGAAGCGAAGAAAAGATTTACCGTTTACTACACCCCCAACCAAAACCTTACATTGTCCTCAATGTAAGAAAGAAAAAACTGCAAATTGCTATCGTCATCACAAAGAGAAAAAGAGTTAGGTGCACCATCACATTCACAGTAATTTGTTAAATCAAGGGGTTAACAATAAAAGAAAATCAATCACAGTCACATTTTTTTTTACCTGCAAGACAAATATAATAAGCAAATTTAATTAAAAATAAAATTATCATAAAATGAAGTGCAAAATTTAAAATCTAACTAATAATTCACCAAAATTTAAAATTTAAGCTAATATTTAAAATTTAAAATTGCTAAAATAAAATGAGATAAAAGATGAGAAAACAAATCTGATGGGTTGCCTCCCATTAAGCGCTTTAAGTTATAGCCATTAGCTAGACTTTCTGTCATTCTTTACTGCAGTTGTTGTAACTCTAGAGAATCTTTCTGAATTCGTAGGGAATGGACCACAAATACCAATATAAATAAGCTATAAGATGTCTATAGCTCTTTTGACACCTAATGTTGTAATTTTCTTATGCTTTTCCTTGATGCACTCAACATAGACTTGAAGGCCTGTCAAATCTAAAGGTTCAAGAATTCCATCTGACACAAGCCTCTAAATTCTCTACTTAGAGATATAATCTAAACTCTTATGTCATAAAGTGATAGAATTCTTACTTAATTTTCTCTTTGTTCTAAGGGAACTTGTTTACGGTATTTGTTTTATAGGAACTAACAACATCAAGCATATACATATTATCAATTAAAGAATTCAAATTTTGATAGAGACTAACTTTATTATTTCCAAAGAAGCAAGAAAATCTTGATTTTTCCAAACTAGAAATAGAAATTAAATTCCATCTAAAAGATGGTGCATAAAATGTCTTGAACAAATCCAAGAAAAATCCAGTTTTCAATTGCAATCTAAAAGTTCCTATAGCCTTCACCGTAACTTTATTACCATCATCCACAAAGATGAATCTTTCATCATTACTGGGTAGTTGCCTCCATATGCAATCCTACATAGTTTATTATGTGAGTAGTAGCACCAGAATCTACCCATCAAGTATCATTATGTATAGAAGCTAAAGAAACTTCATAATAAACTAAAGCTAGAACCATACCCCTCTTTACACAGTACACGACATACTTGGAACACACATTCTTTATGTGTCCAATCTTCTTGTAGAAATAGAAAGAAAACTTCTCATCTTGCTTCTTTTGATTCTTTTGTAGAGAAGAACATTCCATAGCAACTATAACTCTCTTTATTTTCTTGTTTTAAGAGGTTAAGACTAAGTGAGAACTTTCAATCTTATCCCACTACTACCTCTATTCTTCTTATACACAATGAGATATAAGCTCATTGAGGGATCATTTTTCTTTCCGAGTGTTATAACTTTCTTTGAATTGTCCAAAGTGTACAGAAAAAGAGATCAAAACCAAGTGCACAAACAAGTCCTTAGACAACTCCAACTTTAGCTATTTGAGTTATGATGCGAGATGAGACATCTCTATAATATGATCCCTTATGTTCCCTTTGCTCTTATTTTTTATCACAACTAGTTTAGCCAATAGGTTACTCACCTCTGACTTTTCATTCTTAGCAAAATATTGCTCAATTTCTTTCAAGAACTTCTTAGAGCTCTTGATTTTTGTAATAAAGCCCCAAACTTCTTCCAGAGTAGACCATTTCATGATCATCATGCACAATTGGTTAGACCAATCCCACTTTTTAATTTTAACCTCATTGGGGTTTTCTTAGTAGCAGTGGGTCGATATGATTGAATTGCAAGATCCAAATCCATACAAATAAGGACGATCTCCACGATGTCTTTCCAAATTTTAAAGTTTGTCTCGCTCAACTTTGGGATTTTGCTGACTTGGAGAGAAATGTTGGTAGTAGCAACAACATAAGCAAAAACTGTATAGAAAATAAGATAAACAAGCATACTCACATCTAACATAACATTAATTCCTAGTCTTTGGATAGATAAATTAACTATAAGTAGTACTCTCAGTGCAATTATCCAATATTCACTAAAAAAATTGTTAATCAATAGCCTTTCTTTGGACCAACTGTTGTTCTCACGAAAATAAATAAATAAATGTCATTATAATTGTCACACATTTATCATTGCAGACACATTGCTATTTGGTCAAACTATGTCTTCCTTTCGGTCGAGCACAGTTTGCATAAATAACTCCTCACAAACATCTATATATTTTCAATTAAATTAATCTTCATAAAAGAAATTACTTTGACAACATGTTATTTTATTCAATTTAATTAAAAATATTATACCAATTGGGGTAAAATAATATAACAATTACATAAAAAAACTATTTTTTATGTGAATAAAGAATCAAATATTATACATTGTAGATAACCAAATTCACTTTAAAAAATTGATAATATCAAAATCATGATATATCAATTATATCCCAAACAATATTATCTTAAAAAATAAATAATAAATTAATTGACGAAATATGAAAATCAAACACCATACGAATAGAATATTCATAAATTCTAATAATCTAACAACAATGACTACTCTGATACCACTTATTGAAATTAAATCATACTGAAAGCCATAAATAAATTCTAAATAGAAATATCCTATAATAGAATACCAAAAATTCTAAGCTATACAATATGCATATTATTAAAGATTTATGAATTCGAGTGAGATACTTGGATCAATTGAGAACGATCTCCTATTATTGTAGAAATGCTACGACAATCAATCACGAACAGATGAACATGAATGAGAAGGTAGTTTGTGATCTTCCTCAACCAAATCGCCTTTAGTTTCTCAATAGAATCATTGTCTCTCTACCAGATGGGGGAGAAAAAATTATTTTATGATTTAGTATTTTGGAGATCATAGCCAAAAGGATCTTTATATATTATTCAATTAGGGTTCCAATAATCCTTTAATTAAGAAAAAAATCGATATCTACTCAATTAGCTATTAATTTAAACAATTTAGAGACTTATAGAAATTTGATTACTTAATTTCGACCAATTATATTAAATAACTAATATAATTAAGAAATAAAAAGATGTGTAGAATAATTTAGTGTAGTAAATATGATTTCTTAACATATGTAAGATATTAGGGTGTAATATTTGGGGCATTGGATTTGAATATTATTTTTAGGATACATGCATAAAAATATGTCTATTAGAGAATTTAAAGGAAATAAAAGAAATTCTTCAAACACTGAATAATATAAATAATATATGAAGTAGTAGTAAGATAAATATACATACCTAAAGTTCCAGAGTTCGGATATGCTTAATTTTATGACAACCCTCACCTTTTTGCATCTTTGCATCTTTGCATCTTTGCATCTTTGCGGTAATATTGGGCAATATGTAATCCGTAGTGTCTGTAAAGAGGTGAGCTTCGGTATTCGATCAGGGATTAACCTCGATTAGGGAAACTTGAAAATATCGAAGATCCAAATCTGGTTAGGTTCTGAAGGTTCTAACTTTCAGAATTTCACGAACTCAAAACTCACTAAAAATACACTTATAAGGTAATTACATGAATTATTAATGTTATAAATTAAGAAAAATACGAATATAAAAATTAAGAATCAACTTAAATTATTCAAATAAATGATAATAAATTAAAATAAAATAATAAATTTAAAAATAAATATCACATAAAAATTTAAATGCTTCGACCTTTTAATACGAAAAACTCACTCCAATGGTAACAACACACTAAAAAAATCTACTAATAATCAAATATGATATCAATATCTAAAAACTACTTAACTAAATGCCAACTACACACAAATCTCTCTCAACAAAGGTTGCAATACAAAGCAATAATACAACAACAAATCCTAAAAAAAAAAACCTAGTTGTTTACCAACAATAGACAATCAAAAGAGAGAGTAAAAATGACTAAAAGATAACTTGATTAACGAAACTTCTCAATTTATACATAAACACTAAAGTTGGAGAGAAATCCAAAATATATATATATAAGTGATTTACTTTACTAACAAATATATTACTTGAACAATAGTACTAAGTATATTACTTGATTAAGAATTTTTACTCGACAAACAAGTATATTACCTATATAAGGAATTTTACTTTATCAATAAATATATCACTTAATATTATAATAATTACCAACTTAGTTTACTCTAAAAATTGAGAGGTGGTGTTTATAACGCCCAAAATAAGAAATTTTCACCTGGGCACAAAACATAATCAAGTTCTTCAAATACAAAACTCATCAAAATAACAAACAACCTTTGTCCCAAAGCTCTGAAGGGTAATTACTTGTTGCGAATATCAACCAAGTCCAAATAATACTTGGATTTGTCAACAGGAATACACTTGGTTAACACAATTTTTGAAATCTCTGAAGTGGTTATCTTTTGGACAACAATAAGATATAATGGCACCAATAAAGTAATATCTAACAACAAAGTATTTCGTTTTTTTAAGATACATTTTATAGGTCAAATATATCAAACTCTAGCTATTACAAAATATAACAAAAATATTTTATTGTAAACCTATATTGCAACCTAAACATCTAGAGAAAACAACTTCATTCATTGGTTTTGTTGCTACCATATACTTTTCTTCTATAATAGACAAAATTTCCAACACAAATGGAGTAAAGACAAGATTTATCAAAAATATTCCAGTAAAATTTCCAGCACAAATGGAGTTCATGGAACCAATAACACCATAGCTAGTGCTAGAGCTCCTACCAAAAACCAAGCTAAAATTTAAAGTTATGATCAAATGTCATTTCACAGCTTCCAAAAAACCCTGGCAAAAGCTACCCATAAAATAAATGGCAACACAAATCACATGTGAAATATTAGAACAAGTATAGACTATAGCATATAAAAAATTTCAAATGGCACTAGCATATGTAATATCATAATTAAAGAGTAACAAATGAACAAACTCAAAGCCAATAAGAGTCTCATAATTGTCTTTAATTAAAGAGAATACAATATGGTTGTGATGAGTGCTCAAAAGCACTCAATATATTCTGATTTTATGCGTATTTTATGATTAAAAATATTTTTATTTACTTAGGTTTATTATTATTTCATATAAATCCATCTTTTTGAAATCACGTGTATATTTTGTTATTTTTCAAGTATTTTAGCTCAAAAAGATAAAATTGATTAATACTCGAAGAATTACACTTGAAACACTCCATTGCAATGCTCAAAATCATTAAAAAGTGATACAAGAAAATAAGAGAACAACATCATGTAGAAAAAAATGCTACAGTGTGAAAACATTGTATGTCGCGATGTAGGCCTAAAGGACTCAGTAGTAACTATCCTTAATTCTTTGCAGGCCACAGCATGGAAACGTTGTGTGTCATGGTGTGAAATGCTTGGACCGAGTACAATGTGTGTGATAGTTACGTGCATGTTGTGGCGTGGAATAATGTGTGTTGTGGTGCCAAATCCTCTGAGCTGATTTTCTAGACTTATAAATATGACCCCTCTTTCATTGTATCAATCATCCTAAATCATCTCTTTCCAACCCTTTTCTTCTTAGTCTCTTTAATTTCTAGCCTTTTTTATTAGTTTAAAGTTATTCTCTTATTTGAGAGTTGAACAAATGTAATTTATGTAATAGTTGTAGATCTAATTCAATAAAATTTTAGCATATATTTTGGATATTTTTCAGAAATAATTCAAGAAGATTCTGTTAAGGAATATTTATGTATTCTTCAGTTATTCTTTATGTGTTATTTTTACATGCTATGTTTAATTTTCTAATCAATTATTAAATTAAGCACGTTTGGCTAAAATTATAATGAGATATTAGTAATATTGTTATGTTTGTAAAATATTAATAGGTAAAATAATTTTACAAAATTAAGTATTATTTTCTATTCAAGAATTTTATAAATTTTATTTCAAAAAATATAATAATGTCATAATTTTTTATATAAAGTTAAAATATGAATATTAGATATAAGATTTGATTATCTGAATCTAATATAGAGTACTATATTTTATTAATGATTTGGTTCAGATATGTACTTAGAGTGTAAACTCTATTTTAAAGATTTTTATAAGAATTCTTATTGAAGGATATATTGAGGACATATCTTTCATAATAGTTTAAAATCTAAAGGTCATTTATCAAATAGCTAAATTCCTTAACCTAATTTTGACAACTTGAATAAAATTTAAATTATCAGTCCCCATCTAAGGAAGACAATTAAATTGTTAATTAATTTCTTAGAAAAAAGCAAAATTTAGTAATAAAATCAATTAATAAGCCCACAACTTAGGATTTTAATTGTTTATTATTAATAACGAGAATCATCCATGCCCTATGATATTTTTATACAAAATAGGAAGAATTAATAATCTTAATTCAAATATTTAATAATATATTTAATATTAAGCAAGCATAATCAAGTAGTTAATATATTCCATAAATTCTTCACAATTGATGACTTTGTGAAAGTAGAGTCATTAGGGTATTTTTTTTACTTAATATTTATTTGTTTTATTCAATAAATAGCATTTTTTGAGCTAAAAATACTAACATATAAACATTTTAGTGAAAAAGGTGAAAATATAATTTTTGAAATTTTTATGAATTTTTAACGTAGGACTAATCAGAAGCTATAATGTGGCCTACCACGTAAGCAGAGAAGCTGACTAAGTAAGCCACGTGGACTCCATGCAAGCAAAAACAATGAATCATGTTGCATCGTGTGTGAGGAATGACGAACCGGGTGCCACGTGTCAGCATAGCGTTCCAACCATACGCCATGTCATCCGTTATTAAGAATCACGTTACGCTGTGTTGAAATGACTCAACATGCATTGACTCGGACCTATCTCTCTTACCACATGTCATGCTCTGATTCGCTTAGTGAATTCCATGTGCCACGTGTCGTGTTGTGATTGGCTAGCATTGTTGATTTTGCTTGTTTTGATCTCAACCCTTGATCTGAAGGTACATATTGCACCTTAGCTATATTTAAGCCCCTAATCACCCCATAAACATTAAGAAGCTACCATTAGCATAATTTTGGTCAATTTTTGGAGCTAAAAATAGAGAAAAATATAGAAAAATTCAAAAGATGACACAATTTTGGTGAAGAATCAATAGGAGATTAACACTACAATTCAAGAGATTGATTGTATTTCTTCTTCTACTCTTTTCTTTATCAATTTTTATGTCTTTATTTATGAACAAAATGAGCTTTATGAACACAATTATGTGTAGTTAATTTATTAATTTAGGGATCTTATGAACCCAATTTTCACCATGTGATGATCTAATATTTTACCATAATTATAATTATAATTTAATTATATTATTTAATCTGATTTCTATGCTATTAATTGTTTGGCCAACAATTTATCTATAGAGGCAATTAAATAGATTTGAGAGAATTATTTAATTGTTTCTCTTGATTAAATAACATGTATAGTTTTTAGGCAAATGTGTATGATTCTTATGTATGTGATGCATAATTGATGAACTTAATAAGTAGTATGCAATTTAATTGACATGAGAGTGTGATTAAATTAATTACTATATGGTGAGTAGTTTACTTAAGAGAGGAATACATACTAAGTTAGATTCAATTGATCATGTAATTAATTGATAATTATATTTGGGGAATTTTAGCGATTCACATTTTTAGAAAGTTGGGAGATTAAATATTTCTAGATATTTTCTCATATATCTTCTTAGTTACCAAATATGATTTAATTAATTATTGGTATTTACTTTATTTATTTTAATTTTGCTTCCTTAAATATAAAAACAGATAAAAATTGATTTTTATTTGTTTTAGTTTTAAATATTAGTTTCTACTAAAATAATCTATATGTGAAAGATCTTTTCTTATCATTATATTACTTATTGTGATATGTACACTTGTGTATTCACTACACACAATTTGTCTAGCGATCAACATCATAATAAATGTGTAAATGTCGGAATGTTTATTGCATATATCTTTATTTTATGTCATTAAATTAGAATTTCAAAATCAAAACTTTGTCACAGAATGCTTAGGTTTTATTTTAATAAGTGATTTGTGTACTTGCAAACATTTTATAAATTTTATAAAATTTTACAATTAAGTTATTATGCATTAGGCTGCTCTAGTTGCTCCTCTATCAAATAAGTAGCAGAATAATCTAACTTGTCTACTATAAGCTAAACAAAAGTGCTCACTTGTACTTTACTAGTAGATCTATTCTCAAGCTCCCTTTGCTCATTGACACTGTTGTCTTTAACTATCAAAATATAATTTTTTTTACCAAATGAAATATTCAACACAAATACAGTCAAGGAAGACCAATTTACCAAATAATAGGAATTATAAGCTTTAACCCAAAAACATCTACCCAAAATAGCTTGAAAGAGCATTCAACAAGACTTTCCAAAAGACTCAAACTCAAACATTTTGAAACTTCATGTTGACATGTATACTATATATAGTGCGATGTCTCACTACACTACTTCTTTGACAAAATTCAACGGACTGACTCTTCCAAAATACCAAATAATTGTTGGTCCTAAAACACTTGAAATTCTAACCATCAAACAAACCCCGCATTTTCAAGATAGGCATTCATGCCTTACTCATAATACAAAAGCGACTAAAATCTGAGATTGAAATAAGATGAGGATGAAATTGAAGCACCATTAACAAATGTGCTACCTTGAAGCTTATAAAGGACACAAAACAATTGTCCTTTCATAACAACAAGAGCATCCTTACAAACTCTTAATACTCCACCTTCATCTAAATACGGATGGCCTTGTGAGTCAAGAGTACTCAATGATATTAAGTTTCTTTTCAAATCTAGCACATGATGAACATATTTCAAAGTTCTAACAATACCATCATACATCTTAATTGAAATTGTGCCAATAACAATAACCTTAGAAGGCATATTATTTTCCATCAAAATAACACCTCATCAATAGATGGATAAGTACAAAACCAATCTCTATTAGGGCACATTGTAAGGTTTGTGAGTGTTGGCAATATTTGTGAACAAAATATTTGTATGTAATATTAGTTTCTAGGTTTGTATTTCAAAAATATTTTCAAGGTAAAAATATTATCGAGCTTCAAGGATCATATCTTAGGTATATCTCTATTTTCGTGCACGTTAATTTTCATATTAAAAACATAGGAACATTTTTCAAATAGGTCACTCGATCGATCAAGTGGTGACCACATAAATCTAGCTTAATTAAAATTAGTTGAATTAATTTTTAATATGATCAAAGTATTAACTCGATCGATCCAGATTAATGACTAGATCAATACACTTATTTCTAAATCAATTAATGTTTTTACTAGATCAATTAAACTACTCATAGTGGATCAATTGAGCTTGAATATATTGATCAAGCGGCCATACTTGATCGATCAAGCTAAGTCTAGATTGCTCGAGTTGTCATGTTTTCAAATTTAATCTAATTTTTACTTGAGCTAATTTACTATATTATCCTTATGTTTTTAAGCTTTTCTAAATACTTTAAAATACATTATTATATTTAACCTCTGACCTAGGGTTTCAATTCATTCTATTTAATCAAACTATTAGCTCACAATTTTAACAACCACATAAGAGCATTATTCTCTTTATCTTTTTTTCTCAATGTTGTTTTGTTGAATCTATTCAATTAGGTGTTTTTTCATTGAATTAATTTATCAAACATTTGTGGTTGTAATTGATGAGTTAACAAGTCTACAATATTTTGTGATATTATGCTTTTAACTGAGTGTTCTAGAGTTTCTAGTTTCTTTTTTATCTATTGATCTATTAAATCATCTAGTTAGGGTTATTCATTGTTAAATCTCCTCTAGGATACACATTTGTACTTGTGGTATTGTGCTAACTTTTCAAGTGACCACTGTACGGGTTTGATTAATTTGTGAGACTCGAGTTCATCACAATGTTGGTCTAGATCCAAACACCTTTCTTGTAAAGACTATGGTGAAAGTAGTGGCTTATAAGTAGATTACTTAGGGGAATTACCTTATTAGGTAGTTTTACTCCTAACCTTGTAATTGGACCTTTTTTTTCATAGTAGATAGTTAGGTGGTCCAATAGACTAGTATTTTTCCTCTTATGTCATTGTAATGATTTAGGTTGTTTCTAGCTAAAAATCTCGTGTGTTAATCTTTATATTTCTACATTATTTTATTTTCACATGATTGCACGTCTGCCGTTCTGCAAATTTTTAATTTGTTACACTTTCGCTAATTATCTTTTCACAACCTTCTTTAGCTAATATGATTTATACGTAAACAAATATTTTTCTCTCAATTGTTATCAAAGCCATCACTTGATACACTTAGTATGCCTAGGTCCTTATTATGGATTACTTATGAGAGGGTTCTTCTACAACCTGTGCACCTTACTTTGATGGGTCTAATTATCCCTATTGAAAGGCTCATATGAGAGTCTTTCTATGGTCTATAGATGAAAATGTTTAGAATTTCGTGCTTTATAGTTGGGAACCACCTATAGTTACCAAATATAATGTTATCACATCTAAGCCTAAGAAAGATAATATTATCACTTTTGCTTTATAGTTGGGAACCACCTATAGTTCATAAATGTTTATACCTAATTGAGAAGAAAGTTGTACTTTAGTCAAATTGGACACATTTTTAGAGAAAACATTTCCTGAGAACATTGCAAATAGACCAATAAGATATTCATTAATTTATTCACTTCATTAGACTTCGCTTTATAAAAAAAAGAATATTATCAGTACGGAGAAGATTGTTATAAATTAGCGAATATGGAAGTGGGAGCTAGGAATCAATTTGGATTATTCAAGTAAATAATAATGGGTTAAGACAAAATAATAGACAATAAGAAAATAAATCATACACAGATTTAAGTGCTTCTATCTTTCAAGGTGAAAAGCCTACTCTATTGGCAATATCACACTCAAAAAAATTCACTAATAATGAAATAGTGTACAAATACCAGTATAAAAAAATCACTCAAATACACCCAAATATCTCTTAACAAAATTAAAAATACAAAGCAATAATAGAAAAACAAATCTTATGAAGAAAAATCATAAATTGCATACTAGTAGTAGATGATCAAAAGAGAAAACAAAGATAACTAAAAGATGGCTTGATTAACAAATGTGACTTCAATATTGTGACTTCTCAATTTATGGTGATGAAATCTCAAGTTGGAGAGAACTCCGATATATATATATAAGTGATTTACTTGACTAACAAGTGTATTACTGTATTACTTTAACAAAAATCTATACTTAGGGTTACTTGACTCCAAGTATATTACTTGACTAGGAATCATTATATTAATTGTCAAATCCTAATAATATTAGAAATCCTTAAATAGGAAATCAAATAAATAATATTATAATCTCATAAGGAAACAACATATTCAATATCTATAATATTATTAGGAATATAATCCTAATTATACTGGAATATTTTGAAGCCACCTAAATAACAAATCTCCATTTTAGCTCAAAATAGAACCAAGTTCTTCAAACAAGAATACTTCAAAATACAAAATGTTTGTGGCCTCAAATCCTAGAAGGGAATTACCTTATGAAAACACTAACAAAGTCCAAGCAATGCTTGAACTTGACAATAGAAGTGTGCTTGGTCAACACAATTTCTAGAATTTCTTAAGAGGTTATCTTATTAATAATATTACCACTATAAGACCTATTTTCCTTAACGAAGTAATATTTTATACCAAAATATTTGGTCTTTTCAAAATACACATTATAGATTAAAAGTATCAAAATATGCTAATAAAAAAATACAATAGAAATATTATACTCTAAGCCCATATTACAAACCAAATATCTAAATAAAATAACTTCATTCACTGCTTCTATTGCTACCATATACTTTTGCTTCTATAGTAGACAAATAACCTGTAGATTAAAAAATAGTTTTTCAACTAACAACACAATAAGGAATGAATAAAAAATTTGTCAAAAAACTTCCAAGAAAATTTCCAACGCAAACAAAGTCCATAAAAACCAATAACACCATAGATGGTGTTATAACTCTAGCCAAGAAACATGCCAAAATACAAATATCAATCAAATTCCATTTCACGACTTCCAAAGAACCTTCAAAAAACTTGCCCATAAAACAAATGGCAACACAAATAACATATGAAATGTCAAGACAAGTGCAAACCATAGAAACCAACAAATTTCTGAAGGCACTAGCATATGAAATGGCATAACTAAAGAGCAACAAATAAAAAAATTAACCAATGCCAAGAAAATAAGGGTCACGAAATTTTCTTTTACTAAATACAATACAATATGGATGCTTTAGTTTCTCCTATGCAAAATAATTAGCAGAATAATCTAACTTGTCCACTAAAGGTTGTACAGAAGTGTCGATTTGCACTTTACTAATATATTCACTCTTAAGCTCAATATGCTCATTGACATTGTTGCCTTTAACTTTCAAAACATACTTATTTTTCTTAAATGAAGTATTCAACACAAAATCAGTTGAGGAAGATCAATTTATCAAATAACATGCATTATAATTTTTAGCCTAAAAGAACCTACACTAAACATCCTGAAAAAGAATGCAACACACTATTTTGAAAAGAGTCAAACTTAAACATTATGTAACTCCATAATGATGTGGTATACTACATATAGTGTGATGTCTCTCTACACCACTTCTTTTACATAACTTAGTAGATTGATTCTTCCAAAATACCAAATCATTGTTAGTCCTAAAACACTTGAATTTCTAACCACCAAAAAAATCACACATTTTCGACGTAGGCATCCATGCCTTACTCATTAGACCAAATCGAGCTATATCTGAGACTAAATAAGATGAAGATAAAATTGAAACACCATTAACAAATGTGTTACCCTAAAAGTCATAGATGTCATAAAAGCATCCTTACAAACTCTTAATACTCCACCTTCAGTTAAATTCTAATAGCCTTGTGAGTCAAGAGTACTCAAAGATATTAAGTTTCTTTTCAAATCTGGCACATAATGAACATCTTCCAAAGTTCTAAAAATACCATCATACATCTTAATTCAAATTGTACCAATACCAATAACCTTACAGGACATATTATTTTCCATCAAGATAACACCCTTATCAATATATTAATAAGTATAAAACTAATCCCTATTAGAACACATGTGGTAAGTGAAATTTGAAATAAAGAATCCAAATGTATCTAAGAAAGCCATTAGATACTGATAGAACAAAATCATCATCAAAACCATAACTATCTACAACACCATTAACATCATTTGGAATGGTTATTAGGTGTTCGTATTTGTGAATGGTTCTATTATTTATTCAAGTCATTTATTACTGATCCTTGGTTTCTTATCACATCACATTGGGTGGTGTTGGCTTTGAAGGCCACAAGGAAGAGCAGTTATAGGCAATTAGGATGGAGGTTCCAACTGATAGAGGTAATAGTGGTTTTATTTCTTTGAAAATTGAAAGTGATTTATTGTTTAATGGATTGTTTATGGCTAAGTAGTTTCCTTAAGCAACTTGATGATGTAACCACATAAATAGAATTTCTATGTGAGTTTACCTCATTATATTCGAAGTTACACATGCTCAAATGTGTGACTAGTATATTCAAAGTTTAAATGGTGTATGCCTTTACATACTAAAGTAACTCTGATTAGAAAGCTTTTCATACTTATCACCTACTTTTTATTTATTGAATTCTATATCTATTACTTTATTATACTACCTATTTGTATTTATACTACATCTGTAATTATCTGTTAGGTGTTTTTATCTCTAGTGTTTGTGAGGTTGGGTTAAATCCTTAAGAAGTCAGCTTTTCCTTAACCTGATTGCGTATCGGGTCTTAGAATTTTTCTTAGTAAACATGCATAGTTAGATTATATGTTAGTATAATATGCATTTTATCTATATACATGCTTAGTATGAGTCTATAAGAAATATGTATCTCCTTACCCTGGATGTGTAACAAGTGCCAAAATCTCTATAAAGGTTTGTTATGTATGTTTGATTATATAATGTGAAAGTACAACCATCATTTACTGAATATGTTTCCATAAATGAGGTCCTGAAGTGATTGGAAATCATTTTAGCTTTTCGATATGCATACTTATATCACAAGTTGAGTATTTTTTTTCATGTATGCATGTTGCTAGTTTAGATAGGAGCCTATGAAGCACAATGACACTAGTGTATATTTTGTAAATTGTTATTGTTGCATCTGCTAGTTTTTTTGTTGTGTATTGAATTGAGAATTTTGTTTTGTACTTTCATTGTGTTAATTGCTTATTAAAATTGTGAGGCTTACTTGGGAAAATTGATATAGAGCTCCCGAAAAGATTCCATGGGTTGGCATTTCTACCCGTCATCTAAGTCCCAATTATCTATTTGAGTCAAAAGAACAATTAGCCTTCATATAATTGTTCCTATGTATAAGAATTTTCAAATTTTACTTATATGCACATTCTTCTTCAATTCCTTGGAAATCAAAGCTGCTCTAACATTATCCAAAGAAATGGTGTGTCACTTATAAAGCATGGTATCAACAAATGTTCAAAAGAAAGAGACAAAGAACATAAAAGAATCAAGGCTTGATTCTCATGATTAATTTTAATACCAACGTTTTCCAGATTATGAATAATTTTAGTAAATTCATCAAGGTGATCGGGTAAAGAAATACCTTTTGACATTCGAAATGTATACAATCGCTGCTTCAAATACTTGATCATATACAAACTCTCCAATTTAAGCCACAAACTAGTGATAGATTTCTCATCACCAACCTTGCAAAAAACTTTATCATACAAGGACAACTGAATTGAACTAAGAGCATTTTCCATTAATTCATCTTTTTCTTCATCTATCAATTTTTTGAATAATTTATCCTTACCTTCGAATGCCTTAACGAACCCTTCTTTAACTAATAGAGCCTGCATCTTCAAACTCCAAAGATTAAAATCATTCTTGTCATTAAATTTCTCAATTTTATATTTTAGTGTCATGATAAAAAAAACCCTAATTGGATCAACAGAAGCACAATCCCAAAATTTGGAAACAAATCAAATAATCAAAGGCTTAAGAAAAAAATTCAAATGAGCAAACTTGATTAGCCCCAAAAAATAACATATGAGTCTAAAGCTCTGACACTAATTTGTTATAAATTAGCGAATGTAGAAGCGAGAGTTAGGAATTAATTTGGATTGTTCAAGTAAATAATAATGGGTTAAAGGAAAATAATAGACAATAAGAAAATAAATAATACACAAAGATTTAAGTAGCTCGATCTTTCATGGTGAAAAACCTACTCTATTGGAAATATTACACTAAGAAAAATCAACTAATAATTAAATGGAGTACAAATACCAATATCTAAAAAAAACTCAAAAACATGCCCCAAATACACCCAAATCTTTATCAACAAAAGTAACAATACAAAACAAAAATACGATAATAAAACTTGGAAAGAAAAGACCTAAATTATGTACCAATAGTAGATGATAAAAAAACAAAGATGTCTTGATTAATGAACGTGACTTTAATATTGTGACTTCTAAATTTCTAGTGATGAACTTTCAAGTTGGAAAGAATGCGAATATAATATATATATATATATATATATATATATATATATATATTACTTGACTAATAAGAATTATTACTTGAACACTAAATTAATATACTACTTGATTAATAATCTTTGTATTAATAATCTTTGTATTAATTGTCAAATTTTAATATTATTAGAAATCTTTAATTAAGAAACCAAATATATATCATCATAATTTTATAAGAAACAACACATTCTATATGTATAATATTATTAGGAATATAATCCTAAAAAATATTAGTATATTTTGAAACCAACTAAATAAGAAAGATAAATGATAGGAATACTATTTCTTGATATTTTGATAACATGAATTAAATTTCTTGATTTAGATTACATGATCAAACCAGATAGAGTTTCAATTGCTATGACAAATAAATAAGGAGAGATAGGGTCACCTTGTCTGAGTACTCTACTAGGTCTAAATTTTCCAAACTTAGAACCATTAAGCAGTTTTGAGTAAGAGACATTCGAGAGGAATTGATTAATGAGATTACAAAATTTTCCATTAAAACCCAATTTTCTCAAATGAACAAAATTAGCTCCCATTTCAATTTATCACAAGCTTTATTCATGTCAATTTTTATATTCAATGAGGCTCATCTACCTTTTTAATTTCTTCCCCATGGAATGAATAATTTCTTGAGCAATGATAGAATCTTCATAAATCCATCTTCTCGGAACAAAAATTGCTTGAAAGGTGAAATTATTTTGTCCCAATTAAAGAGGTCTCATTCTATTTACCAAGATCTTTGAAATAACCAATGTAAGAGACATTACAAAGACTTATTCGGCCATAATGGAGAATAGAAGCTGGTTGACTCCTTTTTTGTAAGAGGATGATCAAATTATGCATTGATCACGTACCATTTTTTTATTTCCTGCTCTTCAGGCAATTTGCAGAGATAATAATTATCATAATCAGTAATTAAGTCATGATGAATAAGTATATATCAAAATGTATATATATATAAAAATTAAACTTAATAAGTATATAACAAAATTAATGTATCTAGTTATAAAATACAAAATACATTAAGTGATGTTTCTAATTAACTAGTACAATATATTTAAAAATTTGATTAATTAGTTTGAGGTGTCGATAATATCAAGAAAAAATTGACATACGTATCTTCGAAAACATCAAGTTCTTCTTATGTGTATGTTATCTTTTTTGAAAACTATAAAAAAGTATAATAATTAGAATAACTTAATTTGTTAGTTTTTGAAACCATAAAAAAAAAAATTTATGATATTTGATATAAGGAGTGACAAAATTTTTTTTACCAAAAACAAATATCATATTTGATATCGTACGTAGGAAAATAATTTATAAAAAAATATATTTTTTTTAATTTTTTTTAATACAATTAATAATTATATTTAAATTTCTCGTTGAAAAGTTGTAACAATAATTAAAACGTTTTAAGTATAATGGTTAAGTTTCTAAATATCTATGGTACACTTATAAAAGTTTTAGATATATTTGTTAACTATACTTGAGATATTTTAAATATATTTATTGATTGTAACTAAATGTATACGGGTATAATTACAAAAATTTTAGGTACATTTATTTACAAGTATAATACTTGTTGTTATTAACTGTATCTAACGGTATCAATAAATATGTTAATTGTATTTTAAATATTTTAGATATAATTATTAATTGTATTTAAATATTCGCGGTATAGTTACAAAATTTTTAAGTACATTTATTAACTATATCTACAAGCTTTTTTTTCTTGTATTTTATGCTTGAAAATCGTTTGGTTTTGTGGTTTATTCGGATGATGAGTTTATATTGTGTCATGTTCATTTACTTGTGTTGGTTTACTCAATAAATTTTTTGACAATCTTTTTAAACAAATTATTTATTATATTAAAAATAATAAGATTTTTAAATTTATAAAATAATTAACCATAAATTCTATTCCAATAATGATTTGGTAGTTGAATAATTGTGCTTGCATCATTTTTCTCCTTAGATAATAAAAATAAATAAATTTTACCTATATTATCATATTTTTAAATTAAAAAATAATAATAATATTTAAAAAAAAATACTCATTGGATCAGGGCCTTCATTAAGTCGTAGCCCTTGGCGATCTCCTTTTTATGAAACATGTAAACGCAAGGTTAAAAGTTCAATTCTAAGTGTGTGAGTTATGGAATATTATTAAAAGAAAACAAATCTTATACAGTATTAAGATACTACAAACTAAAGAACTAATAGTGTTTTCTTAGTCTATAACGTACGAGCTTACAATTACTGTGAATAATTTGAGTAATATATATGGATGAGTTAGTTTTCTTCTACGCTTGTGATGGGCAAAGTCATCGATTTTTATTACCAGTGTTTTGAGAAACTTGACTCGAAGGAGTTAAATTTGGTTGGAATGAATCAAACACTCCAATATATCTCTACATATATATAAAAATTGATGTTTCTTTTCACCTCTTTATTCTAAAAAATAAAAATTATCGTATTGGGTCAGTTTGATTTGGCTCAAACGGATTGGGTCAGTTTGAGTTAGCTCAAATTAACATAACTTAAATTAATCTAATTTTAATTCAAAATGAATTTAATTCAAACTAACAGATATAAGTTTAAACCCAAATCAAGTATAAATAGACTCATTCAAACAGACTCAAACTAATCAGTACTTGAACCAATTCAAGTACGAATGTGAGTTTAATTTGGTTGTGTTGTTTTTTTCCACTTCTATAAAAATCAACTAACTAAGTTGGATCCATGCGCTGTTCGGTGTGTATTCTTGAGGTATGAAGTACAAAAAAAAAGGGATACAGATGCTACGATCCTATTACTAAAAGAACCTTCATTACTATGGATGTCACTTTCTTAGAATCTGAAAAAAAATTCTCATCACCAGTATCTCATTTCCTTCTTTAGGGGGAGATTTATAGTGAAGAACGAAAATGGTCTAAGGTTGAAGTGTTATACTTTGGTAACAATCCAGCATACCTGAATAATGCCAACAATATGGTTGAGCTAGTCCCTACACTTGAGCCTGAACTTCTAAGAACTGAAGATGAACCAGGGCCTGAATCATGAGAAGATAGAGTAGTTGATACACTCTTCCACTCTTTAGTATCCAACGATCCTCCTGCTAAGAATACTTTTGAGGTAAGCTATCCTATCACACCTTTACAAACTAATGTTATAGATACATCTATGGGTTATGTTCTACCTTTCAGACACAATCGAGGCAAACCTCCAAACTGATACTCTCTAGACATAGAAGAACGACAATCCAAGTATCCAATAGCCAATTATGTATCTACTCAATGGTTATCATAACCTATAAGGGTGTTTGCACATACACTCTTCTCATGTTAGATTCTAGGTAGTATTGAAGAAGTCTTATCTGATCCAAACTGGACTCAAGCTATAAAAGAAGAATTGGAGGCATTGTAGAAGAATAACACGTGAGTGTTTAGCGTGTTGCTTCAAGGGAGGAAGACAGTGGGATGAAAGTGTATTTTCTCCATTAAGTATGTAGCAGATGGATCAATTGATCAATACAAGGTGAGGCTAGTAGCAAAGGGGTATACACAGAAACATGGTATAGACTATCAAGAAACTTTCTCACCTGTGGCCAAACTAAAAATTGTTAGAGTTTCGTTATCTCTTGCAGCAAATTTAGATTGGTCATTGCACCAACTTGACATAAAAATTCCTTCCTCCATGGTGATCTTGAAGAGGATATTTACATAGATATCCTACCAGGATATACTATTACATTAGGAAAAGAAACTGCATGCGGGTTACAACGAGCCTTGTATGGACTAAAACAATCACCTCAAGCATAATTTGGCAAGTCGAGTTCAACAATGAGGAAATATGGGTTTCAACAAAGCAACTATGATCACACTCTCTTCCTAAAACATCAATTGGGAAAATAACAGTCTTCATAGTCTGTGTAGACGACATGATCATTATAGGGGATGATGAAGAAGAAATATCCAGGCTTCAAGAACAACTATTAAATGAGTTTGAAATGAAGAACTTAGGAGGGCATAAATACTTCTTGGGCATTGAGGTAACAAGATCAAGACAAGGCATATTTCTTTCCTAAAGGAAATATATACTAGACTTGCTGGCAGAGGTAGGATTACTAGAATGTAAACCTGCTGATATTCCAATTGTCCAAAATCACAAACTTGGAGAATATATAGACCAGGTACCAGCAGACAAACAAAGATATCAAAGATTAGTGGGTAAACTCATCTATTTATCTCATACTCGGCCAAATATTGCTTATGTTGTGAGTGTAGTGAGACATTTTATGCACTACCCAAGTGAAGACCATATGGATGCTATAATGTGAATACTTCGTTATTTAAAGTCCTCCCATGGGAAAAGACTTATGTTTCAAAGAATGATCAATTAAAAGTTATTGGATATACAGATGCAGATTGGGCAAGGAATATCAAGGACAAGAAATATACTACTGGGTACTTTACTTTTGTGGGACGCAATCTTGTTACATGGAGGAGCAAGAAATAAAATATAGTTGCCTTGTTTAGTGGTGAAGCTGAATTTCGAGGAATGGTTAAGGGAATATGTAACCTTCTTTGATTGAAAATACTTCTAATTGAGATTGGTGTTTCTTCTAACTATGAAATGAACTTGTTTTGTGATAACAAGGCAGCCATTGCCATCTCTTACAATCTAATTCAACATGATCGCATTAAGCATGTGGAAGTGGATCGGAACTTCATCAAACAGAACCTTGAAGAAAATATTATTAAGTTTCCATTTGTTAAATCATAAGATCAATTGGCTGATGTACTCAAAAAATCCATGTCTGTAAGAAACTTCTACAACTCACTTGGCAAGTTGGGCATAAGAGATATCTATGCACCAACTTGAGGGGGAGTGTTAGCGTGAGATGGATTGAAAAAGGGAAACAAGAGTGCTTTTAATGGAACAGCATCAAATGGAGCATGTCACATGTGGAGCAGTAGATTTTTTTCTTTCTTGTTTTCTTAGTATGTATATATATATATATATATATATATCATCATCCATTTTACATAAACAGAAGAGAAATACAAGACAGAAGCTAAATGTAATGCTTGTTCTATTCTATAAAATGATAGTTTATTCTAAAGAGGAATAGAAAATACCATATTTTGTGTATACACACACAAATAGAGTGATCTATAAGAAGAACTATTGATTAATATAATCATGAATTGATGATATTTTTTTGCAGTAAAAATTTTATATTTATTAATCTATTTATTTCATACTTTTCATATTCATATAGCTTAATTTCTAATTAGTATCTTGGATATTTAAATCTAATAATTGTATGAGCAATTATGATTATTTTATTTAATTATTAAATTTCAAAATTATGATTATTTTATTTAATTATTAAATTTCAAAGAATCTATTTTTATTGATATTGTGCTTAACCTTTTTACTCTTGAATTTGCTAGTTGATTTGATTTATGTGACATATGTTTTGAATCATCTAGTTAGGATTATTCATTATTAAATCTGTTCTAGAACACCCACAGGCACTTGTGTTTTTTATGCTAACCCATTTTTCAGTTAATTTATGAACGATCTGATTGGCGAGAAGCTTATTGGAACATTGGTCTGGAAACCGCTCACGCTAATTTTAGAAATTGTGAAAACAGAGAAAAAGCTCATAAGTAAAGTACATTGGGACAGTATCCTAGGGAGGGTAGCATAAGATTGAGTTTATACTTGAACATTTGATTTTCATAGTGGAAAGTTAGGTGGTCTTGTAGACCGGTGATTTCCCTCTTAGGTTATTGTTGTGGCTTAGGTTGTTTTCATCTAAAAATATTGTGTGTTGTTCTTTGATTTCCACACTTTATTTTTACACACAATTGCATGCATGGTTGCTTTGTTTACTTTATCAAATTATAAATTAATAAAAATAACATATTCACCCCCTCTAGGTTAAGTAGGTATCTATCTTATAAACTTTCATAAATAATTATTACTTAAAAATAAAATAAATTATTAAAATTATTATTTTTCTAAATAGGGTTTAGGGTTTTAAGGTTTGGGGTTTGAGATGTAAGTGTTTCAAATTTAGGGTTTAGGGTATAAGTTATAGGATATAGGATTTAGTGTTTAGGGTATAGGGTTTTGGGGTTATATTTGTAGGTTTAGAGTTTAAATTATTATTTTTCTAAATAAGATTTAGGGTTTAAGGTTTTAGGATTTAGGATTTTGGGTTTAGGGTATAGGGTGTAGAGTATAGAGTATAATGTTTAGGGTTATATTTGTGGGTTTAGGTTTAGGATTGAAATTATTATTTTTCTAGATAGGGTTTTGGGTTTAGGATTTAGGGTATATGGTATAAGGCTTAGGATTTGGGGTTTATGGTTATATTTTTGAGCTACGGTTAAAATTATTATTTTTCTAAATAGGATTTTGGGTTTTGGGGTTTAGGATTTCGGGTATAGGGTTTAAGGTTTAGGGTTTAGGGTTATATTTGAGGTTGGGGTAAAATGGAAACAAAAAATTAAGATAAGAATGGAATCATAATTCCTAAGAGGGAGAGGAAGAATTCTCATTCCTTTTATTTTAGGATTGATTCTATTACATTCCAACTTTTTAGCACAAACAAACATAAAATTGGAATGAATTAATTTTAATTTCATTACATTCCAATGAACCAAACACTACTTAAGATCTCCCATATCTTACATCTTACAATTACTCACTTAAGGATCAGATCAAAACAAGGTAGTTTAAGGTCTTAACAATTTGTTCATTTTACAATATAGAAAACAGTCTTATTTAATGTTAACAAAAATTGATATAAAAGTTAAGTAATTATTATCAATATCATAATAAATCACTCACAATTATATTATATTTAAATTCTATTGTTGATAAAATAATTAATATTATATATTTATTTATTAATAAAGTAATAAATTGATTAATTATTTATTTTAAAACGTATGTATGTAAACTACGTTATAAAATATTTTAACATAATTTTCTCAATTATAATAAAAATAATATAAAAATTATATTACGAAATTTGTATTTTATTTTATAAAATAAATAATTTAATAATAATAATTTTTATTTAATAATTAATATTATTATATATTTATTAAATCTGAATTATCAATCGTCTATCTATGTCGGGCCATCAATTTTTCTTTTCAAAAGCGTGGTGATGGTCGTATGATTCATCAACAATAACTGGTCAATTTATTGGTAAAGAAAAAAGTTGATTATTTTTTATTTTTAATGAATGCCGTGAGCAAAATGGTTTTCCGTTAAACACGCTATTTGACCAAGGAAGTTTCAATTTTTGTTTTTTGTTTTTTGGAAGGAGAATCTGAATATATTTCATTTTATGTAAGCTTAAATATTTGTATGTCTCTAAAAATAAGATAAATTGTCACATAAGTCTCATATTAAGTATTGTTTATTACCTTAATTTAAAAAATATATTTTAATATACTTATTTGTAAAATTAGTTTCATATACAGATAAATTTAATTTTAGAGCCAAGTTCTTTCAATCAAACATAATAAAATTTTCATATTTTAATGTATTACTTTAGACTTTCAACCATAAAATTTTTGTTTAATTTTTATTGAAAATTTGGTTTAGGTTTTAAAAAAAAATTAAATGTTTGAGTAATTGTTTTAATTAAATATTAATTTTTTATGAATATACCAAAAATAATAAACATATATTTGACACATGTATTAATCCATTATTTAAAAAAAATTAACTTTATTTTTACTTATTCTTTTTTCACAAATAAAAAAACTTAAAAAAAAGAATTATTAAGTTAAGATACCGAGCAGCACCTTTGTTCCAAGTAAACGGAATATATCTTATTTTAGATTTTCAACAAAAATATTTTAGAAAAAAACAAAAATAATAATCTTAAAATTTATAATTATAAAAGTAAAATCTCTTATGTTTATTTCATACATTTTTTCTATTAAAAAAAATATAATACATCATTTTATTTTAAATGTCATCTAATTAGACATTATTTAAATTAAATTATGATCATTTTGATTCATTTAATATTTAATTTTATTAATATTTTTATTGTTATAAATATTAGGGTATTAGTTTTTATAATTTTTCAAATATTTTAACATTTAACTTGTTATAAAAATGTGTTAAATATTCTGATGTTTAGTTTTATTAATATTAATATTTATATATCTTTAATCATTTTGGTTAATTTAATACCACATTTAATTATTAGTTTTCTAATAAAAATGATCAAAATAAAATAAAATATTAAAAATATTTTTATAACAAATTAAACATTAGAAATATTTTTACACAAATCGAAGACATTAATATCATAACATATATTTAAGTTATTCATATATTATTGATGTCAGCTTAATAGAAGTGAATTAACAAAGAAAAAATAAATCTATATCATAAGTTGTAGTTGTATCACGTATGATTAATTATAAATTAATATAGTTAATCTTATCGTTATAATAAATAATTATATAACATATTAGTTATGATTGTATCATAAAGAAATATAGTTAGAAAATATTATAACAATACAAAGTTGAGGTTATTAAACTTTATCATATTTAACCCTTTCATTATTTATTTTTTGTAATATTAAATCTATTATGTTTTTTTTTAAATTTAACAATTTTAGTTTAAATTTAAATATAATGAGAGAATATGTTAAATTTTAAAAGTTAAAAATTTAAATAATGTAAAAAAATAAGTTTTTTTAATATCATAATTATGATTGTTATATTAAAATTTATTATAATTTTTAAATTTAAATTAAATTTGTAAAATTTTAAAATATTGTGAATATCTTTGTGTGTATATATAATCTAGTTTTTGACTCGTGTAAATGCACCCACAAATAATTAAAATTTAATAAATATATAATAATATTAATCTATTGGTAATAATCACCGTTATTTTAAAATAATAAAAGAAAATAAAAATCTTTAAACAAGTTGCCTTTGCTAAGATAGAAAATTGATTTAATTTTTTTTAAAGGTTTGAAAAAAATACTTTTAAAACAAATGGTTAATTCTTAGTAAAAAATATTTTATGAACAATAGATGTGACACTTTGTGACAGTATTATAGAATTTAAAATGAGTGATACTTTATGTAACAAATAAATCAAATATAATTGAACAACACATATAAACTTGACACAATAAATAAAATTTTATTGAACTAAATAATTATTTTTATGAATAATTCTTTACTTAGAACTAATGTGACTATTTTTTAATTGATATTTGATATAGCATAATCTTGACATGAAAAACATGATTGGTTCAACCCAAATAATACTTTCAAAATAATAATTAAAAGTTCATAAAATGTAAAGTCAATACAAATAAAATTATCAAATGTAAATTAGACGACTATTATTTATTATAAGAATAATTATGTGTTTATAAATAAGTACTCATTAAATATATGAATTGCTATCCTTAATATAATAAAAATAATTACATTATACAAAATAGTTATTAATGAAAAATACATTTATCATATGAACATTTAACAAAATATGATATGCTCATTAAAAAATTGATCAAATGCTCATTAAATGGGTAATCACCAATTGTATGAATTATCATCTTTAATATAATAAAAATAATTATATTTATATGTTTAATAAATGGGTAACCATTAACTATATAAATTATCACCTTTAACGTAATAGAAACAATTGTATTGTAAAACATAATTATTCATAAAATGTTTTTATATAGATATTTTGATATTAATTGATGTAAAAAAGTAACAAAAGAATATAAAAATATATTTATTATATAAACATTTAGATATTTATCGGTGTAAAAAATAAACAAAAGTAAAAAAAATTACATTTTGATGTTGACCACACATCAAGACTTTTTTATATACAAGATATTTACCCCCCCTAATTTTTAGGTTTAATTTTACTCTTTTTTGCTACTTTTATAACACACATATAAATATTAAAATGTCTTTAAAATAAATATATTTTTTATTTATACACACCAATAAATATAAAAATGTCTCTAAATAAATACACTTTTTATTTGTACACATAAATAAATACCAAAATATCCTTAAAATAAATATACTTTTTATAACTAACTATTATTATATGTTTGGATATCCAGATCGACCCAAAGATTGGACCTTGTAATCTACCAAACTAAATCTAGTTTAAGACGGAAGATGAAATACCCTAAACATTTCACTCATAGACAGACCGAGTTCAATGATAGCTCGAGTCTTAGACAGACCAAGCCCAAGAACAGTACGAGCTTGAGTATAACACGAGCTCGTAGACAGTACGAGTAAAACTCAACTTGGATCTCCAACACATTGTAATTTAGGTTAATTATGCCCTCCTGACATGTAACATATACACATTGTATACCTGACACTTGTACTCATAAATGTACTATAAATAGATGGACCACTCACGAAGATCCACACATTAAGCCACTTATATTCATCTTTCTCTAGGATTTTAAGTCACAATATTTTAGCGCCCACTGTGGGGCCCAAGAGTAGGCTTTGATGCTCAAGCTAGTGATAGCCCAGATGGTACCAGCTTGCTTTTCAAGGTCTACTTAAGGACTAGGTTCTAGGTTCGAGAGTTGAGGAGAGCAAAACATACACTTGTCAAGAAGGGGTCGCCCTATCCAGTCAAGAACTAACTTAAGCAATAACGCCTTATCCTTGGGCCACATATGGATATCTCGAGATGACTTGTATTCTCCACTGAGCTAGGCGTGGTACAAACATTATATATAAAAAATTGAGAATAACTAATGAACAATACATTGGTTATCCTTCCACTTCACTGTTTCTCTATTTTTATACATAAATAAACAATAAAATGTTTATAAAATAAATACATATTTTATTTATACGAACAAATGTATACTAAAATATTTCCAAAATAAAAATATTTTTTATAATTATCTATTACTATATATAAAAAACAAGAATAACCAATAAACAATACATTAGTTATTTTCTTATTCTACTATTTTGATGCTTTTTTCTACACATAAATAATACCAAAATGTTCTTATAATAAATATATATTTTGATTTATACACACAAATAAGTAGTAAAATGTTTCTAAAATAAAGAAATTTTTTATTTATACATGCAAATAAATATCACAATATCTATAAAATAAATAGGTTTTTTTTATAATTGTAAATAAAAAGTAGTAATAACTAATTAAGAGTACATTAATTGGTTGTTTTCTTACTCTACTATTTAACTACTTTTTTAATACACAAATAAATATCAACATGAATTTATATCTCTTTCATTTTTTTTCATTTTTTGTAATTTTTACTATTTATTATTTATTATTTTTATTTTTATTTACATTAATAAATATCAAAATGTCTCTATATACTTAATAAATTTAAAAAATCGTGTTTAAAGAGATGTTTTTAAATAAAAAATTATAGAACAATATCAATTATCGCTAGACAATCAAAACTACTATATATTTATCAAATTTAAATAACATAATATTTTTATTTTTATTTTTATTTTTTAGAAGTAATATTAGTATTTTAAATCAAATATTAATACAAAATATGAGATAAAAATAAATATATTCTTTAATAAATTATTTATAAATTACATATTAATTTAAATAATTTTTTAATATAATTAAATTTTATGAAGAATTCAAAACTAATAATATATAAAAACGAGACATCAAAATATAAAATCTAGCAAATACTAAAACGTAGTTTAGGGCTTTTGGCATAATAAAATAATTAAATATAAAACGCCAAATTCCAAGCCAACCAGAGTCATAGCTCATTTCCATTTTTCCCCATTGTACCTCTGTCTGGGCTGTCACCCTCAGGATCAAGTCCCAAAGGAATAAAAAATCCTTGCAGTTACCAATATTTTCTGCTGAAAACTCCATGGAAGACTATAACAGATCAAAGTCTTATGGAGGTGGGGCGATGCAGCTGGATTACTCTTATGGAGTACAATCTAGACCACCAACCTCATATGAAATCAGAAGCTACAGTTCTTCTTATGCACAAACCCAGATAGCTAACAGGGACTTGAAGTTGAAAAAGGGGAAAAACACTTCTGGGTCTTCTTCAAACTCTTGGAGCATCACTGACTATGAGTTTCAGCGGAAGAAGAGAGTTGCTAGCTATAAAATGTATTCTGTCGAAGGCAAAATGAAGGGCTCCTTTAGGAAAAGCTTCCGGTGGCTAAAGACAAAGTACACCCAAATGGTTTATGGATGGTGGTGACCCTTTTTTGGGTATTAGTTCTTAATTCCCTTCTATATTTCAGTTTCTTTATATGTTTTTTTGTGATTGATAATCACTAATTTTCGGTGATAAAGGATAAATTTAGATTTGTGGGTTGTACTAATAAAATTCATAATTTGGGTTTAATCACATGTTGAATTGTATTATATTAATTGTTACTTTGTTTGCTTATGGACATCTATTATTTTAGCTTAAATTATGAAGTGCAACAGTGTTTTACTAATACGTTGGTAAAAGTGAGCACTATGCAATAATGGTTTAATTGTGCTAGTTTGCTACTTAATATTACAAAAACTGTTTAATTGCGTGATATAATTCTTTATAGATAAAGTTTTTTTTAACCTTCTTTCATAAGAGTGAAATGGGTCTCCATTGTCCGGTCCGGTCCGGTTTTTCCTAAAAAAAATCTAACCGGATCGAACCGTTCATATTATTAGAACCGGATCGGACCGTTTGAAACGGTTTTAAAAAATAAAAACCGGACCGGACCATTTGACTTATAAAACCGTTCGGTCCGGTTTAGTTCCCGGTTTGGTTCGATTTTTTTATAATTTAATGAAGAATAATGTGAAATTTTTAATATATTATTAAACCGGTCCGGTCCGGTTTGAACGGTTTAAAATTAATACAAACCAGACCGGACCGTTTGATTAGTAAAACCGTTCGGTTTGGTCCGATCCGGTCCGGTTTTACGGTTTGGTCCGGTCCAATCCGGTTTTTGGACACCCCTAAGTGAAACTATGTAAATTGATGGGTTATATAATTGGGATTTGATGTCTTTTATTCTAATCCCTATTTTTTCAGCATATTGTTTTTAAATACTCTTCTTGTATTTTGATGTTCTCATGTAGTCTGGAAATGTATGACAATATAGAACTGTGTTATTCTCTTTGAAATAATGTACTGGAGGATGTAGGTTTTGTCTCTGATTGTTTCTAACTTTTGTCTTCATTGATGAGTTTGGTTTTTTCTTCCCAGTAACTTAGAAACAGTTGAGAACATCGGTGTGGTTTGTTATAGTTATCTTTTATCAATTAAAATTTAAGCCAAATCTTTTGTTGGTTTTAGTCCCAACTTCATGTATTCTTATAGGCACAGAACCTCTTTTTTCAACTTGCTTCTGCATTTTATGGTTTTTTGATCGACCTTTGTCTCTAGCATGCTAGCAACATAAGGAGAACACTGATTAATAAATACTACTACACGGACTATAATCAACTTGTTTTTATCAATTAATCACATATGGACTTGTATTATATTGGGTTGATTATTACTTTGTTTCCTCATTGACATCTATTATTTGAGCCTAAATTATGTGCTAGTTGGTTCCTTATTATCCATTACTGTTGATGACTAATATAAAAATGGTTTAATTGCATAATCTAACCTTTTGTAGATAAAACTTCATTTTTAACCGTCCTTCACGTAGTACACATTTTGTTTTTGGGGTAACATTAAAATAAACCCATACTTTCCTGAGTCGCACAAAGAAACACCAACTTCCATTCCACATATGTTTATGAAAGCAGCTTCACATATCTGTATCTGTTTTTTGTGATGCTGAGGTTTCCATTTTTCAAATATCATATTCTGTTGGTTTGTGAACTGAGAGCAATTCTTGGAATATACTTGTACTAGCACATATCCTATTCTGGTAGTTACTCCTTGTAATATCCTACTAGTTCTAAGCAGGCAGAGCAAAGTATGGTAAAGAAAAAACCTAGGGCCTATTTGGAACGGTTATCCTTTTAGTTGAAAGTGATTTCAAATGACTTAAAGCACTTTCAAGGATGTTTGGTAATTTTTATAAGTGGTTTTAAAATTTTGAGAAGTATTATTTGTGTGTTTAGGAAAAGTTTTAAGAGTAGTAGTTTAGGATGCATGCATTTCTCTAAAACTAATTACTAAAATCTCACTCTAAATCATCTCTAACAATTTTATGTCAAACACCTTAGTTCTTCTCTCTAAACTGCTTTTAATCAAACTACTTCATTTCAAACTCCGCCTGCCCAAACAGCTTCTAAAAAAGCATATCCAAACGGGCCCATAGCTTCAATGTTCTCCTCTGTCTCCATAGTGAGTTTTAAAACATCCGCAGCTTTATGTGTAAAGTGCAATAGATATCACAAATTGGACTGTTCAACATAGAAACAACTACATAAATCAAATAATATCAGTGAGAGGAGACTGATGAGAAATACTCTGATATGATTAGAATGGAACATTACAACCCTATATGTACTAACCTTCATTCACCGTAACAAATCAGTGAATGACACATGTATAAAACAAGTAAGGATATAACGAAAATGCTATAAATATAACTAAACTAATTACATTTAGTTACACGAAACTGATTATTTTAAGTCTCATGTTCCCTTCAAACTTAGGTTTGTGAAGAACCATGAGTTTATTTCTTGAGGTGAGAAATTGAGAAGTTGTGAGAGAATTGGTAAGTATATATGCAATTTGGTTTTGGTAATAACATACTTTGCCTCAATGTGTGTTTCCATGACTTGCTCTCTGATAAAATGAAAATCAATTTTCACATATTTGGTGCGTGCATGCATAATAGGATTCTTAACAAGGTACTATATGCTTGCATTGTCACAATAAATAGCATTTTCAGCGAGTAAACCTGCAATTCTTGTAACAATGACTTCATCCACATAAGTTTAGCTATTATGGATGTAAGAGCACTATATTCGGACTCCCAACTACATGGAGAGATCACTTTTTTTTTGCTAGAGCTCCATGAAATGAGACAATCACCCATATACATGCAGTAACCATCAATATTTCTTTTATCATTAGTATTCCCTCCCCGTAATGGCATCAATGAATGCAACAAGATTTAGACAATCTGATTTTGTTACTGAACTCCATTTGTAGTGGAACCTTTTAAATACTTGAGAAGTGAGAATCCTCTTTGCAACACTTCAATGCACATATGTTAGTTTATTCAAGAATTGGCCAAACTTGTTTACTATGTATGCAATTTATGGTCGTGTGATTGTGCAATATTATAGTGCATCCGTTACACTTCTATAAGATGTGGATCCTTGAAGAGTAACTCTATCAAACTTAGAAAGGGTGCCATTTGAAGAGACTACTATAGAAGCAAACTTGCAACCAACAAGTGCAATTCGTTGTAGCAACTCTTGAATATATTTCTTTTGACACAAATAAATGTGATCAATGGATTGCAAAACTTCAATGTCAAAGAAATAGGATACCTTTTCCAAGTTTTTCAAAGAAAACTTATGATTCACGTGAATAACAAACTCTTGAATTTTATAATTATTTCCTGTGATGACAATGTCATAAACAGATACCAGCAAAATAATTGAAATAGTATTAGAATCTTGAATTTGAGAATCTCTGTTCAAGTAAACTTTTGTTCAATTTTTGAAACCAAGCACGTGGTTCTTGCTTAAGGTCATATAATGCCTTAGTAAATTTGCAAACTAGATCTTCTCCTTGCTCAAAACCAAGTGGTTATGACATGAAAACCTCTTCTTTTAAGTTCCCATCGAGAAAACATTGTTTACATACAATTGTTTGAGTATCCACACTTTAAATAGTGCAATAAATAAGACTACTCTAATGGTAGTGTGTTTACAATTGGATTGGATGTTTCATCAAAATCAACTCATGCTATTTGATGATAACTTTTAGTTACAACTTGACTCTTGTGTTTATCTGTTGACATGATAGCATTTTTTTGCTGAACATTTACTTCCTTCCAATTACTTATACCCTTTTTAAAAGAAACTTTAACCCATTTTTTGTTTCTTACGAAAGCATCAAATTCATATTCCATGGAAGCTCTCCCTTCTAGAATTTGAAATGCTTGCTTCCAAGTTAAAGGCTTAACATTAGTAGAAACAATCATTAAGGTTGCATTGAAAATTTTCTTACCTGGTAAACTACTAGTTGTGCTCTTTGTTACCATATGATAAGCATTGGAAGATAGTGGTGAAGGCTGCATGTTATCAAGGTTAACACATAAGATGGGAAGATCAATGGTCAAATAAATAGAGTTAGGGGAAGAGTCAATTATAGATAAGGTATCAATGGCGGGTGAGTCATTTTCTAAGAGTAAAGGTATTGGTTGTGTTGACTCACTTTTAGAGGAGGAGTTGGATTAGACAGGATGAACATACACTGGTGTAGTCCTTCAGGAACCATGTGATGGAAAACTTGAGTCACTAGAGAATTGAGGTTGAGTTGATAGAGATGAGTTATCATTTGTAGGTGATTTTTGTGGATCCAAACTAATAGGATGAAGAATAGAAACTAATAGTAATAGAAGTTTGCAAGTCTCTTATTTGAAAATGATACTGTTAGATGAAAAGTCTATTCATGAAATTACACATGTTTACTAGTGTAAAATTTTCCAATACTAATATCTAGGCAAATTTACCCTCTATATTGAGAGGCATAGCTAACAACAACATATGGTAGTAATCTAAGAATGAGCTTATGTTTGTAAGGCATGGAAAGCTTAGACATTCAAAGGTCTCAAGAAAACCATAATAAGGCAACTTATTATAGAGCATTTGATAAGGAGATTTATATTGTAAAACTTTAGAAGGCAATCTATTTTAGACATACACGACACCTCTGCATGCATGAGTCCAGTATTTCATGCGAACATGGGACTTCAAAAGTAAAATCAAAGTACTTTACTGATGAACGAAAACCGGCATCGCCGATTCTCGCAAATACTTTGGTTTTAATATTTGTAAAACTCTCGCAAGTGCACGAATCATTTCGTAGAAAATGATAAGTATACTCCCAAGGTCGATCTAAGGAAGGAATGTATGTGGTTTTTAATTTATTATTCAAACTTTTAAAAACGAAATTAAATCCTAAACATCCTGTCACGATAGTTTGGTTTTTGTGTTCCTAATCTAATAACATAAAATAAACATATATACAGATTAATTAAATATAATCTAAAAAAATAAAAATAAACATAAATACAAATTCAATAAATATTTATCTAAAAATAAATATAAATACAGATTCAATAAATATTCATGCAAATTTTATCATTTATATTAGTGGAGTATTTATGGATATAATAACTAAATTAATTATGCTTGCTCATATTATCTAGGTTATTAAAGATATAAATTGATATTTTATTGATTCTCTCTTTTTTGTATGAATACCACCTTTGGTGGGGTTAGATATTCTTTGTTAACTAAACAAATCAATTAACACCTATGGGTGGGGTTGATAACTAATTTGGTTAATTAAATTAATTCCTTTTTCTAAGAGATTGAAAAATGAACCATTTAAATGCCACCTTTGGTGGGGTTAGACAGTTTAAACTTTATTCAAGGTGTCCAAATTAAACCTAAGAATTTAGTTATCCGAGTACTAACTTTCAAGTTTTAAAACCACTATTGAAAACATGTTGTCAATACATTTTCACATAATAATTCTTATAAAAACTTTTGAAATAGAGTTTCACTCTAACTACCGGGCGATTGTACCAACAAATAAAAAGCACTACTCTAAATTAGACCGGATAACTAAACCTTAAAATCTAATCTTCAGATTTAAGTTTGTAATGAAAAATAATATATTTCTCTCTAACATCCTTAATATAAAATCTTGAATAAAAATAAAATCAATTCATTTTAGAAATTTTCACCTATTTAATATTTCGCAAGCATAACAACGTTATTATTATATCATGCTTATAAAACTTAGCACAGTTAAATTTAATCACGACAAATTAAATATAACATGTAAGAATAAAGCATAAAAATAACTGTAAAGAAAATAAAATCCTTACGTAACTTGACGCTATTCCCCCTACTACAAAACCTCCAACCGGAATTTGCACTTCCATTTATTGAATCAAAAATCTAAATTATTACAAAAACATTACAAGTTCCTCTCAAAAAGAGAAGAACTCTAAACCTAAGAGAATTGAACTAAAAACTAAGAGAAAAACTAAGAAAAGCTTAGAAACTAAGAAATAAACTAAGAAAAACTCAAAAACTAAGAAATGAGAGAAAGAAAGAAGAGAGAAGTGTGGTTTTGAGGTGTGATTTGAAGTGAATGGAAGGGGGGTATTTATAGGTGAGGATGGAGAGAAAAAATGAGTAAAAAAATGTTAAAAAAATATTAAAAAATTAAAAAACGTGTAATGGAAATCTTTGAGGTCATCAATGAGCGTCGGCATGACGTCACGAGGCTGCGTGAAAAATAGGGTGAAAACACGTTGGGCGCGGTAGCGGTATTTAGTGACTTTGTTGTACAATGCTTGTGTTGTAAGGCCATGGCGATGATTTTCCGTCTTGTTGACATTTTTGACCTTTTCGACCCATTTTGTCCAATTTTTCCATGTTTTTTGACCTTTTCCTACTTATTTATTAATATATTTGTGATGTATTGCTTCAAGTATTCTTCTTTGAGTCTTTAAATTGCGTTTTTAAGCCAAAATACCTGAAAAACAATAATAATACCCGTGATTCCGAAAAAGACAAATTTATATAAATATATGATAAAACATATAAATATATATATTTTTAATCAATTAATGTGCATAAAATCATGGTTATTTTAGTGCTTTTTGAGCACTCATCATTTACTCTTTTAGTTTCAGCTGTCCCATTTAATAAAAAGAATGGGGAAATGTGATTCTATGCTCAATGCCTTTCTGTTCCTATTCATTAGTCAAAAATTGGAACTCTCATCCTTCATCTGTTTACATTGCCAATACTTTCATATCAAATTGTGTATGCACCATGGCTTGAAACATATCAAGAGAAATTTTTCTTGGATTCTTAGTAGATAAAAAATAAATCCACATTTAGTGTGTGCAATCATCAACTAATAAAAAATAATATTTGGCACCATTGATAGAAAGAATAGGAAAAGTCCATAAGTCACCATATATTAATTCAAAAGGCTTAACATGTGTAGAAAAGAAATGTAGTTTGTTAGCTTTACCAAGAGGACAAGAATCACATTTCATAGAACTAGTAGATACATTAGCTTTACCTAATTGAGCTAACTAATTTACTTTACTTAAAACAACATGAGAGGGATGATACAAATGAGAATGCCACAACTCAAAATTAGTTCTATTTTCATTTGAGCCAGTGGAAACAGAACATGTTTTGTGCTCATTCACCTTTGAAGACTCTTTATTGAAGCATTATATCTTGTATAAGCCATTATCAATATTTCCTTTGAAGAGTGTCCTTTGATTACTTAGATCCATGACATAGAAAGAATAAGGGTGAAATTCAACATACACGTTATTATCAATGCATAACTTATGAACTAAGTGCAAGTTAGAAGAAACTTGTGGAGTATGGAGCAAATCTCAGAGAAAAAACTTTATGATTATTCAACATCAAAGTGTTAGATCCTAATTACTCAATATGCAATGCATATCTATTACCTATAGTGACACCATCATGACTAGTATATGGTGTAGCTTTCTCCATTTGAGTCGCATCAATTGTGAGATGGTGATTTACTCCACTATCCAAAACCCAGATAGTATCCACATCCACATCTTCAATTGCTTGAGCTATAAGAGTAAATGTTGACTTTCCTTGAAATTTAGTGCTTTTTCCAAGTAGGATTTCTCTTAGTTAAAAACAATTCATAGTTTGCCTAATTGCTTGGTTGTGAATTCTCTTTGGCACAAATTTATCTCCACTACCTTGACCAGATAGGAAGTTCTTGAGGCTTCATCGTTGTGACATAGTATCGCCTTTATCAGGACTAGAAAACTTCATACTAGAATTTCCAAAACAAGCAACATTATTACGAAGTATATTTTGTTGTTCTCTTAGTTGCTTGGGTCTCATCCTCTCATGATTTATCAACTGACTATGCAGCTTATCAAGTCCAATTGGTTCCATACGAAGAATTATTGAGGTTATAAAATAATTATAGTTAGTGCCAAGACTAGAAATGACACTCATAGCTATATCTCTTTCAGATAGTAATCAATAGACCTATCACATTTCCTTAATGAGTGAAGTTGAGAATATAAATCCACGATGTATGAATGTGTTGATAAAACAAAAACTCTTTCAAGCTTGATCCACATATCAGAGGCTCGAGATATTTACTTAATATGGTACTATATAGTGGGTAAAACTAATTCATAGAACCATGACTTCAAAGTGTTATTTCACTGTATCCAGATTCCATACTCAAGATTTTACATTGATTGTTGAGTGTTGGATAAGATAGGTGACTTTTTTGATGGCGTAGGCTTAGTACCAAACAAATAGTCTTATAAGCCATAAGCATAGACCATACTTTCCATTTGGTCCTTCCATATGAGATAGCCATTCCTATCCAACTTGGTTGAAAAAGAGAAATGGCCTGGTGGAGTTATAAACATGTGTTTGCAACTATAGGGAAAATAGGTGTATGGCTTACAAAGAAAGGATTATGCATATAAGATTGTCAGTACCAGTACCAACAAAGCCTGGTGGTAAACCCTGAGCAGATGGATAGATATGAGTGTTTTAAGCTAAAGGTTAAGGAAAGGTATTGTCAATCATTGCTAGAAAAAGCAGTGATAAAGCTCAGTGAAAAGGAAGAGTTAAAAGCTCTGATGCCATACATAAATCAAAGAAGATCAGCAAGAGGAGACTGATGAAAAATATTCTATGATACAATTAGAATGAAAAATTACAACCCTATATGTACTAATATTCATTCGTTGTAAGAAATCAGTGAATGACACATGTATAAAATAGTTAAGTACATAATTAAAATGCTATTGATGACTATGAAAATAGAGTCATTAGCGCATTTTTTTACTTAATATTTACTTGTTTTATTTAATAAATAGTATTTTTATGGCTAAAAAAATTAAAATATAAACTTTTTACTGAAAATGGGTGAAAATATAATTTTTGGGATTTTTATGGATTTTTTATGAATTTTTAACGTAAGACTAATCAGAAATTGTCACGCGAGTAGAGGAGCTGACTAGGCAAGCCACACAAGCACGGAGAGCGAATCACGTCGTGTCACATGTGAGGAGGACAAAAAAACACACCACGTGTCAGCACGACGTTCAATCCAAGTTCAGAAATCGGTCAATGGGCCATGACACGTGTCACCACGCCATTAATCTGCACGTTCCACCTGTGAGCCACGCCATCCCTTCCTGCGTATCACATCGCACCACATGTTGCGGACTCGGTGAGCGTTGACTCTGACCGGTCTCCCCTGCCACGCGTCGCTCCCTGATTCGCCCAATGAATTTCTAATGCCACATGTCGTGTTGTGATTGGCTAAAATTGTCAATTTTGCTTGTTTTGATCGTAGCCCTTGATCTGAAGCTGATTGGACAGTCTAGATCGCACCTGAGCTTTATTTAAGCTCATAATCACTCCATAAACCTTAATTAGCTTCCATTCGCATAATATTGGTCAATTTTTAGAGCTAAAAAGAGAGAAAATATAGAAAAATTCAAAAAATGACACATTTTTGGTGAAGATTCAAGAGGGAATTAATACTATAATTCAAGAGATTGATTGTATTTCTTTTTCTACTCTTTTCTTTATTAATTTTATGCCTTTCTTTATGAAAAATATGTATTTTATGAACACAATTATGTGTAATTAATTTATTAATCTAGGGATCTTATGAACTTAATTTTCACTATATAATGATCTAATATTTTTTTCCAAGTATAATATTAATTTAATTATATTATTTAATCTGATTTTTATGCTATTAATTGTTTGGCCAATAATTTATTTCTAGTGGTAATTAAATAGATTTGAGAGAATTATTTAATTGTTTGTGTTTATTAAATAACATGCATAGTTTCTAGGCAGAGATGTATGATTCTTATGTATGTGATCCATAATTGATGAACTTAATGAATACTATGCAATTTAATTGGCTTGAGAGTGTGATTAAATTAATTACTATATGTTGTGTGGTTTACTTGAGAGAGGAATACATGCTAGGTTAGATTCAATTGATTATGTAATTAATCGATATTATATTGGGAGGATTTTAGCGATTCGCATGTTTAAAACATTAAGGGATTAAGTATTCTTAGATATTTTCTCATATATCTTTTTAGTTACCAAATTTGATTCAATTAATTATTGCTATTTAATTTTAGTTATTTTAATTTTGCTTTATTAAAATATAAAAACACCAAAAAAATTGATTTTTATTATTTTTAGTTTTAAAAATTAGTTTCTAATAATATAATCTCCGTAGGAACGATATTTTCTTATCATTCTATTACTTGTTACGATACATATACTTACATATTCATTATACACACAATTTGTGTGGCGATGAGCTATAAAGATAAACTAAATCATTACATTTAGCTACACTAAATTGATTATTTAAACTAAGTCTTATAACAACTTCCAGACCAACAGATACACGAGTCTGTTTGGATGTGCTTACTTTAAAAGTGATTTTAGTAGAAGTTATTTAAAATGAAGTGGTTTAATTAAAAATTATTTTAAGAGAAGTATTTGGGTGTTTGGGATGAAAATATTAGAAGGATTTTTAAGTAGCATTTTAATAATTATTTTGAAAATGATACATGTATCTAAAACTATGGGTCCATTTGGAACCACTTATCCTTTTAGTTGAAAGTACTTTGATCCATCTTTCAAGAGTGTTTGACACTCTTTACAAAAAGTGCTTTCAAAAGTTTGATAAGAAGCATTATTTCGCTTTTAAGATAAGTGAATAATACATACTTTTGAGAGAATGGTTTTAAATGCATGCTTTTATCCCAAAATAATATCAAAGTTCCATTTAAGATCATTTCTAACATTTTTATCCCAAACACCTAATTCTCTATCTTGAAATTACTTTTAACCAAACCATTTCTCTTGAAACCACTTCTAAGAGACGCCTTCTTTCAAAATTAAGTATTACTTTTTCTATAAAACATTAATAATGATTCTTTAAAGCATTTCTCTTAAAGATTAGAGAACATCTTAAAAATTTCTTTGGGGCCATTACAAATTGCTTTCAACCAAAATGATAAGCACTTCCAAACGAACTTAAGACTAGGTGCAATTCTCACATTAGAAGCCCTAGAAGCACTCTTATTCTTAGGATAACTCCTTTTTGAATAGCTAGGACTAAGAGATTGAACACCATTCCACAAATTGAGGGCAAGGCTAGAGCATTCCATATAATCAAACATAACATCTATCACGATTCAAACCTCAAAGTTTGAATAAGCTAAAATAACAAATTTCAAGAGCTAATAAACTGATAGAAACAAAGATTGAAAAAGGAAAAAAAGAAATGCTTGAACGAATTTCAAAATTAAAATGGAGTGTAAACCAAACCATAAGAAAATGTATATAAAAGAGACATGATTGAAAGATTATTGAGGAAAGTAAATTGAGAAAGATCAAGTGAAAGAATGTGAGAATGAAACAAAACAAAGAAAAACAAGAGATAAAATAAACAAAGAAATGAAATCAAAGAACAAAAGTGAATTTCAAAACCCTAGATTAGAAGAGAAAGAAGAGGAAGAAAATGAACATGAATCGAATGAGACAGAATAAAAGGAATAACCTAAAGAAATGAGTGAGTAGCTATGGATATCAATGAGAAGTAGTATTGAGTGGAGAAATCTAAATCAAGAACTTAATATAACCAATAGTAAGAACTGAGAAACATACCCAGATAGATTTTACTAGGTGTAATACCTTTTATATTGTTTACATGACATGTATGTTAAGTAACATGTACTAGCACTTATACTATAGCTAATACAAATGCATAACCAATTATGTTATAAGAGCTATGATGTGTGCTAAGGAGCATTACATTACATTACATTATCTAACAATCCTCCTCAATATTATTGTGGTGGTAAAACCATTAACTTGATCTTTAATGGAATGAATCATATTTCTCCAAATGGCTTGGTCAATCACCACTTGTTATTCTGTAAGATTATACCTAATATCAAATTTATTTTTCCATGCACAAGTCTCTAATAAAATAAAAATCTATTTCAACATGTTTCAGTATCCCATGCATCAATAGATTGGCTTCTATAACCTTGGCACTAATGTTATTTATGAACAAAATTGGTGTATTCTACCTCTACACTAAATCGTGAAACCACCTATTGCTTCAAAGATGTTCATGACACCAAAATATCCCCAAAGTATATGACGGAACCCCTAGTGCTTTTGTAGTCATCAGAGCAGTTAACACAGTCTAAATCACTAAAGCCAACTATGCCTAAAGCACCTGAGTTTTGCATTAACAAGCTGTGATTCAAAATCCATTTCAAGTATATCAAAATTCTCTTTGCTACAATCCAATATGTCTCGGTTGGTTGGTGCAAAAATTGACAAAGCCTATTTACTACATAAGCTATCTCAAGCCATGTGATAACTCTAAACAAAATACTATTAGTAAGAGGTTCACCATCATACTTTGACAAAACAGAAGTGGAACTTATAGGAGTTTTGAGTGGTTTTGTAGATTCCAATCCTACTTTAACAAGAAGACCTTTGATGTATTTTTGCTAGCCTTGGTGAAGTTAGTCATCCTTTATACGAACTTCAATACCAAGAGATAAGTGAAAATGACCTAATTTTTTTAATGAAAACTTTTCAATGTAGCTTTCATTATTTCCGATCATAATTATGTCATCTACATTACTAATAAAATTGTGACTCTATCTACACAATGCTAAATGACACATGGAAATATTAGATTTGAAGTTCATGAATCACAACCCAGATAAAGTAGAGTCAACTTTTGATAACATACTCTAGGAGCTTACTTTAGACCTTAGATTTCCCTTTCGAGCTTACAACCCAAGTAGATGCTCCCTATCTTCAAAACCTCTCGGTTGAGTCATATAGACTATCTCTTGCAAGTCACCATTCAGAAAAAACACAATTAACATCGTTGCTTAAGAGGCCAGTTCATGAAAATGGCTAGTGTAAGAATTACCCTGATAGTTTAAGGTTTGAAAATTTGGAAGAAGGTCTCTGAATAATCAATCCCTTCAACTTAATTGTAACCTACAGCCACTATATGAGCCTTGTACTTTCTAGAAATCCATTAAGTATGAGTTTAGTTCTAAACACCTACTTGTTAGGTCTGAATTATTTAGACAATGCACCAGATATTCTCTAAGCCTCAATATAAGACTTTGGTTTAGAAAGAATTATGATGGTGTTAATTCCAAAAATATGAGGCTTGGGAGAGCCAGTTTTTGACCTTTTGACTATAGAGTGTGTATTGGTGACATCAATAGGTGGTGGAGAAACAACAAGCTCGTTAGGTAAATCTGATATGTTGAAAGGACAATGAGGTAAATCATTGACATTACCAGATGAAGGCAAGAAGGGAAAGGATATGTGAGGAACACTAAGTGAATGAGTAATTGATTCAAAATAATGAGTTTTTGAAGAGGTTAGATGAGATGATTGAACACTTAGAAGAGAAGAAAATAGGTGTTTAGGTAGCAATAGAAGTGGTGGTAAGGTAGGTTTAGAATCACTAGAAGTGTGAGCATTATTATTGTGAAAAGGAGACATGTAAGCACCAAAAGATACAACTTGATGTAGAATTGGTGATGCAAGTTTAAGAAGGGTTGAAGGAAGAAAGTGTGAAAGAATAGAATAAAACTCTTGAATATATTAGTTGTATGAATGATAGGGTTATCAAGAGAATCTCTACTTGGAAAATACTATTCATTACGCTAAACATATCTACTAGTATAGAGTCTACTATTTGAAATATTTAAGCATAAATAACCTTGTTACCGAGGTGCATATCCTAAAAATATGCATGGTAAGGACCTTTGTTGTAATTTGTGAGAATAGTAAGAGCAAAGAAGGGAAACATAGACAACCAAAGGCTCTTAAGAAGGTGAAATTAGGTCCTCTATGATAGAATAACTTATAGGGTATGTTATGCTTTAAAGCTTTGGTAGGTAGTTTATTAAGTACATGTATAGCAATGCAAAATGCATACATCCAATACTTCATTTCCAGTCCAGACTTAACTAGCATAGTTAACCCTTTTCTACAAACTATTTTTGGTTTCCACAACACCATTTTGTTCTAATGTGTGTGAATTGATACACAAATTTTGTATTAATAAAAAGCTTGTAGATGTATGAATTACTTATAATAATTGATAAATATATTTCTAAGGTCGGCCTCAAGAGGAAAAATGTGGTTTTACATAATTCTTTAATTTTCTTAAAAACTTAAATAAATATAAAAATAAAATCTAAACATTCTATCAAAATGATTAAGTTTTGAAAATCCTAAACTAATAACAATTAATTAAAATAATTTAATATAGATTCAACTCAAACAAAATTTTTTATTTATAAAAAGCTTGCAAGTGTACGAATCACTTATAATTAGTGATAAGTATACATCCATATCGGTTTCAAGAGAAAAAATGTGATTTTAAATAATTCTTCAATTTTCTTAAACTTAAAGAAATACGAAAATAAAACCTAAACGTTTTATCACAATGATTAGGTTTTGAAATTCTAAAAATTAATAACAATTAATTAAAATAACTAAATATGGACTTGACTTGAACAAATTCAAGACAAATATATAATTAATAATCAATGAAGAATTAATTGGAGTATTTAGTTAGTTAACCATGCTTATTTAAAAATATTTAGATTAATTAAAGTATAAATTTAGATTATTGATTTTTCCTTTTGAATATGAAAAATGCCTTTGATCGGGTCATTCTTCTTTATTAATCAAACCAATTAATTTCTTATATAGGGATCATTAATTTATTAATTAAATTATTCCTAATTTCAAAGGAAATAAAATATCGTTTAATTCAATGCCTTTTTATTGTATCACTAATTTAAACTCTTATTTAAGCTATTCAAATTAGATGTAGATGATGTTTTTGAAACCAAATTCTCATATTTTATATATTTTATGAAGAATAAATAACTAATAAATTATTCATAAATAAATCTTATAATGAATCTTGAATAAAGAAATAATTATTATTTATTTAATTATAAAAATATTTACATAAATAATCCATACAAAATGGCAACAAAACTAACTTTCCATTGTAAAAATCAGCCAAACATTCTTAAAATAAATTCTATGATGAGTGGATTAAAAACAACATTCATTCAAGAAATACAAAAAAATAATATGAAAGTATAATAATATAGATCAGATATCAATACCAACAATAGATGGATGATGTGTCCTGCACTAAAATTATGATTTTGATCTTCAAAGTGATCTTAAATTTTCATCAATCTTTTCTTCTTTATTGTTTTGAAAAGACTCCATAATATTACCTCTTATTTATTATTGTCTAATCTATAATATGTATAAAAATATAAAACTAACCTAAAAACTAGGAAATGAATGGCTTAGAATAAAATAATATAAAAGCTATTTATGAAAACCTAAATCATAATGTTTATTTATAAGAAAAGCTGTTTATAGAGGGTTTCAGGTCAAAATTAAGCTCCCAGACTGTGGCACAACAATTTTCTCAATATAGCATAGAATTTGATCATGTCACACAATTTCATCCCTAGAAGGCTTTGCCACGGCACCCTATATTTTATGCTGTGGCACACAAAGTTCAATTTTTCTAGAATAATTCTGAGATATTTAAGCCACGGCACATATAGTTCTTCGTTGCATCATGCTTTGTTTGTCTTAAATTTTTCCTTTTACACCTTACAAACTAGTTGGTTCTTGATGTAAGGCTTATATACCTTAATCTTTCAATATTTTGGGATAAAAAATAAGTGCTCCAATGTTTGTTCTTTGTGTGTTGACAAGTTTGTCTATTTTGAAGCTAAAAAAACTTGAAATATGACAAAATATATCCGTGATTTCAAACAGATAGATTTTCATAAATAATCACATAAACATGCTATAATCAAACCTATTACTTTCAATTAAGTACAATAAAATCACATAATGTGAGTTCTTTTCAAGCACTTGTCATGGCCACATTTTTCTATTAATGGTGCCAAGAGAATTCAGCTTGGAAGAGAGAAAATGGTACTCTTTATCCCCATTAGATTGAATTGACTTGATTTTTTTTCTCAAAATTCCTTTCAACCATATGCATAGTGTTGACCAACAATCTATTTGCCTCATCTTTAGTTTCAAGGAAAAATATTCACATATAACATATGTGATCATAAACTATTAACATGAAATATTTGGCTCTTGTTGTACTAAGAATCTATGTATAGTAGGCTACATGGATTTTTATAAAGAACATGTGAAGCTATAATCAGTAACTTTTGAGACTTAGACATCAAACAAATAAAGCATAGATGATCAATAAATGACTTGTCATAATTAATAAATGAAGACTTTACAAGACTAGGTAGCACCTCATTCGAGGGATATGCAAGTATACTATACTACACATGCGACTTTATTATAGAAAAAGTAGAAAAGGTATCAATATTTTCAGTGTTTGTAGACATAACTTTAAGAACATGATTAGTAAAAAACTTGAGTACCTCATTTTCTAGGTTGTAAAGTCCATCACACACAATTCCTTGAGCTAAAACTCTATTTGATTGTGCTTCCTTCACAAAGAATTGAGTAGCATGATACTTAATAATAATATTGTTATCAAGGAATAGATTGTGCATAGAAAAAGATTATGTGAAACCAGTGGAGTGTATAAAACACTTTGCAAAACACAACATAGAATCAGTATGAGATAAAGGAGTAACATGATCTCTAATGCTGAGTTATGAGACATTATATATAGCCACATTCTCTACACCAGTGTAAGGTACTGAGTGAGTGAGGTTTTCTATGCTATTTGTGAGGTGATGTATTGGTCTTAAGTCCATCAACCAACTATTGATAACTTCCTAAGATATATAAGAAAGTAGTTGTAGGCTCTAGTGAAGGTTTTACCGACAAGAAGATCTCAAAACTAGAAATACTTATTGACTGGATGTCCAAGTTTGTCACAAATCTGACATTGCACCCTCGGGCACTCACTACTACAAAAATGAGTATTTAAGTTGAGATTTAAAGTCAATTTTTAAGGTAAAATAATTTATAATGAATTTTAAAAAAATAGCATCGGTCCTACATGTCAACCAATGCTATTCAAGTTTTTTTTCTTTTCTCTATTTTCTACCCCATTTCTAGACAAAATCGTTCATTGTGTCCCAGCTGCTACCCAAACATTAACCTCTTCCTCTTACTCTTTCTCATTTTTTGGCCATCTTCGACCACCAATTCTGGCATCATTTAGTGAGTTTTCTTCCTCTCCAATTTCTTTTCTAAATCCCCTATTTTTTGAGCATAATACTCAAATTTTTATACTTATTTTCCTTCACTTTCTCACTTCCAAAACACCATTTTTTTCTTCATTTTTTCACTTCGTTTACTCTTGTAAGTATTTCTATGAATTATTTTACACTTATTATTCATATTTTTTTTTATTTTTTCTATATAATGTGTATAAATTTTTGTGTTGAATATGTAGGTTGTGTATTTTTATTCAAGCTTAAAAGAGAAGAAGATATTTTTATTCATTTATTTATTTTTATAATTTTATGTATTTAAGTTTTATATATATATTAATTTACTTTAAACTTAAATTTTTTGAAAATTATTTAGATGTACATGAAATATATATATATGTGTGTGTGTATAATGTATAATGAGTTTATTAATATTTATTATTATTATTTAATTACATGCATTTATATATATATATATATTATTATATATTATATATTGTTAATATTATTATGAGTTTATTAGAATATATATAGTCTAATAATTAGGGAATTCATATATAATAATATCTAAAATATATTGGTCGGATACATATTTAATATGCTTAATGTCATTAATAGAAAATGAATAAATCTTGGATGACAAAGTGTAGAATTGAGCATGATTACATTTCTGGAGTTGAAAGTTTCTTGGAATTTGCTCGTAGAAATAATAATAATGAAATTAGTATGATTCGATACTTATGTGTTAAATATAATAAATGTAATAATGAGAAATTTCAAGATGTTGATGAGGTTAAGTATCACCTTATCCGTAATGGTATTCTTTTGAGTTGTAAATGTTGGTATTATCATGGAGAAAATATTGATAATACTTACGGAGAAGAGATAAATATGAATGTTAGTGGATTATATACATCTTATCATAATGTATAGATGGAAAATATGTTCAATGCTGTTGAAGATGAAATACATGAGGATGATCTTGAAACCTTTAAAAAACTTCTAGAAGATGCCAAAAAACCATTATATCTAGAGTGTAAGAAATACACTAAAATGTCGGGATTGGTTCATTTGTACAATGTGAAGTAAAAAATGGTTTTTCTGACAAGAGATTCATAGAATTACTAAATGTACTAATAGATATGTTTCCTGAGGGTATTGAATTGTCATCTTCAATGTATGAAGTGAAGAAATCTCTTAGTCGATTTGATATGAAATATCATAAAATTCATGCTTGTCCAAATGATTGCATTCTTTATATGTCTTATATTCTAAGACATTAGATGATTGTCCGATGTGTAAAGAATTGAGATGGAAGCATTCTACAAATGAGACAACACTCAAGAATGGCATGCACGCATAGGTTCTTTGGTACTTTCCTTCGATTCCTCACTTTCAAAGGTTGTTCAAAAGTAAAGAGACATCAGAGATGTTGACTTGGCGTTCAGATAATCAATTTGATGATTATCCTTGTGATTCTCCAAATTGAAAAGTAGTAGATAATTTATCCCCTCAATTGGCATCTGATTTGTGTAATCTTTGTCTTTCCATTACTACTGATGGAATTAATCCACACAGTTCCCTTAGTAGTAGATATAGCTATTGTCCAGTAATTATGGTAATATACAACCTTCTTTCCTGGTCGTGTATGAAAATAAAATTCATGATGTTAACATTATTGATCTTAGGATTGAAACAATCCGGAGTTGATATTGATGTATATTTGCATCCTTTGATAGATGATTTAAAGACGTTGTCAAATGATGGTGTAAATTTTTATGATGTAGATAAAGAAGAATACTTTAACTTGAGGGGGTCCTTTTATGGAAAATTAATGATTTTCTTGCCTATGAGAACTTATCAAGACATGCAACAAAAGGTTATATGGGATGCCATATTTGTAGTGATATAACTTCTACAAATTATCTTGTTCACGAATGAAAGATGTCTTATAGAAGACATAGAATATTTTTTCCATCTGGACACAAGTTTAGATACCAAAAGAAACTGTTCGATGGTGAAGAAGATTATGATCCTGCATCGAGACCTTTGCGAGGTGTTGAGATATTAAGGAAATTGAATGGTATGACATTCAAATGATATAGAAAGATGAAAAAAAGAATACTTACTGATAGAGAGAAACGAAAAGAGGTCAACTAATAAAAGGGGTGAAAAGGAAAATGTTACTAAATTAGTTGATCATAGATGTTGGTATAAAAAATCAATATTTTGGGAATTACCTTATTGGAAATACTTACACATTCGTCACATCTTAGATTTCATACACATTGATAAAAATGTATGCCAATACTGGATTTAAAGAAACTAGGCATACGACCTGAATTGGCACCAAAGGTGAAAAATGATAAGAATCGAACATACTTGCCATCAGTATCATATACAATGTCAATAAAAGATAATGATGTGTTTTGTAAATATTTGGCGGGTGTGAAAGTTTCTAATGGTTACTAATCCAACTTAATATATTTTGTGGCTATCACTGATAAGAAACTTTATGGATTGAAATCACATGATTGTTATATCTTGATGCAACAGTTATTACCAGTTGCTAATAGGTCAATTCTTCCAAAACATGTTCGATTATAAATAATTCGTCTTTGTTCATTCTTCAATACAATATGCAAGAAATCTATTTTGATTGGCGAGTTAAGCTCATTTGAGAAATATGTTGTGGAGAATTTGTGTCTACTTGAAAAATATTTTCCTCATTTTTTATATATAATGATTCACTTGTGTCTTCATTTAGTTCAAGAGGTTCAATTGTGTGGTCCTACTTACTTAAGGTGAATGTATCCTTTTGAGAGATACATACAAGTCCTTAAATAATATGTAAATAATAGAACTCATCTTGAAGGATGCATGGTGAAACGTTACATTGTTGAAGAGGTCATTGAGTTTTTTTCTAAATACTTTAGTGGTTGCATTGAAATTGGGAATCCTACGCATACGTTGTTCTTAGAAAGTGGATGTATCCTTTTGAGAGATACATGCAAGTCCTTAAAGAATATGTAAATAATAGAAATCATCCTGAAGGATGCATCGTGAAACGTTACATTGTTGAAGAGGCCATTGAGTTTTGTTCTAAATATTTTAGTGGTTGCATTGGAATTGGGAATCCTACACATAAGTTATTCTTAGAACATCACATGATCCAAGTAGGTAACCCTATGCTTGTTAGAAGTAAGAAATTGTATATTGATCGCACGCGATGGGAAAAAGTACACCGAATCATTTTGGTAAATAATAATGAGGCAACACTGTACAAAGAGTAAGTGATGACAGATTCAACCTTTTCATTTAAAATGAAATTATTTTTTATTTAACTATTAATGATACCTAATTAATATATCTTAAATAACATTATAGAATGCATTTAAACTTACTGAATATCGATCCTCATTTTAAAAAAAAGGAGGAAAATGGTTGTATGATGAACATAATCGGGAGCTTATTAATTGGTTTCGTAACGATGTAAGTGTCACATGCATACAAGAATTCATTATAGAAGCAAAGACCCCTAAAACTAAGAAGTCAAGACCGGTGAATAAATGAGGAAAAGAACAACTCAATAAGTTGGTTAGTAATTTAACTTGATGCAAAGTCCCTATGATTTTTGTATATTGATGTACTAATGTATATGTTTTTTGCTTTGTTATTTGTATAGAGTTGTTCAAGAACAAATAGTCAGGGGTGAAATAATCAAATAGCCAGGGAGAGATGCTATATATCATGCATTTGGATGTGAGTATCCTGGTCGTGTTAGGGGAGGTAGCTAATATGATGGTTATATGGAGTTTTTTAATATGCCAAAACAAAAGCCTCAGATGGTTAGTAAGGAGAAGTACTATAAAATTGAAGAAGAATTCAACTCCTTTAAGGCCTCAGTGTTAAGTGAGATTTCCACTTTAAAGGAATATCAATCACAACACATATTAAGCATGACACCATACTACAATTAGGGCATGCATTATTGGCCAGGCATGCTACCATCCATGCCAAGCATGCCACCCATGCAATCTCATAGCGCCTAACCTATATCTTCAATGGGATATAGTCATCCTATTGGTCATCCTTTTATGCTATGAATGCAGGTGCAATCAGGTAATGGTTCAATATCTCCAATACAATCTGTGCAATCTTACCATCCATCACATGGTGAATATTTTAATGAGAATGTCCTTCCAATAGCTACCCACATGGGAGTCCTCCTTTATTCGATGAATCATTTGTGGTAAGATCTAAAGCTTATGTAGATAGTTTATTATTTTTTATTTTTTATTATATATTTTATTTATTATATATAACGCTTAAATGTTTTTACAGAATATGAAATGTTTGTTGAAACATCTATCATCTACAAACTATGTTGCTATTGGAACGGTCAATACTTGCTTGGTGAATAGTATTTGATCAATAATTACTTCATGATTGTCCACTACCTGTGCCTTCTGATGCTACCACAATCCAAGAAGTGGTTGGACAATATGTGGTTTGGTCATCGAGTCAAGTTGTGATAAATTTTGACATGATACTATTTTTTTTACTTAAGATAACACTTTTTTTACTACTTCTATTATATTATTATTATTATTATTATTGTTACTAACATATATAATACATCTTCTTTAGTTATTATACCAAAATTACTAAGTATGGCACATTTAAGAGATACAAAGAAAATATCTCATGGTAAATCTATGTCTAGTAAGCAATCATCGCACACTAAGTCATTCAAGAAGAAGCCATGGAAAAGTATTATTATTAATATGCTATAAACTTCAGTAGAAATCTTGGCTCTTTGATGACTATTGTTGCTAGCAAGACTAGCATAAATAATGGATGGATTGTGCCACTTCCTAGAGAAATTTTTGCGTAGACATTAGGCAAACATATATATATATATATATATATATATATATATATCGATCGAGGGCATATTACAACTGTTTGAATTTCAAATGATCGATTTAAGTATAATTCAAATGTGAACAAGGTGAGTCCTTAATGAGTAAATAACTTTCATTTATGTAGAACATACAATTATATTTATATTATCTAATTATTTATATAAATTTCTTTTATATAGAGCATATTATTATCGACTTCAAGCTAATCACTTATCATATTTAGCAATGTTCTATGATTCATTATTTGTCAATCAATATCAAGAGAAGGATGTTAGCATTAGAGCAAAACAATTATATGATAGGGCATTAACATTTAACAAAAATCAAAAGTTGATAATACCTTGGCCACTAAAGTTTGAACAAGGCCAAGATCGTTGGATGTTGATAATCCTTGATTTATATGACAATTATGTTGGGTACTATGACTCAGTTTCCATAGAATTAAGTAAAGATACAAAAGCAGTTTTTGGAATATAAGAGTTATATCTACTTATTTTTCTTCTATTGTTCTTTGTACTAATTAATAAATAAATAACTATTTTAAACTTTGTTAGGGCATGGAAGCTGTGGAACAAGAGTAGGGGCATTCCCCTTGAAAAATCCCAAAAGCTTATATGGGACAAAGTTGTGGTATGTACAAGTGAATACTAATAATTTAATTAATTTTACTATTGAATAATAAAGATGTTCGAATATGGAAAATCATTTGCACTTTTTTTTGTAGGTTCCACAACAAAATGATGGAGTCATGTGTGGTTACTTTGTCATGAAATTTATGAGTGAAATCATCTCAAATATCAATATTCCAATTAAAGATATGGTAATCTCTTTTACTAATATACTTTTTTGACATATATAAGTTATTTTTTATGAATACGTAATATTACATTCTTATTTTGAATTTAAATACATGTAGTTCTTTGGTTGGAACAAGTTGGGCTATGATATGCAAAGTTTTGATGATTTACAATAATAACGGGCATAACACATGCTTCAAATTATAACATCACAAGAAGAATTAGGAGAAGAATCTGATGATATTGAATAGTATAGAACAACACCATAGTAATTTTTATAATGCTTTAATTTCTCTATTCATGTGTCTCTCTGAAGTTTGGGCTTGTTTGATGGATGTTTATGTGCTCATGTATTTAGGGGAATGAATTGTTGTATAAACCTGTTTTTTTGCCCAAACTCCATCTCATCTCTCTTGTCTAGTTCCCTGGTCACTATGACTAGGACATTGTTGGTGAATCTAAGTAAACCAAGCTTCCTCTTCTTGAAATGAGAATATCACAAAATCCATGACAAAAAAAGCGACATCATTTTATTTGTAATCTAAGTTAAATATATATGTGTGTGTGCGTATGTGTGTATTATATATAAATTATTGTTTTGTAATAGATTTAATTCCCAAGTAATTAATTAATATTTAATTTTTCAATTATTATAGTATTTAAAAACTCTTTTAAACAGATTTTGATTTTTTTGCTATTATGTAATCGAATATAGGTTGTGAGTATATTAGAAAATGAATAAAATATATAAAAGAAAATACAGAATTTAAAGTAGATTCACGCACTAAATCGACTTTAAACTTAAAGTCAGTTCATGGGGTAAATTGATTTTAAATTTTAAGTCTTCTTTTTCTAAGTCTGATCACCTAACCAACTTTAAACTAACCGACTTAAAAGCTCCATTTTGACGGAGTGACTCCACCATTATTTGGCTTGTTGTTGTTCTTGAAATTGTGTGGTAGTTGTGACTGAAAATAGTCAGACTTTGACAATAAATCATACAAATTCCAGCAAGAAGTACTAGATGATCTAGATGCATGGTTCTTGGAACCAAAAGAACCAAAAAAATTCATATTTTCTTGCAATGAGTGGTGAATTTCACCATGAGATCTTTGTGCCATGAGTCTTCTATCATTAGACATCAATTCACTCTGGAACTCACTAAACTACACTTTGTCTGATCTCATTAGCAAAAACATAGTCCAACAATAGTACTATAGAGAGTTAAATCTTTGGATAACACTTCCACACCAATTGCAGCAAGATTATAGGCAATTGATTTCAGTCTCAAAGTGTATACCTCAACACTGAGATCCTTCTGTTGGGCACAGCGGGTAAAGATAAAATGAATTCAACAGAGTAGAATAATGACACCAGAAATTTAACGTGGTTCACCCTTTAATTTGGTACTGGATAATGAATATCATCATTTCTCTCATCTTCAGAACCAACTTCTATGGGGGCATCATCTTCATCAGGTGGATAAACCTGGTCTTCATCTCCAACTTGTCTTGGCATTGATGTTGGAGGAATTAATTCGAAATCTGATGAGTCACCATTGGAATTAGGAACATCTTTCTTCATTTTGATAATATCTTCAATGGTCTCATCTTCAACAAATACAGCATTACGGCTCCTGACAAGTATCTTTGCAACTGGATCGTAAAATATATAGCCAAATTGATCTTGACCATAGCCAATAAAAATACTGCCTTTGTCTTGTTTTGGCATCAAGTTTGGATCTCATCCTTGGGGATATGAACAAATGCTTTGCAGCCAAACACTCGTAGATGATCATAGGAAACATCCTTTCCCGACCACACTTTATTTGGAACATCCGTCTTGAGAGGAGTACGGGGTGAAAGATTCAACACATGTGCAATCAGAGTATGGTTTCACCCAAAAGTTTTAGGCAACTTTGCATGTGAGGAGAGTAGACATCTAACTCTCTCCGTCAAAGTTCTATTCATCCTCTCGACTAAGCCGTTCAAGCTGCGTGTCTTTGGAGGTGTCATCGTGCGAATACCATGCTTTTGCAATAAGCATGGAAAGGTCCTGTGTATTCTCCACCGTTGTGCAATGGGATGCTGCTTGACTTCTTTCTAGTGTCTCTCAACCGAGGCATGAAATTCTTTGAAGACATCTAGCACTCGATCCTTTGTCTTTAGAAGATATACCCAGCATCTTCCTTGAATGATCATCAATGAAAGTCCACAAAGTATTGAGCACCACCAAGTGACTTTGACATTGGTCCATACAAATAGAATGAATCGGATCTAAAATATTATTCATTACGGAAGGAGGAAGCTCTTGAAAGCAACCTATTTTTCTTTCCTCAGGCAATGAACACATTTCTCTAAATGTACTTCATCCATTCCTGGCAATATCTTCTTTTTGGCTAGACTTGTCAAACCTTTTCACCCATGTGGCCGAGTCTCTTATGCCATGCTTCGGTACTGCTGTATCTTTCTACAATATGGCATTCTTATGTCGGTGAGCTTTCTTGCATTATATACAAAGTTGTATGCTTCTCACCTCTAGCCACTACTAAGGAGCCTTTTGTAAGTTTCAATTTGTCATAAATGAAGAAGCTACAATATCCTTCATTTGCAAGTTTGCGCACAGAGATCAAATTCGAGCGCGTATACTGGAATATGCGACATCCTTGAGAAATAGTCTGGATTCCTCTGTTTCCAAGCAAGCGTCTCCCTCACTTTCTTGCACTTTGTGACAGCCTTCATTTCCCATTCTAACAACACCAAAACTTCCAGGTGTGTATGATGAGAAAAATTCTCTACGCGATGTAGCGTGAGCTAGCCAGCACATTATCAATCACCCAACTTGTCTCGTGTGATGCAAGATTGACAAAATCTTCATCGTAAACAATATTGAACTCGTCTATGGTATTTGTTTGCTCATCGTCACTACGCTCTTGTCGTCCTTCGTTACTTTGCCTTTGTTCGTTTCTTGTTCCTTTTTGAACACCAATGACAAAATTTCTTAATGTGACCACTTCCTCTTACAGTGATGGCATTGACATTGGCAAATTTGTTTGATTTGCCCTTTGCTCTTACTACGGGTTTTTGTTCTTTGTACTCCTTCCTCTAGACTTTGTGATAAGGGCTTGTGCTTAAGATCTCTTTCCTTGTTTTATTTCTCATATGAGAACAAGGCTTCTACTGACAACTTCAAACTCCATCTTGTCTTTTTCATAAGTCGGAGTTGTTGTGATATGATTATATAATGAGGGTAGTGATGCAAACATCACGGCTTCTCTTCATCGCAAACTCACATTAAATCTTGCTAAGTGAGAAAGCTTGCTGTTGAAATTGCTAACATCTTGCATCATGCTCACATTATCTTCCTTCCTCATCTGATATAGCTCCTTTCCACAAATAAAATTTATTGGCAAGGTTCTTGACATGTACACGCTTTTCTAGAGTCTCCATTGTTTCTTTAGCAGTCTTGCAATTGATTTTTGATTCAATATTTTGCAAGACACTGTCTGAAGATTTAGGACAGAGTGTACTAGCTACCAATCTCATCTATTTCCTCACATTGTTCCTCGGTAGCGATTGCTACCTTCTTTTCTTTTCCCACCAACACCTTATGGACCTTCTGTTGAATGAGAATATCTTTCATCCTTCTTTGCCATAAAGAGAAATTATTATTGCCATTAAATTTCTCAATATCTACCTTTTGGCTTGACATTTTTTTTTATTTGTGTTTCTTTTTCGTAAATCAATACACCACGGACCTAATAAAATCTTTTCGATGTAGAAGATCAGTCTATGCTACAACCACGAGCATATTAAGAATTTTACTAGACCATTTCTACCGATTGTTGGGCACGGGTAAAGATAAAATGAATTGACAGTAGAATAATGACATCGGAAATTTAACGTGGTTCACTTTCCTTTAATTTGGGCAAAGTCCGCGGGACAAACTCCGAAATTATTTCTTCCACTAATAAGATTAATGGGTACAAAGTGAGAGGCTATACAACAAATTGAGATAAACCCAAAATAGTGTCACACAGTGTTTCCCAGCTCACTATTTTGTCACTCCCCTTTTAGAAAAATATCCCAATATTTTTCTAAGATATTCTCTCCCACTTTCTCACACAACACTATTTTTCTTCAAAGTAAATTGTTCCTTTGGCTTTGCTTAGCTTCTCTTCTTGTTTGTTGTGTTGATATTTCTCTAAGGCAAAGACATTGCCTATTTATAGGCAAAGACATTGCCCATTTATAGGCAAAATTGCATATCAATGTTATATGCACCTACCATTGTGGTTGTACCTACCATTGGTGGTTGCACCTACCATTTGTGTTTTCTTCCTCTTAAATGTAGGAGGGACTTACACCTTCTTCTTTAAGGTCTGCAACTCAAGCCTTAGTCCATTATTCGATCTTGAGAATTAGCAAAAAGAAAAGTTTTTTCTAGTGCTTTCCATTAACGAGCAGTTGAAGCACCATGAGGTAAGTGCAAATGCATTAAAAATGAAGCTAAGCCATAAAACTAAGATTTCACCAGGTTTATCAATCGATTCTATTGAGTAAACTCTGAATTGTTCAATGATGATTAATTTAACAAGAAATTGCGATGGTGGCACAAGTAGAGGATTAATGATATTCTCAAAGCTATAGGCAATTATAATAGAAAGCATTTGTTCTCTCCTGATCAAATAACATGTGTTGTCAAGCTTAATAGAAAAGCTGAGATTGATTGGAAGTGTGTAGTACTAAAGAATGATGAAAAAGATGCAAGTGATTGTTGAGTTGAATTGTTGTTTTTGATGCCATTATTGGCTATCATTGATGAATCCCTTGGGACCTCAAGGTAGGATCGTTCTGATACCACATAAGCAATAGTAAGAACTGAGAAACATAATCAGATAGATCTTATTGAGTGTAAGGAGTAATCTTTTATATTGTTTAAATGAAGTGTATATTAAGTAACACATACTAGTACCTATCCTTTAGCTATAATAGTAGCATAATCAATTCTTTTACTAGGGCTATGGTTATGACAGTGTCAGTCGTGGATCACGATGCTAATTGGTGAATAGAGGAAGTGAATGGCAAATGTAATTGCTAGTTTTCTATGATGTGGTTGATTCTCTATCACTGCACCCACGGTTCTTAATAATGAAATCCCCTTCATTAACTAAGTAATGGGTGCTCATAGTTCATTGATACATTGCGATTTATAATTAAGCACTTCTTTATCACCCCTAATTTGGATTGAATCTGCTGTATTGAATAACACTTTGATATCAGTTTCATACTTTCTTCAACTACTATGTAGTAATAGCAAGGGGATTATTAATATGGTATCTTTTATATTTTATGTTATTAAAATTATTTTAATGTATATCTCAAGTATTTGTATGAATTTTAACCATTTTAAATAGTGTTTGTTTATTTTAGATTAAAGTTGATCACATCATTTTATATGATAAATTATTTATGGTATTGGTGAAAAATTATGAAAAAGAAAAAGACAATAAAAATAATAATTTAACAACTAAAAAGAATATTAATAATTAGTGTTATTAAAATAAAGTAATTTAATAACACGTGGAGAACACCACTACGTTAATTAAGATATGAAATCTCATGCATCAATAACAAAAAAAGTTTAAATTTATTATTTATTTTTGTGTGTGGGTACGTTACTATTATTGTTAATAGTTAGATGTTAAAAATTTAACAAAATATAATTTTATTGAAAAATATTTTATTAATGAAAACTTTATCAAATAATAATTACACTAAAATATAATTAATTATAAAGTTAAAAAATTAAATTGTATATTTTTATAGGGTGTTATTTCATTATTAAAAATTTTACATATTACAAAATAAGAAACGATACCATTAATTTTTGTATCTAGTTGGAATTTCTACCGGCTAATTTTTCACGTAAGACAAACGTTATAAATTTTGACCAATAAAGAAAACACTATTCAAAATAATTAAAAGTGTATCAATAATTAAACAACTATACTAAAACAGAACCTTTTAATAAAATATATCAATGCATTAATTTAGGCTAAAGAACGTGGTACTTTCAAACAGTTATATTTGCAGTGTAATGTAATATTTAGATTACTAGGATCATTTTCTAAATTACCCTTGAAGTTTGTTATATCTTCAGTTATGCCCCTGGGGTTTATAAAATGTCACAAATGCCCTTGTGTTTTAATGGTGTTAATTCTCCATCCATTACTATTTAAATTATTATTCCTTGGCTTTGATACCATTTTTCACGGATCGATAAAATCTTAATCTGGAGTTAATATTGACATAGATGAAGGTCTTTGTGTATTTATTGATGGTAATAATTTATCTAAAAAACTTATTATTTTACTATATAAATCTAATTTTCTTATGTATTCCTTACAATTGCATAGTATGTTATGTTCTTCATTATGTTGGTTACTTAATTCTAGTCCTGATTCTATTAATTGTCTTTTAAAGTTAAAAATTACTCTTTCATTTGTTAAGTCTAATAGTTCTAATTTATGTACTAATGATTCGATATTCATATTATTTTCTTTCTAAAAATAAATTCTATTTTCCTGTTTAAAATTATTATACCTTGTAGTAAGCGAATATTTCAACATTCAAGATTCTTAATCAGCTTAAATTTATAATCATCATACCTGAATTTAATGGGTCCACTTGAAGTCTTTCGCCGTCTTCTCTTTGTTACACTGTTATGCTCACTTTCGCTTACACCTCGACACCTTCCCGGTAATGGTAAGCTTTCGCATCCGTACATGAATGGTGTCCAAAAGTTGACTTACTAAGGAAGAGTAATAGAACTCCATTTATTGAATATAATAATTATTACAACTTAAGGGTAACTAAGAACCTTGAAAGGGTTACTAGTAGCCGTAATTCGGGTACAACATTGTTGGTTATGGGTTTCCTAAAAGGTTTTTTCTATTTGAGAGTTTCAGAGTAGAGAGCTCTGGGTTTTTCTCGGTTTCTGTGTGTTTTTCTGTGTTTTTTGAAATGATAATAAGAGTTCCTTTTATAGAATAAGGAATCCCTATTTACAAGACCAAATTTATTATTTTACCCTTGCTTTAATAATACATCTTGCTTTAATAATTCTTCTTTTAATAATTCATCCGCTTTCCACGATACTTAGTTACTTTTTTCCTTGGCATATCTTTCGCTCAAGATGTGGGGTCTACATCTTTATTTCTTTGTAGTCTTCTGGCAAGCGTTGCTTTTCTTAATTTTCTTTGTCATTTTTACGCCAATTGTTCCTTTGATGATGTTGATGATGGCGCATCTTCATCTTCTCGATCTTTGATCTGAGAGAATGCACTTAGTCTTTGGTGGCCTTTTTGGCATAGAAGCAAAATACTTTCCCGGTTTCTTGACCAATTTCTAAGTTGTTGCAATTAAAATTGGTTTCATATTTGGTGATTTTTTCACCATCTTCTTCTCGACAGAGCCAAGGTACTCGTGTGAGATGATGATAACCTTATCGGTTGAATAATTTACCTTAATCTCGGTAGAATTGTCAATCCTTCCGAGTTCATAGTAAATCACCGCTTAGCATTTGTCCTCTTAATACCAGAGTTCTTCCGCGTTGAATTCTTTTTCCGGGAAGTGACCTTGGTTTAGGAACCTCGTTTGTGTTGGAAATTCCTATTTTGATGAAGTGGTAGGGACTAATACTTCCTTCCTCATTCCACCATTAATGAACTAAAAATCAGATAAACAGGTTTATCACCTTTAATTTTTCTTCAAATTCTTAATTGCTCTTTTAAAATTTTCTGGGAAATAATTTAATTCACTTAAATTAATTCACTGGATATATATTTTCTATTAATCTGCGTATGAAATGCTTTATACACAAAAATTGGATCACTTCCCAATATATTGAATTTACTACCTGGGGAATTCCTTCTAGTATAGAATTTCATATCTTCAATTATGTTCCTGGGTAGATTTTTCAAGCTAAATTATAAAGACTTAACCATTGTTGTTTATTAAGATTTACGTATTGGTCTTTTTCATCTTCGTTGATTGGAGTGGTTCTGTAAGATGTTTCCTGAATAGTCTTGAATGTTTTGTTATTTTTGATGTCTCCGGTGGAGATGTTTCTTTGAATAGCATTGGAGGTCTTGCTATTTTTCCAAGGTTTGTCGGTCTGTGGAGTGTTGGTTGTTGTTGTAGTACTTCTGAGATCAATTTCTTACTATCTCTCAGAGTTATTAGTTTTGGTGTTTTGTAGTTGGCATAACTTCCTTCAAATTTCTATTCTCATGAAGGCTCTATGAGTTACTCCACTAAATCCTAGAATAGATTTGCTAGCTTCACTTGATTGTTATAAATTCCTGGTTTTGGGCCATTATAGACCACATAAACTTTTTTCTGTTCTTCCTTTTCTGCTTCGTCTGCCCAATTGGGTTTAGAAGTTTTTTGTGAATTGTTAGGTTCTTCCTTTTTTAACAGAGATTTCTCATCTGAAATTTGTTTTGAACATTTAAGTTCTTCCTTTTTTAACAGAGATTTCTCATCTGAAATTTGTTTTGAACATTTAAGTTCTTCCTTTTTTATCAGAGATTCCTCATCTGAAATTTGTTTTGAACATTTAAGTTCTTCCTGTTTTATTCCTGTCTCTGTAAGAGATTTCTCGAGGTATAGCAACTCTAGTTGTTCCTGTAGGATTTTTATCTCCTTTTCTTTTATCTTGATCTTAATATCAAGCTGTTCCATTCTACTTGATCATAAAAATAGTTAGAGGTGCTAATTCTCACGGTAAGAGCATCACCAAGCTATTTTTATGTCCCTGGAAGATGTTCAACGTCAAAATTGTAATGGATTGAACCATTGTTGCCATCTAATTAGTCTTCCTTGTTTATAATCTCCTGCAATATTAGTTCTTAAAAAATAACCAAAATTCTTGTTATCTCTGTTCTAATAATGAATCTAGAACTTATGACATATATTGCAAATTTCTTAATAGCTTTTTTAATGACTAAGCATTCCTTTTCATTACTATGATAATTTAATTCGGTCCTTGAAAAGACTCTGACAATGTATCTGCAAAGATATTCATCTTTGTCATCTACTTTCTTGCTTTAAGGACAAGCCACGATATTCTTGTGAAGCATCCGTTTCAATTATCATTTTATCATCCGGGTCCCTGATGGTATAAAGTTGGTAAATTTTTTACTTTTGCTTTTACTCTATCCATATATAGAGTATCTTCTTACGTCCATTTCCGGACATAATCTTTTTTTCAATTTTGCTTGTAATGGTTTTCTCATTACGCAAGTTTCTTGATATAGGCTTCTGCGTATGTTAGACATCCTAAAAATCTTTGTAATTGGTTTTTATCTTTTAATTCACTAGGAAAACCTTGAATATTATTTAGTATATGGGGTCAGTAGATTATGTTTTCCATCTTCAATCTCCAATCCTAAGTATTTGATTTTTGTTGAGCAATCTTGCTTTCTTTTCGGAGAGTACAATGCCTTCTTTTCTACATTCTGTAATATATTGATAATATCCAAATAATGTTTATTTAATTCATTACCGAAACCAAAATATCATCTATGTAAACACAACAAATATCTTGTAATTTCTTAAAAATATTATCCATATATCTTTGAAAAATACCTGGAGCTTGGTTTAATCCAAAAGGTATTACTGTCCATTGGAATTGTCCTTGAGCAATCAATGTCATAATTTTTGAGATTCTTCATCTAGTCTTATTTGCCAAAATCCACTTTTGCAATCGAAACTTGAGAAGTATTTCTTTCCTTTTATTAGTGATAGTAATTCTTCCTTTTTTGGGATGAAGTATCCATCATCAATGGTTTCTTTATTAAGTGCTTTGAAGTTTATTACCATTCTCTTTTTGCCTCTTCTTTTCTCAGCTTCTTTTTCAACCAAAAAATCTTTGGACTAGAGTGAGGTGAATTACTTGGTATTATGACTTTTAATTCCAAAAGTTCTTCAATTTGTTTTCCAAATTCAATCCACTCGTAGTATAAATCATTGGTTTTACTCTTATGATTTTGTTAGGATCTCTTAATTTTATGTTGACTATAGTTTTAGATTTATTTATTCTTGGATCCAAAGGATTTTTCAACTTCTTGTTTTTAATAATCTTCTAATGCCTCATTAAGGCTTTTATCTTCTTGTATTTCATTGAGAAAAGAGTTTTGCTTTTCTTCTATATCTAATGAAATATTTTCTAAACAAGGTTTTTTGTTTTCTTTGGTCTTTTATCTCACCACGTTTTCGCTTTTTATGTTGTTGCATAAAAGTTGGGTTTGAGACAGTTAGAGCTTTTCTTACTTTAGAGACATATATTGTATCTCCTTCTAAGGTTGTAAGGCTTATTTTGTCAGAATGTTGTGTAAAAGGTTGATATAAATTTAAGAAATTATTTCCTATTAACAAGTCTACACCTGTTTCTTGTTGATATATAGTAGGAATATGAAAGTTTTCTCCTCCTATTATTATATCAGTATCTTTTAATACTTGATTGAGTTTTATTGTAGTATTATTAGCAATTCTTACAATTAAATCTTTAGGTGCTTGTTTCCAGTTGTCTTCTGGAAATACATATCTACTGGCTACACACATACTAGCTCCTGTATCTATATATGCATGTAAATGATAAGTGTTATAACCTTTAAATTTTAGTCCTACTTTAATGTAAGTACTATTTGGATTTGTAATACTATACAAATCACTCATTTTCTGAAGAATATTCATGATCTGAATATTCATATTCTGAGTCAGTTATTTCTTCTTCAGTTTCTTCTAATAGATAAATACTATAAGTATCATCTATATCAGATTCCTCAATTGGTTCTAATTCCATTTTGAAGGCTTCTTCTAAGATTTTTGCTTTCTGTGGAAATTCCTTTTTAAATTCCTTTTTATGTTGAAGTCTACTTGGACATTCATTTGCATAATGTCCTTCCTCATTACAGATCCAACATCTGCATTTTTTCTTTCCTGAAGGGCAATAATTTTTAGATGGTTTATAAACCTTTCTTCTAAAATATCTTTTCTTATAATTTTCTTTATTGAATCTCTTTTTATATTTTTGGAAATTTTGTTTTCTAAATTTATATTTTTTAAATCTTTTATATTTTTTATATTTTTGTTTATAAGGTTTTGTATTGCATCCATATTTTCCTGGCATTCTAAAATCTCTTGTATCACAACAAATTTTATCATTTCCTCTTATCTGTTTATATTCTTTTCTTTCTTGGCATTTTATAATGATCCAATCTCTAAGACTTCTTATTCTTCCTCCTAGAGTATCCGTATAGTTTCTCATTCCTTTGTTCCCAATTTTCTCTGCTAAAGTTTTATATAATGTTCCTGGTAATTTTTGAAAAAACATTTCTTTATATGTTGTTTGTATAGAGGGTGGTAATTTATGGTAATACATTTCATATTCACAAATAAAAGAATCTATATAACACATGTTACAAATTTCCATTTTTGTTAGATGCCATTTACCTTAGGTGATTTCATTTTCACCTTGGATTCGGTGATAGTCCTTCCTTTATCTTCACCAATAAATTCTTTGTATATTTCATTTATTACCGTATCTAAGTATTCTCTTCTGTGGAAGCATTTCCTTTGCATTAATAAATGTTGTTGATCTGTTAAGTTTGAAAACCAAACTTTCACATTTCTGTCATTTTGTGTGCTATAAGAACTCTACAAATTGAAGGATTTGTTTGGGTAGTTGGAGAAGTTTGTATAAGGACGCTCATCCCACTAGACCATTCATCTAAAGCTTTTTTCCTATCTCTTATACGAGCCTAAATTTAGAAGTTCAGATTTATAGTTATCCTGAGTTTAAACTCGTGGAATATTTCCTCTAGTTCCCCAATGCAACCCTTCCTCGATTTTAGGTGGTTGTCTTCTATATGTAGTATCGAGGTTCTTCTGATCTTTGTCTACTTCTTTCCTCCTACGTGGGTCGAGATGTTTCTTCTTATTGAGAATTTGGTAATGAAATTGGTTTCATATGACCTTTTAGTGTCATGTTTTGATTGAATCGCTTTCACTGATTATTGTCATATCATCTTCTTCTTTGTTAGTACAAAGTTTTCCAATATAATGTTCTTCTATTTCTTCATTGGTTAATGTTAATAATTTGACCAATGTTTCTATATTTACGTTCTCGTGGTTCATAAATTCTTTTTCTAATTTTTTCCTATATTCCATCAATTTGGAATTATCTCTTTACTCTTAGATTGTTCCTCATTTTTCTTTTCTCATTTCTCGGGAATCAAATCATGCGATTTCCTTGATGATTCTTCTTTTAATCCTTCTAAGGGATCGTATTTATGATCTATCTTTAGATTGCATACATCTTTCCTTAATTCTGAAAATTCTTTATGCATATTTTGTTGTAGTTTATTAAAACCATACTCCTTTATTTCCTTTAATAGTTCTCTTTGTATATCTATTATTTCTTGTAGATATTTTATGTTTGATTCCTGGACTAGATACATTTCCTCTGTTAATAACTCAGATAGTTTCAAATAGTGTTGCTTGATTTTTTGCCACACCTACTAGGCTTCCATTTATTTCTAAATTCATATTTTTTATTTTATCCTTAAACATGGTTTTTTCCTAATATGCAATCATGAACTAATGCTTTCATTATTTTAACTTCATTTTCTAATTTTTTAACTTCTTGTTGATTTGAGGTTTCTTCTTCGTGATCTACGAAAGTAAATCTTGGTATGTTATTACTTTTTCTTTGTGTTATTAAGGGTTTTTCTTTAATATCTAATTTCCATTCTTCTCGGTATTTCAAAATCATAGTATTTCCTGGTTTTATTATTTGTCCTAATTCTTTAAAAGTTTTATCTATTTCTATAAATTCATTTTGTCTATATATTGAACTATTATGACTATTTGTTAAAGAATATACCACTAGATAATGTATTGAAAATAGATAATTTCCTTCTTTCATTAAATCTCCTCTTTCAAATTCATAAGCTAGACTTAATACTTGATTTAGATTTTTATCTTGTATATTTATAGCAAATCTAGGATATGCTGTAAATTTTAATTTTTGGTATCCTAAGTTTCCATGGATCATTCCTAATAAAGCATCTTGCATATTTATTATTCTATTGTCTAATAGAGCTATTTTTATTGTTGTATCTATTCCTTCTTTAAAATGAGCTTTTATTAATATTTGGATTCCACCTAAATGAATGTATCCAATTTTTCTTTATCCTTTCGAGGAATTTTTGATAATTTGTTTAATATAGTCTCTTTATTAATTAATGGTATATTATATCTTCCTTTTGCATCTGTAATTTTAATGCTCATTTCCTTATTACTAATACCATAATAGATTATATTTTTTCTAGGAAATATCTTTCTTAATTAAAATGATGGGTCTTTAAATCCATCTCCTTCTTTAAGATTTAATTTTACTTTTTGAATTTCTTCAAATTTCTTTTTACTTATTACCATTTCCTGTAAAAAACATCCTGAAATGTCTTCTGTTTCTATATCTAATATTTCTTGGTTTATTTTTTCTTCTTCCATATATATATATATATATTTATATATATAACCTTAGGGGTATTTTTGATGAGTGTTAGTTTTAACTTCCGTTATGTTTTCAAGGGTATTTTTGAATTTTTTAAAACCTGAAGGGTATTTCTGAAGATTCTTTAAATCTTAGGGGTACTTTTGATCTTTTTCCAATTACTAACTTAATATAATTTTATTACTATTACTTTCATCATGCTATAGTATTAGGTAACAATGGATCACGTGTCATGCACGTGCTTTCAACTAGTTTATCTAAAAGTAGGGAATTTTTCACTGTTTGAATTTTAAAATCGAAAAGGAATGGACTTAGTGAAGATACAGCCTAACTCGTATGATATATATAGAAAAGGAGGAGGAGCTTAATTTTCAAGTATAGAGAGATTACATAGTTATCACAAATCCAAGTCTACCTCTCTTTGTTTCCTCTTAAATACTTAGTTTAAGCATTCTGTTTCGGTTGTAAAAATCAAATAACAAAATTTTATTTAAAAAAAAACACCAATTTCAATTTCCAAAACACCATTATTTCAATAATACACCATTATACCACCTCTTATCACATGCATGTTTTTTACATTAAATTTAGAAGAAAAACATGAAACCACAAACAATAACAGAACAAAAAAAAAAATTCTATCTTCAAAATTTCTTATTTTGTATTGGCTTTAGTTACATTCAGTCTCTCCATCAATGACAAAACAAAACCTAGGTTATCTTTATCATCCAATCCAAACATTAAAAAGTCGGCTTTAGAGAGAAAGTTAAAGTATAGTATGAGCTTGAATGCCCTAAGAAGTATCAACGATGAAAATGAATAGAATTCAAAAAGGAAGTAAAGAAAAGAAAGGAAAATTGAAGCATGAAGATTCTATTTGGATGAAAACAATCATACTAGGAGAGAAATGTAGAGTACCAGATGAAGAGGAGGGAGCTATTATTTATGAAGGGAAAGGTAAAAGAATATCAGAATACCATCCAAGAACAACAAGTTCATTGAGTACTGTTTCAAGGCAATTCATAGTCATTGATGATCAACGATATTCAAATGCTGTGGGAAAGGGAAATCAAGAGGACAACAAAAAACTGCATCAACAAATAGATCATGAACAAGCGGTAAATATGTCATCTTTGTACTAGCACTTAGTTTTTTTCCCCTTCTTCCAACGAGTTATGAATATATTAAAGAGGCTTCTTTTCTTCCTTTATTTTTAATTTTGGCTTATGTTGATGCTTAATTAACTTCTCACAAAAGCCTTCAATTTGGCATTATAATTATTGGCTATAGTTATAGATGCGTGAGAAGAAATGGTGGTAGAAGAGCATATGCAATTAGTTAAGAAAATAGTATTCATTCCAAGAAAAAATATATATCATTCATTCTCAAGTTAATAGTATTAATAAAAAATTTATGAAACTGTGAGTTAATTTATAGTGGGATCTACACACCAAATAAACTCATGAGATTTTTAATATAAAGTTAGAATCGTATATGATAAATATGTAAAAAATATTATTAATACTTTTACTAGTTTAAAGTTTTTGAAGAGTTTATTTTCCAACAATTTTATAAGATTGTATAAGAGTTAAATGTCATGCTTACAAATACCAATAATTTCAATCATTAAATTTCAAATATTTGATTAACATGGTGTATAAAATCAAAAATAATAAATACATAAAAATATTATTAACCCTTCTCCCACTAACTTAATCCAGTTAGTTTTTTATCTTCTAACAATCTTCATAAAATTGATTACAAAGACAATTTAAAAATATCTAGTTTAAATACACTATAAATAAATTTACATATAGATATAACATCTATATAACATATGTAAAAGTAAAAATACCATTAGTTAATAGGCTTGCTTGGGAAAACAAGAATATAACATTATTATGTTATAGTAAAAAAAAAAGAAAATTTCATTATTGAGACGAGGATATTTAATAATAATAATAGTAATAATAGTAATAATAAATGTATGGATTTCAGCTTCTACAATCAAATTGCCATTTTTCTTTTCTATGATATAATATCTGAAACATTTGTGAGGGCAATTTTTCATAATTCAGTAGAATAATTACAAGCAAAGGATGACAGCTCGCTAAAAAAAATGAAGAAAAGAAGAAAGAAAAAATAATATTGACAACAAAACTAAGCATCTTTGTTGAACTGCCTCGTACACAAGCTTTAATCATCACTGCGTCTCTCATCAGCCTCTTTTGTGGGGCTTTTCCGATCCCTTTCATCAGCATTTGCATCTGTAATTTTCTGTTCAACAGGGGTAACTCCATTTTCCACCAAAGGCAAGTCGCCATTTTCCATTGGGCCTTTTTCCTCTCTGTCAATAATTGATTTGTGTGCTTCTCTTGAAAAAGAAACTGTCAACAGACGGCTAAGTCCATCAAATTTATTCTCAGCATCCATGATAAGGGCAGCTCCGTCAGGGTAACAACGACCAAAGCATGTGGCACAGTATGGATAAGCCACCTACAGAAGAATGCATAAAAGTGCGTTAATGTGCTTTGCATGAAGGTACAAAACCACAACATTGATGATAATCAGCCAGAGTTGGTGAAGTTAATACCTCAATAAATGCCCGACATAGTGAGAGGAAAAGTCCTGATTCATTCTCTCTAAGCATTCGAGTTGTGTTGTACCTCAGTAATGAATCGGAAACCGCTTTCAATCCCTTGATCAATTCTTGAGCAAGAACATACTTCAAACTTAATGGTGCACAGGGACGTAACTCATTCAATGCTGCAGATACACCTAAAACCATGAAAGCAAGGTGAAGAAAAGTAAAGAACATGTTCTTTCATCGATGAGAACTAGCTCCAGCAAAATGTAATTCCTGTTAGACTATATAATGATAGACGTATATACTGTGTGTATAAGTGCTATGTACCTAATTAACATAACAGTGAATGCGTGAGTTTGTTATGTACAGTGTTTGTACTACATCTGCTAAACAAGACATTGGTGTGTATAGTGTGGTTAAGAATTCAGAAAGATTTAACAAAGGAATACAATATGCTCTTGAATTCTTGTATGGTATTAGAGCATTAAAGATTCTTCAAGACCTGTGAGTATGGTGTCCAATCTCCAATTTCTTAATCCTTACAAATTTCCTCTTCTCGAGTTTGTCTTGTCTCATCTAATGGAGGTTTCACCAAAACCCAAAAAGAAAATTAAAACCCAGAAAGAAACTGACCAACTCATCGGACAAAAAGGAACGACGACATTAATGGGTTGCCCCAATTCCTTGAAGTACCAGAGTACCGTAACAGTGAGTGTTAGATGACCTCTAAACCAGAAACAACATCGGATTGTGACCCTTTTTTGATTCACATCACTATGAACTTAGATTCAGAGTACCTCAGAGGCTCCATGATGAAGTATACTTGCTCGAGAAACACCTTCTTCCATTGCATTACAGCTGAGTTTGACTCAACGAGTCCACGAGTCTTGACCAAACTCGTATGGTTCACTTTCTCTTCACTCAGTTTCAAAGTTTACATTTTTAGGGAACACAGAGTCATCAATCTCATATCTTCTATTTGTATGTATAGCTCTTAAAAACCCATTGATCTACGCAAAGAAGTACCTCGATGACATTCTTGACCTTTGGTTGTCAACGATATTCTGAAGTTTTGGAATATTAAACTATCTGGGTCACAAGTAATTGGAGCTCCAGAGTATTGTCACGTGAATTTCACAAAGTACTTCACTTATGGGTTCTGGTCTGACCTGGTTTTGACAAGTGTTTTTGTTTCAAGAAAACCACATTATTTCAGCAACGGGGTGATGGTGATGGATTTGGTGAGGTGGATAAAAGGTCATTACAAAGTAAAGAAGATTGAAAATTGGATGCGAATATAGAGAAGGATTCTTCGTCCTTTTATTTTATTTTATTTATTTATTTTTTGGTTGGTGGTGTTTGCTGCATATGTCACTTTTTTCATTTACCATATTCTATTCTGTATCTCTGTTTTAGAGTTGATTAGTTTCGCAAGGAACATTTTTTTTCCTTTGTTTTCTCTTGATTCTTTAATAATGGTGATCAAGAATTTTGGTAATATCTCATATAGAGATACGATGTCATCTTTAGTTCATCCAGTGTTGTCGTACACTTCTACGAATTTATCGCCACTACTACCACCAGTGTCTGAACAGTGTTATGTTCAGAATTCCATTGGTGAGTCAAGTGTTGACGTTTCAATTTTTCAAACTCTTGGGATTGGTTTTTCATAATGTTGTTTTTGTTCCCACAGTGAGTATTTCATTTTCAATGAAGTTAACTGATAAAAAAATTTATCGTTTTTGAAAAGCTCCACTTGTGAGCTACATTGTTATTTTTATTTTGGAGAGTTCAATCAATTGTATATCTCCACCAATGCAGTTGGTTTTCACTTGAGCTCACCAATTTAGATCGATTCTGATGTTAAATGGGTTTGGATGTTAATCACATTTTCAAGTATAGATGAGTTTTTAATCCCACTATCATGATGTTTTGCAGTAAATTTTTAGACAACTTTATTATTTTGAAGGGGGTTGCTAGACTATACAATGATGGACTATAGTATCTATTGTGTGCCTTTTAAGTGTAGTTTATTAGTACAATGTACCTAACTAACTGAATAGTGAGTGTGTGAGTTTGTTATGTATAGTGTGTACATCACATCTGCTATATAAGGCATTGATGTGTACGAGTGTGGTTAAAAATTCAGAAAAATACACTAGAGATACGATATCATCTTTAGTTCATCCAGTGTTGTTGTACGCTTTACGAATTTATCGCTACTACTATCACCAATGTCTGAGTAGTGTTATGTTCAGAACTCTATTGGTGAGTCGAGTGTTGGCGTTTCAATTTTTCAAACTCTTGGGATTGGTTTTTCATAATGTTGTTTTTGTTCCAATTGTGAGTATTTCATTGTCAATGAAGTTAACTGATAAAAAAATTATCTTTTTGAAAGGCTCCACTTGTGAGCTAAATTGTTATCTTTGGTTTTGGAGAGTTCAATCAATTGTATATCTCAACCAATGCAGAGTTAGTTTTCACCTGAGCTCACCAATTTGGATTGATTTTGATGTTAAATGGGTTTGGATGTTAATCACATTTTCAAGAATGGATAGATTTTAGTCCCACTATCATGATGTTTTGCAGTTTCTTCCTATGGGTTCTAAACTGATGATCTTGACAACTTCATTATTTTGAAGGGGGTTGTTAGACTATATAATGATGGACTCTAATATCTACTGTGTGCTTTAAGTGTAGTTTATTAGTACAATGTACCTAACTAACTGAATAGTGAGTGTGTAAGTTTGTTATGTATAGTGTGTATATTACATCTGCTATAAGGCATCGATGTGTATAAGTATGGTTAAAAATTCAGAAAGATACAATAGAGGCATATACTCTTAAATTCTTGTAATTCCAATTTATTATGGAAGTATAATTGGTTTTGAACTTGTTAATGAATTAGGCAATAGCATGGCTTGATCAAGAATGAGTAGGATGCAGGTCATAGAGTGCATAAATGTTGGGGATAGTTGTGGATGGAAATTGTTAAAGATTCTAATTTATTTTTTCCTAATTTGAGATATACAATGGGAAATAGAGAGAAAATTCAATTTTGGGAGAACCCTTAGTTGGATTTGGATGGTGATTTTAGACAAATTTCCAAGGTTGCACAAGTTGGGTTTGAACCTTAACGTTTCCATAAGTACATTGTCTATACTTAAGGAAAAGGCTGGAATTTCAGATTTCTGCTTGGGAAGTTGTCTCAAACATAATGTCAAGTTTGGAAGGAGTTATTCAGAGTCAACATTTGTAATAGAAAGATAACAATTAAAGATTCATAAGGATGCTTTTGGGTAAATCTTACTTTGAGCTTGTTCTGGATGGGTCTTCAATCACTATACCTCATTATGGAAGTCTAAGTGGAAGTTAAAGTTTTGAAGTTGTTGATAGTTCATGATAAGGTGAATACAAATGATTGAGTTCAGTTAAAGCTTCCTAAGATTTGATATTATCATAATTGGTGTGAGTTTTGCAAGAATAATTAAGAAAATCTTCTCATTTATTTCTACATCACACATTTTCTTGAGTCCAAGCAACAAGAAATACGAGTTTAAAAACATTATGATATTGAGAATGTGAAAACATATGTATTGTGACATTGTGGAGGGTGAGCATTCTTTAGGTACCATGAATGGGGAGCATTCTTTGAATGGAGAGAAATAGTGAATATTTGGTGATATTGAGAATGAATGATTATTAATGATAAGGTTGACCAAATAATCTAATCAATCTGGCTGTAATGTCTAGCCAATTTGAGAGATTGTATTAGTCTTAAAGTTATGGTCGAAACGGATTCAAATATGGAAATAAACAATCTATTGGGATTTGGATCGAATTAAGATTGTTATATTTTGTAACCCGCTGTAATTCAAATAGGAGCGTCTTATTATAAAATTATAAATAAATACATATTTTATTTTGTAAAGTGGAATATTTAAATATTACTTAACCATAATTACATTAAATTATTAAAGTATTATAAAAAATTAATTAAAAATTTTAAACTCTATAATAGTTTAATAAATCTATAAACATACTTTCTATTTTTGTAATTATCTTAGATGTGGTGTTTGATACACTTGTGGTACTTCTATTAGAGGTACTAGCACCTATTAGTACCCATATTATTGAACTTGAACTAGTACACTAATAGTATCCCTACTTAAAAATTATGGCCCATTTAGTTCAATTGTGTTTAAATTAGGGTACCAATTATTCAAATAGAGGTATTAAAGATAAATAAAAGCACTAAAGGGATACCAATAATAATTAGATGTACCTACTAAAGGGGTACCAGCTTTTAAATAAGAATACCCTTAGTTATAATTATAAATAATAAATTATAATATAAATGCACTAATTTAAAATTAAAATATTGTATATATTGTGTTGTCATCTATAATAATAATTCATATATAAGTTTGAGCTCAATCTTAACTTATTCAATTCGTAAAAATTTGATAAGCTTGATTTTGGATTGGTTCGGATTGACTACTTAATCAAATCAAGTTTTGATTGAACGCTTTCAAAATCCAATTCGAATAGGTGAAAACAGATAGTTTAGAATCATTGCTTAGCCCTAGTTTATGAGATGATTTTTTTTGGGACAAGTATATGGGCATCAGTGCCTAAAGAGCTAAATGATTATTTTCAATTTCTTATAAGTTTTAATAGTAAACATTGTATATCCTAACAACAGTTGGAGTTCTATATAGGATAGAGAAAAACGTCATAAGGTCCCTTACATTAAGGTAAAGTCATTTAATCCCTTAGAAATAAATGTGTTATTTGATCATTTACTTTTGTAAAAAATGCTAAAGGACAAAAAACTATTTGTTATTAATATTTTGAATAAATTAATATTATTTGTTCTTTATTTTATTGGTAAATAAAGAAAAGATAAAAAAGACTTTTTGTTGTTGTAGATTTTCAGAGAATATTATTAGTGTTGTACAGGCTGTAGAGTTAGTGTAAATCAAGCTGTATTTTCATTATTGTTACCAGCTGTTTTATTCCTAGAATTAGTGGACACTTTGTATTTCTATAAATAGATTGTATTATAGTGTTGTAGAGAAGAAGAGAGAAAGCAGAGAGAATAATCATTATCTCAATCTTATCTCTCAGAATTACATTTAACATGGTATCGAGCGTTTAAAATCCAGAAATCAATTTTATGTTATATCGATTCTGTCAAGAACAAAATTGAAATTAAAATCAGAAATCGAAAGTGCTGAAATCAATCGAGAAATCCAAAAATTCAGAAATCCAGAAATCCTAAAAAAAACAAAAACCGGAAATCCGAGCGAAATCGAGAAATCTAAGCGAAATCGAATCCAGGAAAGCGACGAGAAATCCGAGAAGCGGCGGAAAAGCGAGAAATCCATTTTCTACAGCAGCTTGCATTCCAGAGACAAGTAGAAATCCATTTTCTGCCGCTTGCTTTCCATCTCATAGTAAGTCTCAATCTTGCAGTCACATTCTGCTTTGTTTTTGTTGTTTTTTGTTTCCCGTAGGAGTAAGGCATTGTTGTAATATATGACAGGCCCGGGCGTAAAACCACCCGACCGGTAAAACACCTGCGGGCAGGTAAAACCCTGATTGACCCGGTCGAAGCAGTTATTCAAAAAAAAAAAAAAAAAACAGCCATACAATTTCCAATCCCGTATAATCTACAATTGCGACAAATGGCGGGAAAACCTATAATTCTTGGTTCCCACTGATAGCCTTATGCACCGTCGCGGTCCAAATTAAATGGGCAATTATCTTCGATGGTCTCGATCGTCATGATGTTTATATGTGGAAAAATGAAAGATGATTATCTTGCGATCAGCGACTCACGAGAACAAAGGCGATCCTGATACGAGAACATGGAAATCTGAAAAGCAATATGGTAATGTCTTGGTTGATCAATTCCATGACAAAGCGAAATTGGAGAGAATTTTCTTCTTTACAAAACCGCCGAAAGGAATATGGGATGCGACCAAAGACAACTTATTCCGGTTCGATAATATGTCGAGAACTATTTGAGATCGAGAGCATCTCGTGATCTTCGCGAGGAGAGTTATCGGTTACCTGGATACTTTAACTTTCTGCTCGATGTTATGATTAGATCTGCTTTGAGGTTCACGAATGGACTGTCGTGAGCGACATCTTGTACAAGCAGTTATTGACAAGAAAGCGGGTTTTCAAATTTTTCTTGGGACTCGTAAAGATCTTGATGATCTTGTGAGAATTCTCGGCCTGAAAACCTTTGCCCGGTATTCGTGAAGCCTTCTACTGAAAGTCGTCGAGAGGAGAGTCGAAAGAAAGTAATGATGGGTCCTCGATCTCTGATGATGGGTTCTCGATCTACCATTTCCGTGGCGGAGAAGGATCTGCGCTTGCCATTCGAGGCCGTCGACCTTTCTTATAATACGGAGCAATGAGTCTCGTCGTGGAAGACCTTGGTGTGATCATTGTCGTAAACCTGGTCGTACTAAGGAAACTATTTGGAAAATTCATGGTAAGCCCATTTGATTGGAAACCACCAGGTCGCCGACAGCCGTCGACAGAAAAGTCGTGGAAAAATTGCCTCTAAATCTCAATGACTGATAGAGTCGGTAGTCTGCTCTGTTTATGAGAACAGTTGATCTCACTCCAGAAATTATTTGGACAATCCTTGACCACGTCATACCTTGCTTTATGGCTCGATCGGGTAACACCGATGCTCTTGTGTGAAACAGGTTATGAGACCAAGCGGGATTGTTGATTCCGGTCTTGAGACCACGTGACGGGTGATCTTCTCTTACCTTAAATCTTAAATTCTACCCAGGCCCGGTCACGGTCCGAAGCGATTCGGTATCCAAAGTGAGGGAATTGGTTCGGCCAAAATTTCAAACTCCTTTATTCTAGATTACGTCCTTAGCATTCTACACTTGATTGTAATCTTGTATCAATTACTAAACTCACAGTGATAAAAATTGTATGGCTAAATTTGTTCATAACTTTATGTGAATTTCGGGAAGCGCATTCGGGGAAGATGATTGGCGGTGCTAAGGAATGCTCGGGACTCATCTCAGCGGTGAAGAACGCCCGGCAATGAAGACAAACCCGCTGATTCTATCAAGTTTCTAATCGAATAAAGCTTTGTTAAACCTTAAGTCCGATAAAGATGGTGAAATCATGTTGAATCAACATCGTTTAGGTCATCCTAATTTCAAGTATTTCTGACTTTTTCCTTAAATGCATTTAGAAATAAAAATTAGGAAGTTTTTCGGTGTGAAGTATGTCAATTTTCAAAACATGTTAGAACTTCGTATCCTGTCTTCCACGTAAAAATCACATCCTTTCTCGTTAATTCACCTTGATATTTGGGGACATTCTCGAATCAAAAACATCACGGGGACACGTTGGTTCATTTCATTTGTGGATGATCGTACTCGAACCAACTTGGTTATTCCTAATGAAAGAAAAATGCGAAGCATGTCAAATTTTTAAAAATTTTAATACCATGATTCAAACTCGATTCGAACAAAAATCCGGTGTATTGAAATCAGACAATGCTAAAAGAATATTTCAACTTCCACCGCTACGATTATCTGTTAAGTCGAGGGATTGTCCATCTGGCTCATTGTGTTGACACCTCTGACAAAATGGGGTGGGTGAAAGAAAGAATAGGCATCTTACCGGGTCGCCGGATCCTCGTGTTCCTGACTCGTGTCCTCGACATTTTTGGGGGGATCTTTGTTCTTCTGACTACTATCTTATCAATAGGATGCCATCGTGTCCTCTTATTTAAAACACCTATCAATACTCTGTGAGTCGTACCAGCGCCTGGTCGTGTCCCGTGTTCCCTTTAAAATTTTTGGATGTTACCTTATGTCGTATGTACGTCCTTAGTGGCAAACTTGATCCTCGAGCCGTCGAATGCATATTCTAGGATATTCATCATACCGAGAAAGGATACAAATGTTTTCTCTACCATGAAACGATTCTATATCTGATGGATGTCACGTTTTTGAACAATATCAGGTACTATTCCAAATCTGTCATTCGGGGGAGAGCATGCTTGATGAATACCGAACTTTTCGAATATCGCGCAAGTACTCGATGCTCCCCGAATCCTATTCCATGACCTACGAAAGTGACTCGATATCTCGAATAAATACTCTCTTTTCTCCCCAGTGAATCCTCCGGCCTGCCACGGAGATCGAGCTTCCTTGTCCCCAACGACAATGATCTCTTGTCTCTACAGAAGGAAAACAACTCGAAAGAAGCGAGGCAGAGGCATATCTTGAGCCATTCCGAGAATCGGAACCCGAGTACGGGGCCCTTTCAGGCAATTCCACGAGGAACGCTGGAGGACCTCGTATTATTGAATTACCTCACTGTGATTTGAATTTGCCAATTGCTATAAGGAAAGGTGTAAGATCGTACCTGAGCCACCCTTACATCCTGACTTTATTTCCTATAAAAAATCTCTCGCGGGGTATAAGGCATTTATCGGCTGACCTCGATCAAATAGAGGTTCCAAATTCTATTCATGAAGCATTTCGGAATACGAATGGAAGAGCGGTATTCGTGAAGAACTCGGTGCCACTGAGAAAAACAAGACTTGGGAGATCACGGAGACTACCTGTCGGAAAACAAGCTGTTGGATGTAAATGGATCTTTACAATCGAACCTGAAAGCGACGGTAGTGTAGAAGACTGGCTTCGCCTTGTGGCTAAAAGGATTCTTCGGGCAACGTATGGGCTTGATTATCGGGAGACTTTTGCACGTAGCAAAACTCGACACTATTCGTGTTCTTCTCTCACGTAGCACCACAACTTGGATTGGCCTGCTACGATTAGATGTCAAGAATGCATTGGCCAATGGTGATCTCGAAGAAGAAGTCTCACGTGGACATTCTACTGGAATTGAATCTCTCCATTCGACCAATGATAGAGTCTATGACTTAAGAAATCCTTATATGGATTAGAAACGGTCTACGTCTTTTGGTTTGATAAGTTATAAAGTTAGAAGAGATATGGAGTGCAAATCAGTGCGATCGGATCGCGCCATTAGGTCGTGAACACTTACCGATGACGGAATAGTTATCCTAATTGTATACGTAGATGATATTGTTACAACGGGTAATTACAATTGAGATGGATAAACTCGAATTCCTTGCCAAGGAATTTGAGATCGAATCTGAGCAATCTCGAAATATTTTCTAGGGATGGAAGTAGCACCGAGCAAAGGGGCATATCATATCTCGAAGGAAGTATGTACTTGATCTTGAAAGCTGAATGATGGGGTGTAAACCGCAGTGGCTTGTAGATGGATTCTGATAAAACTCGAGAATCAAAGAAAATAGTACTGCCTGTGGACAAAGGTGGATTAACAAAGATTAGTGGGAAAACTCGTTTACCTATCTCACGCTAGAGGCCAGGATATTGGTTTTCGATTAAGTGTTGTAAGTCGATTTATGAGCAGTCCTCTTGAAGAACACGTGGAAAGCGATCTATCGTATACTCGGAGTATCTCGAGATGACAGGAAAAGGATTATATTTCGGTAAGAATCTCGCTTTAGAAAAATTGAAGTCTTTGCGAGATCTTTTGGTAGGCCGAGGCTACATAGTGGATCGCGGATCTCTGTTGGATATTAATACATTCGTATGGGAAACCTTGTAACTTGGCGAAGTAAAAAGCATCGTGGTTCGCTCGAAGTAGTCTGGTGAATTTAGAGCCGTAGCTCGTAGGGATTTGTGAAGGAATGTGGTTAAGAAGGCCTCTTTCGATGAAGCGGGAACTTACTGACTCTCAACTGTCGGCGTACGTTGTGACAATCAGTACTTGATAAGGTGCGAAAAATCCAGGTTCATGTAATGATCGAACCAAACGTGTAGAAATTGATCGTCGTTTCATTAAAGAAAAGATAGATGAAAAAATTGTAGACTCTTATGTCATCTACTAAACATCAAATTGCGAGATATCCGCAAGCATTACCTCGAACAATCTTGAAGAATTGAGTTGCGAGTTAGGAATGATTAATATCTATTAACCAGCTTGAGGGGAGTGTAGATTTTAGAGAATATTATTAGTGTTGTGCAATTTTGTAGAGTTAGTGTAAATCAAATTTGTATTTTCATTATTGTTATAATTCATGTTCTATTCACAAGAATTGAAGTGGACACTTTGTATTTCTATAAATAGATTGTATTATAGTGTTGTAGAGAAGAAGAGAAAACAGAGAATACATACTCCATATTATCTCCATCTTATCTCTCGGAGTACATTTAACAGTTTTGGTATTTTAACATAAAAACTATTAAAATATTAAGTGAATAGTTAAATTTTTATCATAAAACTATTAAAATATTGAATGAATAATAAAATTTGTCCTTTTTTGGTATCTTTTACAAAATGTAAGGAACTAAATGACACATTTTATAATGTAAGGGACTAGTTGATACAAATTTCCTAATATAACGGACCTTTATGGCACCTTACCCTATAGGATATTTCTAATATAGCATGCGCTGGCTGGCGAAAGACACTTAAGGAATAAGGCGTGTTTCTCTTTTATAAGTGATTTTGTTCCGCTTTTTGTATTTTTTTCTTATAATTATTAATACAATATAATGTTTTTTAGAAATTATTTGAAGCTATTGATTTATTTGAATTAATTTGAGTGTAGTAGCAAATTAAGGGCTAAAAATAATTTGATCAAATGTACCTAGGAAGCTATTTCATTAGAAATCACTTACGAAAATAAACAAGTCACATTCTCATTCATAAAATCTAAATGTCAAAGGTAAAAAGACAAACAAAAAATTTTATTTTCAGTTATCTGACATCAAAACTTTGTCAAATAAATGTCATTGGAAATTTCGTCTAAAATAGGCTACAACAGATACAAAAGTTTAAAAATCTCGAAAAGAGATGCAAAATGCAAAAGATTAGAAATAGGCTCATAAAGATTTGCAAAGAAAACCCAACTTAGTTTGCTGGAGATCCCAAGATCTAGGTTTAAAGGGACAACCTAGTTGTAACAACTTAGTGAGATTACTATGGAGGTTTACCCTCAAGTGCATTCCTATGATAAAAACAGTGATATCCGTAAAAAAAAAGCTAAGTTAAAGCTTTTAATGATTCTAATGAAGAGAATATCAAACGTATATTGTGAGTTTCTCTTTGGGAATTACTCTCATACGTAAAAAATTACCTATGTGAGAAAAGTTAGGTCTCTTTGAAAAGGAGTTGTGTCGGGCTTAATTCTTTAAAACTCTCATAGAACCAAATGTATGTTCATAGCCAAAGCGAACATAATAATGAGAACTGAATTATGTCAAAAGATTCTTGTGTGAGGTATGTCATTGCTTACATAAACAGCCAAACAATTCAAAGACATCGAATCTACTGATTAGCTAGTAAGGTAAATATGCTTTCATTAGGGAAGGTTCAAGGGATAACATCTGTCCTATGTAGGTTTTAAAAAGTTGAATTCTATTACCGTGTCAAATTTATTTCAGTCATTCCTTTTGAAAGACCATCAATTTTCATTCGACAATTAGGTATGAATTATGGTCTATTTTGGTCTATTTTGATTGGTTTTGGCCATTTTGTTAAATTTTGGTTGATTTTGGTCATATGTGTGGATTTTGTTGCAAACTGAACTCAACACAGTGAGAGTTTCAATTGTGATTTTGGTCGATTTTGACAATATTGGTTGTTCCCATCAATTTTGGATGATTTTGGCCGTACATAGTCAATTTTGTCGCGGAATAAATTTGACATAATAGCGAGTTACATCACCGTCGTTGGCTCAAAATTAGAAAGGTGGTCTAAGTGGATGGCAGTTGCAAGTGAGGACAAAGAGAGAATGAATGACCAATGATGCTAGTAATGGGTGGTGGCACTGATGGTTGTAAAAGTAGGAGATGGTGGCTGTTTGAGAGGATTGGTGAAGAAAAAGAGGGGCAAAAAAGGCTAACGGTACTCCCCATCAAAGAAAGGGGGGCGCTATTTTAAAACTTTGCCACCATGTTGGACATATCTAAACTTTACCCATTGATGAAGCCTTTTTAGACAAAATCCCAACGTCATTTGCACACCTTTTTAAAATAAAGGCCACAATGCCACATCGAGAAAACAACAGTAGAAAGCAGTTAAACAATATTGAACACATGCATGAAAGGTGACAAACTTGGACCTACCATTTATGAAAACAGCAAGAGGTGGATGCTCCATCAGATAAGAGGGTGGAGTTACATCCTCCTTATTTTCATCGCCAATGCTACTTGAAGAAAAGCCAACTGCTGGTAGTGGAACCCAGCGATGTGAATCCAAGACCGACTAGATTAAAATACAATAAAATCAGCCAATCTAAAGAAAAAAATGTAAGCAAGTTCAAAACTGGCTGGTCATTTCTTGATTTATTAAATGACCAAAGCAAGATTTAAATATTCCTTCCAGATCAGGTTACCTGAAAATTCTCTATTGCAGTACTCATGTTTTTGGAAAACAAGTTGAGAACTGCCCTGTAAAGAAATGGAGCTAATAATTTATAATTGAATTACAAATAACATATAATCAAGACATAGTTATCTATTACATTGTCATTGCAGCAAGGAAAATATTACTTACTCTTCGAAAAGAGATGGCAACAAACCCCGAAAATCCAGCCCAACCCAACCAAGCCCCATAGCACAGTACTGCCAATATAAATACAAGTTATCTTATAATGACTTTCAAAACTAATGGAATACAAGCAGCATCCATAATTTGGATAATGAGCTGGAACTTTCATGATACAACCCTATGCAAAATCTACTGCAGAATGAAAATCCAACAATTTGATAGTTTATAATATCATCGTACCAGTGAGCAAAAGTGAAGCAGGTTTTATCCAAAATAAAAGAGAAAAATACTGTCGGATCCTTTGCTTATTGTAAAAATAACATTTAAGTCCTGAACTTATTTTTGTGATAATTTTTTATATTATTATTACAAAGTGATCGAACAAGATTAATTCTTTTTCATTTTATTTTTATTTTTTCAACTGTATTAGATAGAAATTGTTTTAACTTGAATAAGCTATAACTGAAAGAACTAAAGAAAAAATAAAATAGAAAATAAATAAATAAAACATAAAAAATAATCATTTATCCTTGTGCAATCACTTTTTAATAATAATAAAACTAAACTGTTACAAAAAATAAGCTCAGGACTTAAGTGCTATTTTTAAAATAAGTATGAGAATTATGCATTCACCCTACCAATAAAATATTAAGATCAGTTACTCAAGAGTAGAAAGAAAAAGGTCCTATTAATCATGTACTAAACAAGTGTCTTTCATAAGTTATTATATTGACAGTGTTATATAAAAAAAAGTTCAAAATATGCTCACCATGCATTGGTCCAATATATTTGACAGAGATCCACCCTCACTTATCTTCGGGAGCATGACCTTCAGAGTCTTAAGGTGTGATGTGATTTGATGCATAGCCCAACTAAACAGAAGCCCACCATCATAATTTTCTTCACTTCCTGATGTATCATCAGCAAATATTGCTCGGTACTGATTGACAACATCAAATAGATGCATCCTATGACAGTTTATCATTCCCTTCAAGTATTCATAAGGATTTCGCTGCTCCAGATCCTCCAGTATTCCAGTAAGCCATGCCTCACGGCATCTTAGGAACTGAAAATAATTGAAAACAATTATTTAAAATGTATTCTATAAATGAATATGCAAACAACCCATTGCCCATAACAGCATAACAATTATTTACATTTCAAACTTGATCACATATAAAACATCTATCTAAATAATAAGGAACCACATTCATCACTCTTACCTGCATACGCATTTCATATTCACTAAACACTCCTATTCTTCTTAAGTAGCCAATAATACGAAGACATTCTGGTAGCTGCAAAAAAAAATCCATAAAAGAATAAAATACTGAAATCTATAAACTAAATTAGCCAAGTTGCAAGACATGCATATAATAGCAAGAAGATACCTGAATGTTAGAGCGAAGTTTCTGGAGAAGCTGAGAAAGAAGAGATTGGGTTGTCTGCTTCACTTCTGTGGCTAATGCTTGAATAACAGGTAATCTTTGAGAATAGAAATGCATAAGTCTCAGAAAGTGTTCTTTAATGAAATGGAGAACCAATATAAGTTAACGAAGAGAAATTACAAGAGCAAAACTTACTTGGGGTGCATGGTTGAAAGTTTGCAGACAAATGCTTCTAAATCAAGAGCTTCATCATAATTTCCATTCCTTACACAACTGCATCATGATCATAATTGAATGAGATTTCCAGTAGTACATGGAACATGGACATCATTTAAACAAAATCAAAATGTGTTAAACATATGAAATTACCATGAACATTTTAGTACAGAATCCTTCGCATAATAGAATTACATTCAAGTGGTTCCCAAGAAACAGCTCATACTTTCAAATTTTTAACATATAACCTTGAATTTTAGAGAAACACTTACGTGTCCATAAGTTGAGGAATTTCAAGCAAGTCAAGCAAAGCACTATGATTTGCAAGCAAAGTTTGGTTCATCTTCCGCTTTTCCAAAATCTCTTCCGCAGATTCAAGGAACTCAGTGCATCCAGATGTCAACTTCGGTATCTCACCTATCTACAAGGGAAAAAAGAAAAAGAAAAAGAAAAGTTGCAGCACGTTTTAATTGATATTGAAGAAACTACCAAGTTTAAAGTTTATACAAAACCAATTGCAGCATATCTGATCACTTACACAAATTTGTTTTAAGAAGTGAACTGTCAAAGAAGTATAATTATTGAACCAAAAAAAAGAAGTAGAATTGCAATTCAGTCAGTCAAGATTACTATCAACTATGGGCTCTGATTCAGAACATAAGGAATGCAATAAGTTTAATGGTTTTTATTTCCCTCCGAATAGTGAGGTTTCTAATAACACTTCAACTAAATCTGATTGAAACTGAAAACTCAATATGGCAAAGACCATTGCAACATTCACATCTAAAATTCAAATTGAAATAAAAATGGTTTAATACCAGAGACTCAAGATGCTTATCAATTGATGAGACTTCCTCACGAATCGCAAGCAATGCATCGGCAGCAGCAATGAATGCTCGGTAATTACCAACTGCCACCTCTTGCATTTGCCTTTGTATTCGCTCTGCATCGACCCGAAGAAGCTCCGGTTCCTAAAATTTATCATAATTAAAAAAAAACAAGAAGAAGCTGAAATTAAGTATTGAACTGTAGTTGAACTAAAAAAATGAATAAGAAGAAATCAAAGAACGATCTGAGAATTAGATGCAGTGAATTCAGAGACAGAGAGATAAAAAAACCTTGTGGAGGCGATCGATAGTAAAAGAGAGGAGCTCGGAGACGTAAGGTTGCTGAGAGACGGATGCCAATGGGAGGAGACCACCGACCGACGACGAGTCCTCCGCCACATTCTCGGACTCCATATCCGGAGCACCGAGATGTTGATACGTTGAATTGAAATGTCAATCGGTTTATTGATACCGGAGAGTTCTAGATCTGCTGAAGTTGCATTTAACTGTGAATGTATGTCGTTCAGCGTTTTGGGGAGATTGGTAATCGTTGAGTTTTTAGCTGAAGTTTAACGATCAGATCTCATGCAATGTGAGAGGCTTGGGCATTTACCATTTTCAAACTCATGTTTGGGATTAGCTCCGGGCTGGGCCCTATTCGTTAAAGCCCATTATGTAATTTTCTGACTTTACTCTTTATTTTGATTTTTAAAAAAAATCAAACCCTTTTTTTATAAAAAAACATTTTTTAAACTAAAAATTTACACATGAACATACTCGGATTCAAACTCTTATTTATTTAGTACCCACTTTGAACATATTTTACTAACAAGGTAATTGACATTTAAAAATGAGTGGAAAAAAAATTTAACTATACATTTTATTAATTTATTTTTTACACTTTTTTTAATTCAATGTAAGCTTCTGTTTTTTTCTTATAACATATACAACAATGCAGGATATGTATACAATTATATATAATACTAGTTAAGAAGCATGTGCGGTGGAACTAACTTGTTGATGTTTGAGTTGTTATGGAGGGATTTCTTCAGGTAAATTGATTGTTATGAAATTCATGTTATATTAATAAAAATGTTACTAAATATCGATGTATTCATTATCATAGCTAAGTTTACATTAACTTTTATGATATAATACACATAGCCAAACTATAAAAAGTCTACATTATGCATCAAGTGTAGACTCTTGGAATAAGTATGAGAAAAATAATGTAAGAATAATATCATTGATATATTGATATATATTACATGGGTTGAGTCATTGGCTATATCGTTCTCGTTAAGACGTTTCGCTACTCTGCCCAAACTTATGCAAGAAAACACAGACTTATCGTCCCCAAGATAAAACAGTACAAAATCTTTGTTTTCTATCTTAGAACTTTATTACACTAATGAAGTCCGGAAAGCTACACCTCTAAAGTTTATGTTGCTTAGAAAACTCTAAAAATAATTTAGTATCTTTTTCTTTTCTTTCTAAGAGTTATTTCTTCTATGATCTGTAAGAGATATTTCTAAATTGATGTGTCTAAATTGAGAGTTAAGGCCCTTTACTTATAGTTTGAGAAAATGTGTGACAATTATGATAAATAATTGTGATGTCTGGGGTGGAAAGAGTAACGGTCATTTCTGAGTGGAAAAGTAACAGTCATTTTTGAGTGAAAAAGTAATGGCCAATTCTAAGTGTAAAAGTAACGGTCATTTTCTAAGTGGAAAAATAACAGTCATTTTCTAAGTGGAAAAATAACAGTCATTTTCTAAGTGGAAAAATAACGGTCATTTTCTAAGTGAAAAAGTAACAATCAAAATATAAAATGTCACCTTACCTCACACACACGCACACGCACACACACTTAGACTCGAACTCGGCTCGACACTGCACGGTTGGTTGGTTGGACAAAAGGCGGCGACGCGCGCATGCATGTGGAATCACATTTGCCTAGGTCCTCTCCCCTTCCACAAAAGTGGGTGCCCTTTGGGCCCAAACCCAATAGTCAATCCTTTAATATTTATACATCTCCTAAGTTATGTAAAATAACAATGTGGGACAAAACTTAAGAGACTAAAATTTGGCACAAATTGACATCATTTGTTTTTATTAAAATTCATTTCCAACAATCCCCCACTTGAATTTTATATAAAAATAGTTTTCATCGAGCAACCAATCAATTAAAAGTATAAGATTGTGCATAAGCAAAATGTGTCTATCTACTTGAACCTTTGCATAGTATTGATGCTTTAGAATATACTAGAATAACTCGTAGTTTTGAACTCTATCTCTAACAACATTACACACACAACCTTTCCAAGGTGTAGGTCGAAAAGCCTGTGCTTTACGGCCATGTACGTGTATCCCAGTATAGTGAATGTTCTAGTAAATTGTGCCCTAAATTTTCATAGGAAGCAGCCACACTTCCACATTCACATATATGAGTCTATCAAGAGTACTCTTGTAGCTATATACTCTACTCTATGTAGAGTATACAACTCATTAAGAGTTTAATAATTAACTCCTCCTTCTCTGTTGCTTCAGGACTTTATGCTTCTAAAAATATAGAATGAAACTTCATAATAACATGATTCATCTCATATCACTTCATGACTTGTTATTACCCATTGAACTTATTTCTTGGGATCTCCAGTCTATAAGTTGGGTTACCATCACGAGTGACTCTTTGTTCTAAGGGCATTAGTCCCATTCCTTTCGAGATTTTGAAAACCTTCTCTCTTGGTAATCCTTTCGTCAAAGGATCAACCAAAATCAAAACGTACATTATCCACTCTTACAATTTCTATAGAGAGAAATTCTCTAACAGTACTGTGCTTATGACGTATCTATCATCACTAACAGTTGTAATAACGGTTTTGAATCTTTGCAATAGTCGTGGTACTATCCTAGTGGATCAGGACAACTGGTATTGGTCTTTCCCATAAAGGGATCTCGCCTAACAGACTTCTTAACCAGCCTGTTTCTTCACTAGCAGTAGCTAGTGTTATCATTTCAGACTCTATCGTAGATTGAGCCAATATTGTCTATTTCTTAAACTTCCAAGAAACAGCTCCACAAGCAATGCTAAATATATAGCCACTAGTTGCTTTGGAGTCTTTTGATAGAGTGTTCCAATCAACATCGTTGTATCCTTCTAGAACATCATGAAACTTTTTATAATGTAATCCAAGGTTCATAGTTCTCTTAAGGTATCTCATGACCCTTTCAATAGCATTCCAATGCTCTATACTAGGTCTACTAGTAAACCTACATAGTAGTCCCATAACATAGGTTATGTCTGGTCTAGTGTAGTCGGTAGCATAACGTAAGCTACCAATGATGCTCGCATACTCATTTTGTCTAACACCGTTTCTAGTGTTCTTAAACAACTTTGCACTAGGATCATAAGGAGTATATGCAGGTTTACAGTTAAAGTAATTATATTTCTTTAAGATCTTCTCAATGTAATAAGATTGATATAGAGAAAGTCCCTTTTCAGACCTAGTAGTTTTTATACCAAGGATTACACTCGTTTCTCCGAGATCTTTCATATCAAAGTTAGTACATAACAAAGTTTTAACATTATTCACAACATGAATATTTGATCCAAAAATAAGCATGTCATCTACATATAAACATATAATAGTGCAAATGTCATTTTCTGATTTATAATAAATGCATTTGTCACTTTCATTCATTTTGAATCCATGTGAGATAATTAGATTATCAAATTTTTCATGCCATTGCTTAGGTGCTTGTTTTAGACCATAAAGGGATTTATTTAGTTTATAAACTTTATTTTCTTAACTTAGGACAACAAAGTCTTTAAGTTAGTTCATATAAATTTCTTCTTCTAAGTCACCATTTAAGAAAGCAGTTTTAACATCCATTTGGTGCACTACTAAGTCATGGATAGCAACAAGAGAGAAGAGTACACATATGGAAGTTATTCATATAACTGGTGAAAAGATATCAAAGATATCTACATTTTCCCTTTGACTACAAGACGAGCTTTGTACTTTTCAATAGTACCATAAAGTTTTAATTTCTTCTTTAGTATCCATTTACATCCTATGATTTTGCAACCAAGATGTAAGTCAACTAAATGCCAAGTTCTATTATACTCAAGAGATTCTATTTCATCATTTATGGCTTCTTCTCATAAGTTGGCATCTAAAGAAGATAAGGCTTCTTGAAGAGTTTGAGGATTTTCCTCTAAGGTATAAGCATAAAAATCAAACCTAAAATCCTTAAGGGTTCGAGATCGTTTACTTCTCCTAATTTCAGTGTTTAATTCCTCATTTTGTTCACTAGTTCTAGTTATGTGTAAACTACTAGAAGACGAGCCCCCACTATTTTTCGATTTAAAGGGAAACTTATGTTCATAGAAATTAGCATCATTTGATTCTATAACTATATGATCATTTAAGTTAAGCTTTACTATTCACAGTATATCCTATGAACACACATTCATATGCTCTATTGGCAAGTTTATTTCTTTTAGGATCAGGGATCCTAACATAGGCTAAAAAATCCCAAGTTTTAAAATAAGTTAAGTTAGGTTTCTTATTTATCAAAATTTCATATGGTGAAATTTTACTAGTAGATTTAGGCACTCTATTTAGCATATAGCAAACTGTTAATAAAATTTCTCCCCACTAATAGGAAGCAGCACCATAGTTTAATAAAATTGCAACTGATTCAATAAAATTTCTATTTTTTCTTTCAGCTTTACCATTCATTTTAGGAGAATAAATTGCAGTTTTTTCATGAATGATTCCATGAGTTTTATAAAAATCATTGGAAATATTGGAATCATGTTCAGTTTCTCTATCACTTCAAAACCTTTTTATTTTTTGTTAAGTTGATTTCCAATTTTAGTCATAAATATTTTAAACATGCCAAACACTTTACTTTGATTTTTCATTAGATATACATAAGTATAATCTGAACAGTCATGAATAAAATTTATAAAATAGCGTTTTTTATTTCTTGTTAAATTTTCATCAAATTCACATATGCCATAGTGTATTAAATCTAAAGGTTTATATTATCTAACTACTGACTTATGTGAAGTTTTGATTATTTTAGCTTGACTACAAAAGTCACATTTTTCAAAACCATTCAAAGATAGTTTAGGAACTAGTTCTAAGGTATTTGTGTTCTTGATTATACGTTTATTAACATGACACAGTCTAGCATGCCAAATATTAAAATAACTCAACATATAAGAAGAAGAATAAACTTTATTAATTTCCACATTCAATTTAAATATGCCATCACTGACGTACCATTTCCCAACAAAAATATTATTTTTAGTTATTCTATATAAATCAACCATTATAGTTTGAGTAAACCCAGCTTTGTTAAGAAGATAGCCCGAAACTAAGTTCTTTCTCATCTCTAGAGTATGCAAGACATCCTTCAAGATGAAAGTCTTTCCATAGGTAAACTTTAATTCCATCTTACCAATACCAATAACTTTAATGGAATGGAAGTCGCCCAGTGATGAGCAGAATCGGCATTGCCAAAAACTTTGATGCCATCCCCGCAACAGAGTAATCCCCGGCAACGGCGCCAAAAACTTTATGAGTAGAATTGGGATTGCCAAAAACTTTGATGCCATCCCCGGCAATGGCGCCAAAAACTTGATGAACGAAAACCGGCATCGCCGATTCTGCCAATACTTTGATTTTATATTTATAAAACTCTTGCAAGTGCATGAATCATTTCGTAGAAAATGATAAGTATACTCCCAAGGTCGATCTAAGGAAGGAATGTATGTGGTTTTTAATTTATTATTCAAACTTTTAAAAATGAAATTAAATCCTAAACATCCTGTCATGATATTTTGGGGTTTTTGTGTTTTTAATCTAATTATAGAAAATTAAACATAGATTCAATAAACATTCATGCAAATTTTATCTTTTATAAATAGTGGAGTATTTATGGATATAATAACTAAGTTAATTATGCTTGCTCGTATTATTTAGGTTATTAAAGATATGAATTGATATTTATTGATTCTCCCTTTTTGTATGAATACCACCTTTGGTGGGGTTAGATATTCTTTGTTAACTAAACAAATCAATTAACACCTATGGGTGGGGTTGATAACTAATTTGGTTAATTAAATTAATTCCTTTTTCTAAGAGATTGAAAATGAACCATTTAAATGCCACCTTTGGTGGGGTTAGACGATTTAAAGCGTATTCAAGGTGTCCAAATTAACTCTAAGAATTTAATTATCCGAGTACTAACTTTCAAGTTTTAAAACTACTACTTAAAACATGTTGTCAATACATTTTCAGATAATAATTCTTATAAAAACTTTTGAAATAGAGCTTCACTCTAACTACCGGGCGATTGTACCAACAAATAAAAGAGCACTACTCTAAATCAGACCGGATAACTAAACCTTAAAATCTAATTTTCAGATTTAAGTTTGTAATGAAAAATAATATATTTCTCTCTAACATTCTTAATATAAAATCTTGAATAAAAATAAAATCAATTCATTTTAGAGATTTTTACCTATTTAATATTTCGCAAGCATAACAACATTATTATTATATCATTTTTACAAACAGCTAGCACAGTTAAATTTAATCATAGATAAATTAAATATAAAATGTAAGAATAAAGCATAAAAAATAACTGCAAAGAAAATAAAATCCTTACAGTACTTCGATGCCATTCCCGTTGCTAGAAAACCTCTAAACGGAATTTGCACTCCCATTTATTGAATCAAAAAGCTAATAAATTACAAAAACATAACTAGTTCTTCCCAAAAAGGGAAGAACTCTAAAACTAAGAGAAACTAGCTAAAACATAAGAAAATCTAAAAAAAAAACTAAAAACTAAGAAATGGAGAGAAAGAAAGAAGAGAGAAGTGTGTTTTGAGGTGTGGTATGAAGTGAAGAGAAGGGGGTATTTATAGGTGAGGATGGAGAGAGAAAGTGGGTGAAAAATGTTAAAAAATGGTGAAAACGCGTAGTGCAAATAGTGAAGTCATAGATGACGTCATGGGGGCGGCTGCACGTGAAAAATGGGGCGAAATGGTGTCGGCGCGCACGCGCGTGAATAGTTACAGCGTGCTGCGGCGCGCGCGGAACTGGAGGAAGGCGCGCGCGGATGCGCGCGGACGTTGGCCGTGCTGCGCGCGCGGCTGGGCGCTGGCGCGCGCGGGATGGGCTACTCCGGGCGCGATTTTCTCCTTTTTGACATTTTTGACCTTTTCGACCCATTTTGTCCAATTTTTCCATATTTGTTGACCTTTCCCCATTTATTTATTAATATATTTGTGATGTATTGCTTCCAGTATTCCTTTTTGAGTCTTTAAGTGACGTTTTTAAGCGAAAATACCTGAAAAACAATAAAAATACCCGTGATTCCGAAAAAGACAAATTTATATAAATATATGATAAAACATATAAATATATATATATTTAATCAATTAATGTGCATAAAATCATGGTAATTTTAGTTCTTTTTGAGCACTCATCACCCAGCAACACTTTCTTATCCTCAGACACATAATAGGACTTGAACATGTCTTGATCATAGCAAACATGGCGAGAAGCACTAGTGTCCACCAACCACCCCTCAGATCCACCAACAAAATTGATTGAAGATATCATAGCAATTAGCTGATCTTCGATAAGGTTCACCTACGGGGTAGGACGATTCATGTTATAGTAGTTCCTGGCCAAGTGGCCAGGTCTTTTACAACTATAACACAAATGTGTTATTTTTTGAGGCAGTGTGGGTCCATTATATGAAGGATAATTTTTGTTTCTATTTTGGTGGTTAAGGTTCTGGTTATTATTACAATTCTGAATTTTTATGTTTCTTCCTTTAGGTTTCTGAATTAGAGAGGAGAATTTCTTATTGGTACTGTTGTATGAGATAATGAGTACTTTAACTCTTTCATCTTGTTTTCGGGCTTCTTCTTCTATTCTTAGATGGGTTATAAGACTTTCGAAAGAAAATTCTTTAGTTTTATGTCTAAGTGCATTCTTAAAATCTTTTCATGTTGATTGCCACACACGAAGTGTGTGAAATGAATACACAAGTATACGTAGCGCAACAAGTAATATAATGATAAGAAAAGATCGTTCCAATGGAGATTATTTTATTAGAAACTAATTTTTAAAACAATAAAAATTAAAAATCAATTTTTTTGTGTGTTTTTTTATCTTAAGGAAGCAAAATTAAAATAACTAAAAGTAAATAGTAATAATTAATTAAATCAAATTTGGTAACTAAAAAGATATATGAGAAAATATCTAAGAATACTTAATCCCCCAATTTTCTAAACATACGAATCTCTAAAATCCTCCCAATTTAATTACCAATTAATTACATGATCAATTGAATCTAACCTATCATGTATTCCTCTCTCAAGTAAATTACATATCATATAGTAATTAATTTAACCACACTCTTATGCTAATTAAATTGCATATTACTCATTAAGTTCATCAATTATGGATCTCATACATCTTTGTCTATAAACTATGCATGTTATTTAATCAAGACAAACAATTAAATAATTCTCTCAAATCTATTTAATTGTCTCCATAGATAAATTGTTAGCCAAAACATTAATAGCATACAAATCAGATTAAATAATATAATTACATTAAAATTATAATTGGGGTAAAATTTTAGATCATCACATGGTGAAAATTGGGTTTATAAGATCACTAGATTAATAAATTAATTACGCATAATTTGCTCATAAAGCTCATATTTTTCATAAACAAAGACATAAAATTGATAAAAAAGAGTAGAAAAAGAAATACAATTGATCTCTTGAATTGTAGTATTAATTTCCTCTTGAATCTCCACCAAAATTGTGTCTTCTCTTGAATATTTTCTGTATGTTTCTCTCTTTTTAGCTCCAAAAAATGACCAAAATTATGCTAATGGAGGAAAATTAGAGTTTATGGAGTGATTAGGAGTTTAAATAAATCTCAAATGTGATATGGACCATCAGATCAACTTCACATCAAGGGCTATGATCAAAACAAGTAAAACTAACAGTTTCAACCAATCACAACGTCACACGTGGTAGAGGAAATTCACTGGGCGAACAGGGAGCAATGCGTGGCAGGGGAGACCGATTAGAGTCAACACTCGATGAGTCAGTGACACATGGTGCAAGATGATTCATGGAAATGGATGACGTAGCGCACAGGTGGAATGCACGAAGCAATGGCGTAGCAACATGTGGCATGGCGCGTTGACCAATTTTTGAACTCGAATTGAACGTTGTGTTGACATGTGGCACGCGTTTTGTCCCCTCACAAGCGATGTAACATGATTCGCTATATGTGCTTGCGTGGTGTCTGTATGGCTTGCCCAGTCAACTCCTCTACCTACATAGCATGCCACATGGTAGCTTTTGATTGGTCATGCGTTAAAAATTTGAAAAATTATATTTTCGCCCATTTTCATTAAAATGTTTATATTTTAATATTTTTGACCCAAAATACTATTTATTGAATAAAAAAGTAAATATTCAGTAAAAAAGTGCGCTAATGACTCTACTTTCATAGAGTCATCACACCCCCAAACTTAAATCTTTGCTTGTCCTCAAGTAAAGCTAAGTATAATTAAATGAAATAACTTGGGTAGTATATTCATAAATATACTTCTATTAGTACATGCATATTTCACGAAACTATCCTTCTCAAAAGTTATACAATCCTATAATAAGAAGGTTCACATATTCATCAATCAACGTTCCATGAATACAAGAATATGCAAGGTTTTTGAAAAATTGATTCGTGTGTGTGCGCTACACATGATATCATCCAATACACTCATATCATCCAATACACTCATGAAATCAACTTATATAAGCATGCTAATCAATTCAATCTTAGATTAAGTCTCATAAGTCTATTTTCACATCCTTCTCCACTAATATAAATATGCATTTAGCTCAAGATCAATAAGGACTTTACAAGGTTGTAATGTAAGGCTTAGGTAGGGGATCGATAAATGAAGACATTTTAGGCTCTTTTCATACCTTAGTGTTTTTTCATCATGCACTTTTTAACTGCAATTGAGCTTTTACTTGATATTTTAGTGCATCCTCTTTTGACATTTTTTCATTTTTTTTTTTGCATCTTTTTTCTCTTATTTTTATTGTAACTTCACAACACTCCCAAACTTATTTTCAACTTTATTTTCTTTTCTTTAGAGGGATAATTGTGTTATGAGTTTCGCTCTTTTCTTTTTTTATGGGGTGCATTACATTCCACCTTACTCTAAAGCACAACACATGATTGCAATTGTTTTTATACAAGCTAAAGGTACAAAGGTAAAGGTAATACTTATTAGTTAGGCACTAAATGTGAGTTAAAGATATGAATGGTTTTTTGTTAGGCTTAGATGGGTGACTAAAGATATTAACAATGGTTAGCTTGAAAGGCTCAATCGATCCAAATAAGGCCTAAATCATTTCTCTTGCTAAATACTATTTAGGATTTTGCCTTAAGGGATGATCAAATAGATTCTAAAACTTGGTAGATATCATCGACTCACATAACTCAGTACAAATTTTCTCTTAATAAGCACACTAAAATCAATCATGAACATGTGCATAAGAATTTAAATCAATTAAATCAAAACTAGCAAGCATATCATATGATTAATGTAAATATCTTAATAAATATGATACATTCCTTATCCTAATCATGACAACCAATTTTTATAATTGAGTTCATACGTTTCATATCAAGCATGCATGCATTTAGTTTCCATATATTTATCAATTTCTACCCAAGTCATGATTAAAAACAACCTAAAAATTAAAAAACAATTCCTAAAAATTAAAAATGCATACTAAATACTAATATAGAGAATGAAGTTACCTCCCTCAAAATTAAATTACACATTGTCCCAAATATGCACATATAAATATGAAAAAGTAAAAGGAAAGAAAACTCCTTTAGTCATGGCACACCACATCTGTCATTGAAATGCTCATTTTTGTTGCGCCATTGTTTTCCACATTTATTCACCTACAAAAGAAAAATAATGAAAATATAAGTAAAATAATATTGGGTTGCCTCCCAACTAGCGTCACGTTTAACGTCATTGACTAGACGATCCTATCAAGTCCTAAGGCACATCCCTTTGTATCCATTTACTTTTGAGTTTGACTAGAAACAATTCATGTCTTGATTTTTCCAATGATACCTTATGTTCTGGCTCGTAAACACAGTGCTCCATTCTCTTCTCATGCCATATTTTTGTTTTCTTTTTGAAATTTTTGGCATTCTTATACGCACTACACTGTAACTCATCCAATTTATGTATTTCTAACATATTTTTCACCTCTTCATTGGACTCTTTCACTTTCATACTTGATTGGGGATGAGAAGGTAGAAGTGTGGGGTCTAAACTTTGTGTCTCTTGAATTGATGTTTTGAGTTTAGATCCTACCTCAAAATTTTCCGTAATCGTTTTTGATACATACATAAGAGATACGTCCTCCAAAAAGTTCACATAGTCCACAATATCAACCTTCGATGCCACACTTTCAAAGTTATAATAGGTTGAATTTTTTTCTGGTGAGTTTATGTCCTTGTTTACAGCAACATGTGTTAAAGTCTAGAGTTTGGACGATTCAACATATTCTTTTAAGCTATTCTCACAATCAATAACATTTATCCTTAAACATTCATTAGCAATATCAATATCAAGGGGTTCAGATTTTTTAAAAACTTAATATTACTTGTTCATCTTGTACTCTCATTGTAAGTTCACCTTTTTGTACATCAATGAATGCCCTTCCGATTGCTAAGAATGGAAGACCAAGTATGATAGGAATGTCACGGTTCTCTTCCATGTCTAACACAATGAAGTCCATTGGAAAGATGAATTTGTCTCGACCTTCTAATAAAAATCAATGAATTCTATGTTACTCAATTATTTGGATTAGTTAATAAGTATAACTCTAATAAAGTAATTAGTAATAATAAGTAGGAAAATTCCAGCAAAGTAGATGTACCAAATTGATGTCTTCTAGATAATTGATTTTATTTGTCATAACGATTGTAAAATGAAATATTTATAAATTATATATATTTTTTAATAACTATACTATTTATATATCATAATTTGAATTTGAATTTTAAATCTTTTACCTATCTAAATAAATTATGTTTCATTGAAAAACAATTTCATTTACTATTTATAATTGTGTTGTTAAAATATGATTTAGTACGAAGGATATATATGCATCCTGAATCACATGTTAAATCATTAATATTTCAAATTATTGTTGTTGCTTATTTAAAGTTTTTTTTTATAATTTCTTTAGTTTACCCAACAATGAAAACCTCTCTAATTATGAGTTTTACTTTCATCAATCATATTAATTAGCAAATTTTCATCACATGTAATGCAGTTACTTAATGTTATATTTACATCTACATAATTTAAAGAAAAATAGGAATTAAGAAATAATATTTAACGAGATTGAATCTTCGTTCTTAAATTATATGTATCTTTTTTTCTATTCGACTAAAAATATCACATGTATTATTTTGTAATTTATATAATTCTTATCCATCAACCCATTAAACCTTTCTATTAAACTCAAATATGTATTAGCTAGAAGAAAATAAATTTATATGAAATAAATCAAAATTTAGTTTATATATTTTTTTTAACTTTGATTTTTTCATAAATTTTTTTAAATCCTTTTAATTAATAGATGATTGAGATTAATGCGAAGTTGTTTTGAGTGGATTGATAAAAAATAGAATTATGTTATGCTTATATAAAAACAATGTATGTGACAATTTTTTATTAAAAGAATAGAATATAAACAAAAAATTTGGGTGAGAAAATCCAATAACATTCTTAATTTAGATCAGATTTACCCTTTAACTCTAATTTATTAAAAAGTTGAAGGTAATCTTTCAATGGATTTTTTTTCTTAAAAAATTTCACCATATTTTTATATGTTCAATTTATTTAAGTAGTTTTACTTTTTAATTCTTTTCTAAAAAAACGTTTTTTTACTTTATAGAATAATATATATACATTGTATTTTTTTTAACATGCAAAAAAAAATATTTTTTAAGTTAATTATATGAAAAATAATATATATTTAGTGGAGTTAAAAATGAACTCAATTTGCAAAAAAAAAAAAAATCATGCTATACTATACTATTCAACTTATTAAAAAAGAAAAAAAAAATTGAAACAAAAAAGGCACAGGATACACATTCTTGTAAGTCTGAAAAAAGCAAGGTATATTAATTTCATTCTTTCTTGTTTTCTGCCTCCTCTTGTGGAAGAGAAGATAAAATAAATTGTAATAACTTGTAAGAAATAAAAATTTAAAATCGAAGAACAAAATTAAGTTTCATAATATATCTTTTACAACTTTAATTTATCTATATAAACATGTATATAATTAAAATGAAAAATTATACATTATCACAGTGTACTTATCGGGAAGAAAAAACAAACAAAAAGAGGAGTAATAGTATGAAAAAAGAAACATGAATATTGAAAGATCTAGAAGAACCCTCTGAAGTGTAAAAATAATAATAAGGATATGGATACTCATGTGGACTTGTTGTTGGTTGCTCTTGATCTGAAGGTGGTGAGTTGAAGTAGTATTTATAAGGAGGTGGAGGACTAGCATTGCCTTTTGATGATGAGGATGATGGTGATGGAGGTGACGAAGGTTGCAATACTTTAGGGGTTGGAGGAGGTAAGGAGTATGTATCGTATGATGGAGGTGGTGAATGGTGTTCTAAATGTGGTGAGTATAGTGGAGTTTGTGACTCTACCAAATGAGGAGGAGGGGGTGAACAAATGACAGGACACGTACCACATTCACTAATACATAGTAAATTAGGTGATGGTTCTCCAATTTGTCCACTATGTGTTGCTTTAGCAATCATTAGCAAAACCATAAACACTACTTTGATTGGAAAATGAAGCCATGTTTTTCTTCCCATCAATGCCTTTCTACTTTTGTTCAAATGACTCATCTTGGAATTGTATAGTAGTGGGTGGGACAAGCCTTAAGGTATAAATTGTAAAACAAGTGAGAGTTATATAGTATCACAAGTGCCTTTATACTTGCGTGTGCAGTATTACACTTTTGAAAGTAAATTTATTAGTTTAGATGCTTCTCTTGTGACAAGGGGAGTGGTATATTTTCCTTTTTAGAAAAAGTAATTAAAGTCTTTTTTTTTCGTAAAATAAAAAAAATATTACATAAATAAGATTCAAATTTTGAATCTACGAATCATTTTTATAGAGAGTTATTATTATTTTTTTTTAAATAACTTAAAGTGTAACCCTAATTTAAATATTTTTTACATATTATATTAAATGTTACTAAATTAGATATGGTTGAATACAATATATTTTTGAACTTTTAGCATATATTTTTTTCTTTCTTATAATGAAAGATGGAATCCTTTGACAGAAACTTATTTGGCAATCCAATTCTTTTCTTTTTATACTTTTTTTTTTAATTTCTGAATGCCTTTCGACAAATATAATCCATCCTTGTGTGAATCAATACTCTCCAGCCTACACATTCGCACATTTTGTTGCTTCTTTGTTTTATGCTTTTCTTTGCTACGAGGGATTCTGAATACTCTCTTTGTTTCGTCCATTTCTTTTCTTTTCTTCCAATTACCAAAATATTAAAATCTTATTTAATTATTAATTATTTGAAATAAAGTTTCAAAATGAGTATTTGTTGGTAACTGATTTCATTTTAAAGTTCAAAATCAAGTTAGAATTCAGATTCATTTTTTCACACATTTTTTATGTTTTTGAAACTTAAGAAAAATGTTTTGAAAATTATATTCCAAATTTATTTTTATTTTCATTAGGTAACTTAATTTACTTTTCATTGTTGACTTAAAAGAGAATAAAATAAAATAAAAATAATCTTTTACCAAAGGAAGTTTTTTTCTCCTAAATGAAAAAAAGAAGCATAAAATTGATTTCAAATATAAGAAAACAAGACTCCTTACAAAACTAGTCTAAGGCTATTTAATTCATTTATAACTTTTCCAAATAACAACAGCCTCAAATTGTATGGTTGCCTTTATATATAAATTAGAGAAGCCAAATAAAGTACAAGACATACAAAAAGACAAAAAAAAAAGTGAGTCTCTTGGTCGAAAACTTTAGAACTAGAACTAGATTGTGTCTGGTGAAGTTTAGATGCAATTTTAGTTCACCAGATTAGCTATATTGGTGTAGGTTCGCTACTACTGTACCATTGTATTATTTGTATCGTGTGAGATAAATCAATACTAAAAAAATAATTGTCCCAAAAAGTCTTTTTTGTGACATGATTGAGACCATTTTATGCATATATTTGTAGATCAATTCTTACATATTTACAATAAATTAGTATTATCTAAGTGTATTATGTGTTTGTTCTATGTTATATAGGTGTTTAAGGATGAAATAAGCAAAAATATGTATTTAGCTTAAAATCAGAACACTCGATCGATCTAGCTTTGATCTAGATCGATCACTGAATCAGGGAAAGAATAGAAAACAAGTGACAATCGACCCAAAAAGGGTCGCAATCGATCAACCCATATTTCAATCGATCTAGCATCAATCAAGCACTCTCGGATTGGAAATCGTAATAGTTAGATGGATTGAAAAATATCTCGATTGATCGAGCGGCCTAGTTAACACTCAAATCTAGCATTTTTCAGCACCAAATTTTAATCCAAACCATTAGATCAATCAAACTATTATCCAACTTGGATTAGGGTTGAAAATATACTATATAAACAACCCAAGGGGTCTTCAAAACACACCAAGTTATAATAAGGAACAATAGGAGATCAAAACCACATTTAGAGAACCTTTTGGAGTAGATTTTTGAGATCTACGTAAGCTTTTTATAATCTTTTTCTCTATTTAGTTTCCTATGGTTATAATGACGACTCTTGTAAAATACATGTCTAGCTAAATTTCTAATGTGGGCAATTCCAAGCTCTAGATTATGGTTTAGTTAATTTAATACCATAAACAATTTTAATTTCAATTCTTGATGTGTTTGATTATATGTTTAAATTTCATGACTATCCTTCTTATGAATTAGGATGTACAACTTGTTTGTTGCATAAATATATTTATATCTATTTGTAGATATAAAATGTAATTTCTAATATTTTTATTCGAAATGGTACCATGTAGCTGCTGTCATAAGTAGGATTGAATATCTTAGCTAATGTTAAATTATTTTTCTAATCTTTTCTAACTTAGTTATCACTTTTTTAGATCATAATGCAATGAAAAACTTTAATCTAGTAGGGGTTCTTCTAAGTTGTTTAGGATTTAGTTTGATTTATGATGATATTCTAAGTCAATTACAAAGTAAGAAAAGAGTGAAAAGTCTTAATTAGACTTAAACTTTTAAAGCTAATTGAAGTTAAGAATTCAAAAATAATTTTAAATTATGAAAGTGATTTAGAACTTAAGAAACTAATTTACATTCATGACATGGTTAATAAAATTATAGGCTAATTGTCAGGATAGTCGAATTATCACATATCTCTCGTAACTCCTTTACAACCTTATTTTATCGCTTTAAGTTATTCTTTTCAAAAATAAAATAAAAAACCCTCCATTTGCTAATTTTAATTAATGCATTAACAAGCTAGTAAGTATTAGTAGAAGCTATTAACAATCCTCGTGGGTACAACAATTCTAATTCTTAAAATTATTTTATCATTTGTATATTTCTTTGTTCTGAATCATGTTAAGTTTTTGACATCGTTGTCAAGGATTAGTTTAACAATTTTGCTAATAATTGTTAGTTTTTTTCTAACTTAATTCTTAATTTTAATTTTTGGGTTTAGAATTAACTTTATTTTATTTAATTTTTTTAGTTTTATATTATATTATATTTTTTATTTATTTTATTTTTATATGAACTAATTCTTTTGAAGTATTGGATGTTAGGGAAAAAGGTACACACATGAATACAACATACCCTATATACAATGTTTTTCTATACCACACTTTGAACATCAATAAAGCAATTTGGACTACATTAATGCTATGGGTGGTTTTAAAATTCAGAGGGCTAAGTATGATCCATATTCTAACATTTATAATGCAGGATGATGGGATTATTAATACTCAAGCTATTCATATAGAAATCGATAGCTCTAATTTATTAGAGTAATGTTAACTTTTATATCTTAAAACATTGCTTAGTTATTTGAAAAAATTTACACATTGTGCTTAAATGGACATTGATTGTGCCTTTTTGGAATGGAGTGAACTTTTTAATATAAAATCTGAATTTATCTTATATGTCATTAAAAATAGTTATATTTTAAAGTTCATTCATGTAAATTACATATGCTGCCATAGCAGAGAATAAAAAGAGAAAAATGTAGCATGATCTATAGTTTGCCATAGCTTTGTTGTAGCAAACAAGCCCAAGAATTAAGCAATGAGGAATAAAAGAGTAAAAACGAATGACAAGTTGACTTGGGTCAATAAAAAGACAAAATGGACACTTAAAGAACCATTTTCTAAGGGCCAAACTTGAGTTAGCACAAGACTCTCACCTTACATAATTTAAACCTAGGACTAACATATGAAAGAAAAAATTAATCACTTCAATTGAGAGAGCCACCTAGGGATATGAGAATTCCATTTCTCTTTCTTCTTTAAAAATAAAATAGAGGCAGAGGAAGAATACACAATAGCTAAGTAAAGCAAGAGATTATCAGAGATTTTGGATTCACTTGAAAGAAAACATTGAAAAAGGGACTGCATATGGATTTTTATCTTCTCTTTTTTTTCTTGATTTTAATTCTTTATAATCTCATATTTAGACATGGGTTTCTCTATTTCTAAATTTTTAATGATTTTGTGAACATGAGCAGTTAAATGGACAAGTTAATGTAGTCTCTATTTTTCTTTATAAAAATCTATGTTTTGGTGAAATTGTGTTAGTTATTCAAGCTTACTTTCCTATTGAATTATTATTTGTTGCTTGATCCCCAATTAATAGGATATTAAGAACGAGATTAATTCTGGAAAGGATAGTTGAAGTTGGATTAAGCTTGGATAATGTAGATTTAACATAGGTCTAAGGATTGAAGTTAAAATCACAATTAATATAGGAAAATATAGTTGTCTCTTATAACCTCGAAGAATTAGCTCATGTAATGATGTTAGTTTTGCATAGGAATATGCTTCATTGAGACATAGAATGTACAATTAACCATCATAGATTCAGAAGAATGTCTTATAAATCAAAAATTTTGTTTACTCGTGTGTTTTTCCATAACATTGCCATAACATTTCTATAGCAATTATGTTCTGATTGTTATAGTTTGTTTAATTTGCAATCCTAGCTAACTTAATTACTTGAAATATTTGTTGTTTTTCTTGTTGAACCTCAATTGATTATTTTTACTTTTCTCAACTTGTTAATTATTAACTTCCTTTTATTATGTTATTTCATTTTATTATTCAAAATACCAAAATTGATCCTTGTTTTGTTAATTTTTACATTATTTTATAATGTCTCAATCTCCTAAGAACGATATTTTTTTATCATTATATTACTTATTTGCGATATGAAAATTTACAAAGCACCATTTACACACTTTTTAAGTAACAAAAATCCAGTAGTTGATTTCAACATCACACTTAGCTTTACATTCCCAATACAACAACCTACTCCAACCATTAAAGGTAAATCTCTTAAGGACTTAATAAATTCTATAATTGCTCACACTTCTAAATTTCAATAGGAATAGGAAATTGCAAGGAAATATCTTGAGATACAGATGAACCAAACAGCGACATCTATGGATAGAATGTTAGCACAGGTAATTGATAAGCTCTTATCTTAAATAGTAGATAACTATATAGAGACTACCAATGTTGTTAGTTTGGAAAGTAGTAAGCAACTAAAAGAGCCCCAAAAAATCTCTATGAATGATATATCTAAAGAATGGATTTGTGAAAAGAAAAAGGATCATCACCTTACAAGAATTCTCTAAGCCTTCCTTTTTTACTAATGACCTTGCTTTATCATTTTCCAATAGATTTCATAATTCAACAAAGCATAATTATGAAAAGGAAAATTTAGAGACATTTCCTAAAATTCAAATCCATATACCTTTTTGGAAGATATTGAGGAGGTGTCTTGGTATGAAAAGTACCTTAAGAAAATTTTCCTTACCATGGACAAGCTTAAGAATAAAAAGAGATATGTGTGTGGGAGAATGTTTCTATCATGCTTTAGAGGAAACTACCACCCAGATGCAAGGAAGTAAATAATGAACTACTGGCTTGAAAGATTAACATCACACACTTCAAGATCTTTGATGATGATGGATGATAAATGTTGGATAAGTCTAGCTGAAGATGTTAAACTAAGTACTTTGTGGAAGGCAACCCACCAAGATTTGATTTGTACTCCCTTTTTACTTATTTTTTTTACATTACATATATATATATATATGCTTACACTGAGGACAATGTAAGAATTATGTGTGGGAGAGTGTTAACATATTATACATGTCTTATTCTTTTCAATAATCCATATTTTTATCAATGAAATACTATTGTCCAAGAATTAAAAGATTGTTTTAGAATAAAAAAGAACTAGAAGAACAAAAGTCGTAAGGATTCACAAAAATTTTGTGGTATTCAATACACAAATTAATTAGTTCTGTTAAGTTAGCCATAAGTTGTGTATTATCAACGATTTCCACTAAAGGTGATAAGATGATATCTTGAGAAGTTATATATCTAGGACCATTGACACAAATAAATGCATCACAAGTTTCATACATATTGCTTCTCAATACAGTAGTTCGAAAGGTTAACCTAAAGAATTACGTGTGGAAGAGTATTAACATATCACTATTTTTATTTTTTTATGTTTTATTAAGTTTATCATGTTTTAGGATTAATATGCTCTAGATATAATAATTTGTTAATTTTTAGGATTATTTATTGAATTTTCAAGATAGTTAGGATGAATAGATGAGCTTGGAAATAGTAATCACATGTTTCATCATTTTTTTTATAAAATTTATCTTAAATGCTTAAAAGCATGAAGTTTTGAATGATAGTGAATTTTAGTAGACTCTTCATATTGTTCTTAAGTAAAGGCATACCCTGTAATGATCTAACTCAAAACTTGCATGCATAAGTAACTAAATTTGTGATATGATGATTTATGTATTTAAATATTTGAAGTGCTATTGTAATTTATTAGATTATTATTTTAATTCCAATGATGGAGCATGATTAAGTTTCTAGAAATTTTCCTTAGATTTATCAAAGCAAATTCCAATTGAGAATTTTTTGAAAAATGATTAAGGAATTATGATTAACCTTCTTAGTCAAATTTTCCTACCTTTAATGTTGTTGTGTTTAGAAGAATAACCCCTTTAGTAAACCAATTGAGCCTACATAAGCCAATTGTTTGTACACATTTCTTATTTTTTGAGCCAAACATATTGGACATGTCCTATAATTCAAGAAAAGCTGAGTTGCATACAAAGAAAATAGACAATGAAATTTGGCCCTATTATAACACCCTTTTTTTTTCTTTTTCTTTTTTCCTTTTTCCTTTTTTCCTTTTTTCCTTTTTTTCTTTTTTCCTTTTTTCCTTTTCTTTTTTTTCCTTTTTCCTTCTCTTTCTTATCTTTCCTTTCTTTTCTTTTCTTCTCATCACTTCTTTTCTTTAGCTTATTTTTTCTTCTTATATTTATTATGTTTTCCTTCCTGTATGAACAGATATATATATATATATATATATACACACACATAAGAAATAAAAAATATTTTTTTCAATTTAGAAATGGTAAATATTTTTTTTTAATTCAGAAACAAATGTAGAACGAAAGAGAAATTGAAGTAGAGAAATGGGCAGAGAAACAGAAGCTGAGAAATTGATGGAGAGAAATAAAAAATTGAAGAAATTGAAGATGAAGAGAGCCATTTTATAAAAACTTTAATTCATAATTTCCAACAATCTCCCACATGAATAAAAATTGACATAGATTTTAATCAAACTTTGACACGGAAATAGAGTTCAACAAATTGAAACTTGCATAGGATAGGTAGGTGTTACCCTTTGAACCTTCCTTTGTGAAAGTATATTTACCTTACTAATTGACTAGTAGACACGAAGTCCTTTAGCTGCTATGCCATTTATGTAAGCGATGACATATTTCATACAAGAATCTTTCCTAACACAATTTAGTTCTCATTGTTATGTTCATTTTGGATATAAACATATGCTTGGTTTTGTTAAAGTATATAAATAATTGAGCCCTATACAATTCTCTTTCAAAGCAGCCCCACTCCTCCCTCACATAGGTGATCTCGTATCTTTTAAAATTAATCTGCAAAGAGTAACCCATATACTCCACTTAGTATTATCTTTGTAAGAATCCTTAAAAGCCTTAACTTATCTTATATTTTATAGGTATCATTGTTTTCATCATAGGAATGGACTTTAGGATAAACCCCCATAGTGATTGAACTAAGTCTTTACAATTAGGTTGTCCCTTTGAATCTAGATCTTAGGATCTTGAGTCAAATAGGTTGGGTTTCCTTTGAAATTTCTTATTCATTCATGGGCTTCAGTCTCAATCCTCTTGATGAATTATTAACTAACTCTCAATTTAACCCTTTAGTTAAGGGATCAACTATGTTGTTCTTTGACTTCACAGAGTTAATAGAGATGACCCCAGTTGAGAGTAGTTTTCTAATGAAATTATGTCTACCACGTATATGTTGAGACTTACCATTTTACATATTTCTCTATTCCCTACCAATAGTAGATTTACTATTACAATGAATTCATATTGTAGGTACAGGCTTCACCCAATTAGGAATATCCTCTAAAAAATTATGTATCCATTCAGCTTCTTTACTATATTTATCCAAAGAAATGAACTCAGATTCCATTGTGGATCTAGCAATGCATGTTTGTTTAGAGGACTTCCATGAAACAGTTGCACCATCCAGTATGAATACATATCCAGTGGTAGACTTTGAGTCTTCCATATCAGTATCAATTTTGCATCATTGTATCATTCTAATAAAACTAGATATCTTGTGTAGTGTAGTCCATAGCTACGTATATATCTTAAATATCTACATAGTCTTGTAATACTTTTCCAGTGATCAGATCCTAGATTACTAGTATATATACTTAGTCTGCTTACAAAGTAAACTATGTATGGTCTAGTATAACTTATCAAGTACATAAGACTTCTTATTACTCTAGAATATTGTAGTTGAGACACACTTTCACTTTTATTCTTGGATAGGTATAGATTTACATCTATTGGTGTTCTCACAATTCCAGAATCACCCTTGTTGAATTTCTCAAGTATTTTCTTAACATAATGACATTGAATTACAATGAGACCGCTCGATATCCTTGATATCTTAATTCTAAGAATTACATCAACAGACCCCATGTCTTTCATATCAAACCTTCAATTCAACATAATCTTAGTAGATTTGATCATTACTACCCATAATTAGCATGTCATCAATGTAAAGACATAAGATAACGTAATCATCTTCTTTGTCCTCATAATTTCTTTGAAAGGTACAATTCTTACGTTCAACAACTTCATTTTGCTAAGGTGAATAAGGCTATATGGTTTCATGAAAAACTCTATATTGTGTACAGAATTCGCCAAACGTTGCCTCATATTCACCATCACAATCACTACACAAGTGCTTGATCTTCTTGTTGAGTAGATTCTTAACTTCTGTTATATAAAGAATAAATTTCTCTATAGTTTCATATTTTCTTTTAAGAAAATACACATAGCAATATTTCATGCTATCATCAATAAAAGTAATAAAATACTTATTACTACCCCTCATTTGAAGAAATTTCAAATCACATAGATCATTATAGGTTAAGTCAAAGGGTTCAGTGTTCCTTTCAATTGAATGAAACGATGACCTAGTCATTTTTGCCTCAACACAAGTCTCACAGTTATGCTTGGAATCTATTTGGAATGCAGTTATGTGGTCCATGTTAACTATTCTACGTAATGTATCGTAATTAACACACCAAGTATACCATGCCACAAGTTGAAAAACTCAAGCAAATAAGCAGAAGAATTAATCATATTAATATTCTTAGTTTTTACAATCATTACATTGAGCTTAAATATCTCATCAGATACATATCCCTTTCCCATAAACATCCCATTTTTTTTGTCACAATGACCTTATGAGATTCAAACACCATTCGAAATCCATTCTTGTTTAGCAATAAGCCAGAAACATAATTCTTACCGATGTATGGAACATGGAGTACATTGTTTAATGTAAGCTCGTTCCCAAAGGTCATCTTTAGTTTGACATATCCTTGCCCTTGAATGGATAATGTGGTAGAATTACCCACGAAGATCTTCTCTCCATCTTTCACTACTTCAAAGGTAGTGAATAGCCCCTTATCTGAGCATACGTGCCTTGTTGCACTAGTGTCAATCCACCATTCCTTTGGGTTTGATCTCACCAAGTTTACCTCATAAATGACTGCACATAAGTCAATGTCAAAGATATCATTAGCCATGTTTGCCTCACAATTTCTATTTCTTTTTGAAAACATATAGTCTGGGGCTTTATGCTCTATTCTCTAACAGTTAAAACAAATCCCTCTGAAGCTTGACTTCTTCAAAGTTTCTTTTCTAGGTCCCAATTTAGACCATTTATCTAGCTTGCCCTTGCCCTTATTCTTATTGTGTTTGGAACTTTCATCATATCCCATCACATTAGCCTTGGGTGCTAATAGAATATAACCTCTTTTAGAAGAAGCCTTGTTGTCTTCTTCCACTTTGAATATTATTAACAAGTATTTCAAAGAAACTTCCCTTCGCTTGTGCTTAAGGTAGGCCTTGAACCCTACCCCTATCTATGAAAGGGGAAACTTTTCAATAATAGATGAAACTTGGAAGGTTTCACTAAGTACTATCCCTTCATTATATATCTCTGTTATGATATCTTGGATTTCATTTGTTTAACTACATAACGATTTAGAGTCCACCATCTTATAATCAAGAAAGCGACCAACAAAATATATTTTGTCACCGACATTTTCAGTTTCATACTTATGGTCCAATGATTCCCACAGTTTCATACTTATGGTCCAATGATTCTCATAAGTCTTTGGTTGCCTGTTCCTTATTGAACTTATTGTACAAGGAATCGGTTAGATTATTCAAAATATAGTTTTGACATATATAATCAAAATGCTTTTATGCTTAAATAGCACTAGCAGACTGAAAATCTTGTTCACTCTCGGATTGATTGGGAGCTTCTTCAGTCAAGAACCTTCCTAATTCAAGGTGATGAGATAAAACATCATCTTACTCATCCATCTCTTGAAGTTCAGGTCATTAAACTTCTCTGATTTCTCTACCACAACATGGTTCATTGGAAAAAAATTTGGTAACATTGGGGTTACCCCATAATCCATAAAAGGCCTCATCATTTGGCTCACAATAGAACCACCCATAATGGGGTCAACAACATTCACATTTGAATTTTTAGTTCGGGATACTCGAGTGATCATTTTAGATTCCATAATTTTTTCTTTACTTTTTCTGTTAAATACACAAATAGTAATACCAGTTTTAAAAATCACTGAATAAAGTTTTAAATTAAAAAATATGTATTCCATGAATAAGTAATAAAAATATGTTAATTTAGTAATTTTATTAATTATAGTGATTAAATAATTTTAAAAATAAAAAAATTATTTATTTATAAAATTATAATATATATATAGTAAAAATAAAATCCAAATATAAAGTAAAAAAATTAATATTAGTAACACAAAATAAATATACTTAATATAAAAATAATAGTATAAAAACATTACAATTATATAAAATAATTAATGATAACAACAATAGAGAAAGTAATGAAACCAAGTAAAAATAAAGTGGAAGTAATTTAATATAAGAACAAAATTAATAAAAATTAATATTAAATAAATGATGAAAATAATTAATAAAGATGTAAAAATTGAACGGTAATTATAATAGAATATATATAGTAGAAAAAATGTATAATTGAATGGATAAATATAACATATTATAAATAACTGTTTGCCTCAAAATATTTGTTAATTTTTTTTTAACTTTTTGTCCAAAAAATAAGGGAGAAAAATTATCTTAAGATTGTAAAAAATAACACACTCACAAAGAATTTAAGAATAAAATTATTTTATTGAAATTAGAAATATATATATATATATATATATATATTATAAATACAAAATTTAAATAATATATAATTTAAATAAGAAAGATAAAATAATAATCGAGTTCTGTGTATCACACAATGTCCTTAAGATAATTTTTTCGTTTACTGTGCGTGTTTTGATAACAACAAAAACTTATCTCCCATGATACAACAATTAAACAATAATAAATTTATACCACAATTTTTTATTCAACAAACTTTAAAGTGTTCGAACTCTATTAAAGAAACCTAACTCTAGATAAGAAATATTCAACAAAAAAATAAAAATGAAAATAATGAAAATAATTTTTCTTTTACCGCTCATTATGGGTGTTTGATAATGAAGGAAATTTATCTCCTAAGATATAATGATTAAAAAATAATAAACTTACATCACAGTTTATTATTCAATAAACTTTCCCTTCTCTTTTCTTCTCAACACTTCTCTCTTTCTCTTATTTTCGTTTTGTTTTCCTTATTTTTTGAACAGGTATATATAGATATACCCATAATAAATAAAAAAGAGTTTTTTCAATTCAGAAACGAAAAATATTTTTTTAAAATTTAGAAATAGACATAGAACGGAATTGAAATTGAAGCAGAGAAATGGGAAAAGTTTGGAGAATGAGGTAATCTTGGTGGACCTCCACTTTTCCATGGGATGAACTATGCTTATTGAAAATCATAAATGTGGATCTTCTTGTGGTCCCAAGGAGACTTTGTGTGGCTTTTTGTTGAGAATGCTTGGATCTATCTAACTAAAACCCTATATGATAATACTATTATACCTAAACTATTGATTGAGTAGACGAAGGAAGAATCCTAGGAGTATAAATGGAATAATAAAGGTTTATATGATATTATTAGGGCTATGACACCTGATGAGCTTATAAGAATTCAGAGTTGTACAACTTCTAAACAAGCTCAGGATATTCTAGAGACAACTCTTGAAGGTACTTTAGCAGTTAAGAGGTCCAAAATGCTAAAGTTGAATAAAGACTATGAACTGTGCATTATGCAAGAAGATGAGACTTTCAATAAATTTTATGCATGGTTCTCCAACATTATTAATTGCTCATACAACCTGGGTAGACCCTATTACTAAAGAAAAAAATTGAAAAGATAGTTGTCAACTATCTTATAAGTTACATGACATAGTTATAGTACTTGATTCAATGTACAAACCTAATGAGCTTATAGTAAATGAGCTAGTTGGTGACTTGCAAGTCTTCGAACTGCATCACCTGTTATTAAGACCAGAGAAATCTACTTCTGAGAAGGGAAATATTTTAGCACTCATGATTTCCTAGGGAAGTGGTCTTAGTAATGATACAAATGCTAGTTCTGTTAATTACGAATATAATCTTGATGAGAAAGAAATGGATTTCTTTGTTCCAAGATTCTTCAAAAGAAAGAAACTCTTCTTTGGGGGTATTAGAAAAGGTAGTTTGAGCTTTAAAGGCTCAAATTTTGTAAAAGTTGATGATGAGTGAGATAATGAATCTAAGAAATTAAGAAAAAAGGTACTTAAATAAGATCAGATGCTTTGAATGTGAGAAGCCTGGTCATATTGCACCAAAAACAAAAATGCACAAATAAGCATGATATGAAGGGTAAGGTTATTATTTCAGACAATAGTAACAGTAAAGATGAGGATGACAAAGGCGAGTAGGATGGATTTCTTGATTCATACAATACACTCTTGTTAGAGCATGTCAAATTAGAAAAAGCTAAGAAAAATTCTTTGAAGAGCCTAGATGAAAAGGTACGCGGGAGTAAAGGAAGTCTTCAATTGATGATCAATAAAACGATCTCACTAATAGGTGTGATGTTATTCAATATAGGCATTTAGATTTGTAAGAAAAGTTGGACATAAATCTTAAGAAGATGAAGACACTTGAGAAGTAATTGAAGTGTTCCACCTCTGATAAAGCTACACCTTTTGTGTCAATCATGATCTCTTGAATGATTAGAAGGATGAAATTGAATAGTTGAAGAAGTAGATAATTTTCCTTGAAAGTGCCAAAGAGTATCTGGCTTATGCTCTCACTGAGAAAGAAGTGAAGTGGAAAAATTGAATAAGAGAGTTAGGATTCTCAACAATTCAGCTACTTACCTAGAATCATTCCTTAAGGAAAAAGAAATTTGATTATAACTTTAAAGAATAAACTCTATGTGAGTTAAAAAGAACTAGCTCAGTCTTTCTCTATGATAAACAAAATGATTTTGGTTCCCATAAATTAAATGAAATTATTTGTAACACTAGGGATAAATGCGATATTGGGTATAATGAAGGGGTTTATACTTCTATTGCTATTGCTCCTAAGTTTTCCAAGTCTACTGATCAAGATTCTAACTTAAAGCCAGTTGTTTCCACCTTTAAAAGTAAGTGGAGTGTCACATTCTGGCATGGTTACTCTAGCACATTCTAGCATGGTTCCTCTAGCAAGGTGAACCATTTCCCTAAAGCTAGCACTTTTTATCACTCTAGTGGTGATTTATTGCCTCTACTGATGTTATACCTACTTGTCACTACTAGGTGAACTAGGACATATGAGACCTCACTATAGAAAATGAACTTCTCATCCTCGTATAAAAGTTAACATAAGCACATCTTCTTTCTCTCCTCTACATATAACTCTTTGGAGTCAAGGACCCAGATTCTCTAATTTCATTTATCGTACTTATTATCATTGGGGCACTACTAGCCATCTTACTAGGAAGTGCCCTAGATATGTGAGGAATTCATCTCACAGTACTTCACCTTATTCACCCTCACCTACTACTTGTCTAGATGTATTTATTTATTATGGCTTATCTGAGCATGTTCACGCAAGTTGCATTATGCACCTAAGTTATAGTACGAAAAGAAATAGATCTACTTTAAAAAGTCTACCTGGCCCAATTTATATGGATTACTCTACTAAATTTTCCAAAAACTATAAATATAATAGACAATAAGTTCCATATATACCTTATGCTCATATGAGTCAAATATTATCTCCTAACTCAATTTCCACTCAGAAACTCTTTAAAAAAGAAGGATGTTATTTGATCACTATTTTTGGATGATCTATTTGTGGTTAAGCGATTTTTTTTTCTCTCTCTTATGTTTGTATTACTTCTGTGTATGATCTTTGTGTTATTTTTTTGTTTGTCAACTTGCTTTATCTCCCTTTGTTGCTTTACAAATGTTGTGGTTGTCGTATTAGCACTCTCTTTTTCTCCTTTCTATCTCTTTCTAGGATAATCATGCAAGTTTTCACATCATGTTATCTTACTATAAGTAAAATGAATTTAATAGAGACTTTGTTCTTTTTGGCATGCAATTGACGTGAGTTGAAGTGTGGTTGTTTTCACATACGCATTCTTTGAGCGTTTGTATAACTAAATTCTTGTCTTGAATTTGAGAAAAACTTTTTATCTTACATATGCCATAACCCTATGATGTAAGGATATTTTGAGAAATTTGTGTGGATTTCTTGCTTAGATGATTTGTATGTGATGAGAAGAATCGGGATTGCCAAAAACTTTGATGCCATCCCCACAACGTTATTATTACAAACAGCTAGCACAGTTAACTTGAATAAAAATAAAATCAATTCATTTTAGAGATTTTTACCTATTTAATATTTCGCAAGCATAACAATGTTATTATTATATCATTTTTACAAACAGCTAGCACAGTTAAATTTAATCACAGACAAATTAAATATAACATGTAAGAATAAAGCATAAAAAATAACTGGAAAGAAAATAAAATCCTTACAGTACTTCGATGCTATTCTCGTTGCTAGAAAACCTCCAAACGGAATTTGCACTCCCATTTATTGAATCAAAAAGCTAATAAATTACAAAAACATAACTAGTTCTTCCCAAAGAGGGAAGAACTCTAAAACTAAGAAAAACTAGCTAAAACATAAGAAAAACTAAAAAAAATCTAAAAACTAAGAAATGGAGAGAAAGAAAGAAGAGAGAAGTGTGTTTTGAGGTGTGGTATGAAGTGAAGAGAAGGGGGTATTTATAGGTGAGAATGGAGAGAAAAAGTGGGTGAAAAAATGTTAAAAAATGGTGAAAACGCGTAGTGCATGGTGAGGTCATTGATGACGTCGGCATGACGTCATGAAGCGGCTGCGCACGTGAAAAATGAGGCAAAATGGCGTCGGCGCGCGCGATTGGGCGTGCACGCGCGCGAAGGCACCTGGCGCGCGCACGCGCGTGAAACGATGACCGCGGCCGCGTGCTGGAAGGAAAGCGCGCGGCGGATGCGCGTTAATCCGTGCTACGCGTGGCTGCGCGGCTTCACGGCAACCGGCGGTGATCTTCTCCTTTTTGACATTTTTGACCTTTTTGACCCATCTTGTCCAATTTTTCTATATTTGTTGACCTTTTCTCATTTATTTATTTATATATTTGTGATGTATTGCTTCCAGTATTCCTATTTGAGTCTTTAAGTGACGTTTTTAAGCGAAAATACCTGAAAAACAATAAAAATACCCGTGATTCCGAAAAAGACAAATTTATATAAATATATGATAAAACATATAAATATATATATTTTTAATCAATTAATGTGCATAAAATCATGGTAATTTTAGTGCTTTTTGAGCACTCATCAGTATGTTTCTAACAAGCTTTAGAATCCACTTTAGTGTAACTTAAGACGAAATCCTAGGTACTATATAGATAGAGAAATAATTTAGCCTTTTTTTAGATTTTTTGAACTTTTTAAGCTACCATTGTTTATTTGTCCTTAGTGACACCCTTTGAGCCATTTTATTATTTCTTCATTTCTTTGTACCTGAATACTAGCTTAACAGAAATGACTAATCCCTCTTATCTTGCACACCTTTAGTTGAGTTTCTTTATGATTTTTTGTTAAGCTTTCTTAATTTGTGAATGTTTGTCTTCTCCCCTGGTTAAAGAAAAAAGAAAGTTAAAACGAAATAGAAAGAAAATAAAAATAAAAATGAGGGTTGTTAGTGAATGAAATTTAAGTAGTGATGGGAAAATAACCTAAATTTGAGAATGTCTGTGTTCGAAATTTGAGAAAAAAGGAAAAAGAATCTAAGTTTGAGGGTTCATTATATGTGATTTTGAACTCTTTGCTTTAGTTCATTTGTATTTGGTCAACAAATAGTGTGTTTTAGCTTAAAAATTTATTTTCTCTACTTTCTATTCCTCAGCCTATCTTTACATGCTTTGAAAGACCTATTGATTTCATCTAGGTTGGCATCTACATTAGTGGAAAAGGAGGCTAAATGTAGACTTATGAAATTTGGTCTACTTGAGTCTATATTTCTATTTGTTTGATTCACATAAGCATATCTTGATTGCATATAGAGTAAAAAAGTTTAGCATAACACATAGAATTCACATTTTCAAAATTTTAGTCATACCCTTACCTAAATGCATTATGGATTCATTATCATGTGGATTTTTCTATTGCATGTGTTGGTTATTCTCAAAGAGCCCTCTAGTTTTTGAACATGCTTGAAACTAGTTTTTTTTTCTTTCAAGCATTGTCGTGTTGGTTCCAAAGACCCTTTCCACTCTAGTAGTTCTTCTTTGGATATGTTGTTCTCCATGTTTTCTTTGTTTGGTAGAGATAAAAACATTATTCCCTTTGAACCCTACAACTCCTTTGAACAATTTTCTAATAAAATTATCTTTTTACAATTATTGTACCACCTTCTTCTTTTTATGTTGTTGGATAGTCTTCTCGCTCTGGTGTTCATAGGGATGTTGTTGCTAAAGAGGGAGATAGAGTGTGCTGAACTTAATTTATGTCTATTTTGTTATTTCTTGTTTTCTTCCATTTTGGGAGATTTTTGAGATTGTAGAATGCATAACATGTTTACTGCCTCACATGCATATCTTTAGGGGAAGAGTGTGTGTACAATGCATATTTTCAGGAGAAGTGTCGTGTTTGTTTTGCATCCTTGTTGTTTGTCTAGTTTATGAATTTGTTTTATATTGTTTTGTTCTTATAATGCTTCCTTCTTCTTGACATCGCTTTGTAAGAACCATTCATAAATAAGACTATTATCATGACATGTAGCATAAATAGTTTGAATTCTCTTATTTCACATGTCTTCTTATGTGTTTATCTGATTCCTTATTGTAGTGAGTTATTGCATGTTTCTCATATGTAGTTGATATCTTGGTTTTTATTCTTGAAATGCATGACACATGTATTCTTTGATAAACTGTGATGTCTTTTCATATGTGTGTGCATAGTATGGGTGAGGTTGTAGGATTGAATATGCCCAAATGTTGTTAGGAAAAGATAGTTGAATTGCTAGGAGTGTATCAACTTGGAAAGTTGTTAAACTTCTAATCTACTTCTTCTTAGGGATTCATTGAATCATTTATATGCCATTGGTGTTTGATCGCTCGTCTTGCCAATGTGTTCTAAGCACATTGCGAAGCCCCATATGCCCTCTTACAACACGTTTATAGGTGGAGCTCCATGCTATATATCACATTTGGGATATGTTTAATGCATGCACTTCTCTTGACTTGTTTATGTATTTAGTTTCTTTCTTGTTGTAAGCTTTTACCTTGTTATTGTTTGGTTATTATTCTTTATCCTTTTTGTATGATTGTATGCGATAATTCTTATTATGTTTTCTTTAATCTTATCTACAGTGTTGCATTAGTGTTAGGATTATAACATATTTGTATGTCTTTTCTCCCTTATATAGGGGAGTACTTTTGACTTTCATTGCCAAAAAAGAGGAAAAGTTTCTATGCACAACTATATGTTGGTTGCAATACTGTGTATTGGATTGGTTATGAGTGTAGGATTGTACTACATATTCTTGTCTGACTTGCATGCATTTAGAGGGAGTCTTGCATGAAGTTAGAAGGAGTTGTGCATTTATAGTTGTGTTTGTACCTATCATTGTGTACCTGTGTAGGGGTAACATGATAGTTTGTGGATAGGCTACCTCTTATTCCTACATGATACGTTCATGGGGTATGTGTTTTTTGTGTATGTGTAGGTTATAGGTGTAAAGTGAAGTCTTTGAGCGTTATGTGCTATATATAGTAGTGTTGAGACCATCGTGTTTCAGACTGACAGAATGAAAGAGCTATTTCATGAAGATGAATGGAGTATTCAAGATGGGATGCACTTGGAATAGGTGTATTTTTTGGGTTTTGGTATGTGCCATTGTGTTGTTCATGGGAACAAATAATTTTAGGACATCTTCGAGATCATCTCATATTTGATGAGTTTATGTATTTAGTTGTGCAGTGTTTTGACATGGAAAGCTAAAGGGGAGAATTTAAGTCCCATTGTACTTATGTATATGTGTTGGCTTCCTATATGCAAAACATGATATCTGTTTTTTGTTACTCAGTGTTATGTCTTCCTCTGTGTACGGTTGGGTATTGTGAATCAGTAATGCATACACACACATAATTAGAAACACTTTGTATGCAAATATATTCACAAACACCATGAGGTTGGTTTTCGTTGTATGCATGCTAGGTTGAAAATGTTGTTTTTGGTAAGCGAGTGTGCGAGTAAGTCGATGTTGTCACTTGTATTTTTGGTTTGTTTAGGCTACGGGTATTTAGAGTTTTTACTTGCTAATTTTTTTAAAAAAAATGTGACTTTTTAACATCTTAACATGGACCTCGCTACCACCCTTGGTAAGGTGGATGGCGAAGTGGAAAATCCAAGCATTATAAATACCTCCCATTTCTCTTTTTCCTTACCCATTGTTTCATAGCGAAAACTTTTCCAAAATTCACACTAAGATTTATATCTATTTTTGAAATTATTTTAGAGAGCTTAAATTTGAGAATGAGTCATTTTGTGGTTAGTTATCAAATCATTATTTTTGTGAGTATGTGGTTTGACTGTGTCTCCTGTACACAATTTGATATTTGTAATGAATTAGGTGTCGCATGAGGTTGAGAGTAGTTATACTTCTAGTTATTGATCTATAGTTTTCAATCACACCACATTGGATGGTGTCGGTTGTAAAGGATAGTCAAGTTCGCGGGTTGTACCAAACGGTTGCAAAAACAGCAAGTAAAGAGCAGTAATAGGTAGTTTGGACGGAGGTTCTCGGTAGAGGTAATAGTGGTTTTATTGTCTTTCAAAATTGTAACTGTTTTATTATTTAGTGAATCATTTGTTGATTAGTGGTTACCTTAAGCAACTCGAGGATGTTATCACATAAATACAGTTTCTATGTGGATTTATCTCATTATATCTCTTGTTATGCATGATTAGTTTTTGAGCTAGCATTCTTTGAGTTTGATGCGTGTATGTTTCAATACACTAAAACATAAACGTTAATTAGAAAGCATTTATTGTTTATTTGCTTTTTGCTTGATATGTAATATCATTTGTTACAAGTTATCTGCATTGTTTAGTATCTGTATTTCTGTTGCATGATCTATATGAGTGTTTATTTCTTGTTTGTGAGAGTTAAAGGTTGAATCCTTAAGGAGTTTGCATCTCCTTAAATTGGTTTTGTATTAGGTCGTGGACTTTTTCAAAATCCTTAACACACAAATAATCACCATAAAATTCAACACAAGTTATTATCAATACATAATTTGTTCAAAAATAACCAAATTGATGACACTTGAGGTGTATGTAATAAATTTCTTAAAACAAGCCTGTGATTATTCAAACATGAATCAACATGTCCTAACTGCTTGATTTTAAGTTGATGGCCATTACCTACTGTGACTCAATTCTTTCCAGAATATGCAGATCCTTCATGAAGACTCCTACTATCATTAGTCTAGTGATGAGAAGCTCCACTCTCCAAAATCCAACCATGCTCAACTTCAGTTGAAGAATCATTATGATCTGCTACAAATGTAGTAGCATTCCCACCAGATTGTTTAAGAAGCATATCTCTTACCTGGAACCAATTAACAGCAACATAACCAGCATTAGAACATATTTGACATTGTGATCGATCACCATTTCTGTATTCGGGTATTTTTTTACTTTTGCACCCATCATTCTTGTGCTTCATTTTTGTGTTACTATTAGACCCACTCACTCCAGATAAGAACTGATGCAAATTCCATGGTAGAGAGTAGATTGAGACTGTGCAAAAAAAACCTTGAGAAGGTCTCAAGCTTAACTTACCAAACTTAGCAACATATGCTTGCAAATGGGCTTGTTCGGAGATGAAATTTTGTTTGTTTCTCCTCTCATGAATTTACATCATGCTATGCAATTCATCAACATCAGTGAAATTAGTTTTCATAAGTGCACTAGTAACAAAATCAGCAAAATCTCCATTGAACCCACCTAGAACTAGTAACATCATATATGTATCATTAAATAAGAGCACCAATAGACGCCAGATGATGTGCTAATTTCTTAGCCTCAAGCATATAACCATTAACAGATAGATCACCTTACTTGAAATTCTGAAACTGAGACCCAAGATCAAGAAGATGAGACCTGGAGGTAGTCAGAAACTTTTCCAATGTTACCCACATTTCAATAGCTATGGGTATGTGAGTTAGATTTGGTCTCACCTCTATAGAAATTGAGCCACTAATCCAACTTTTCAACAAATTATAGTAACACAAAGATAATCTTCTAACACATATGTGAAGACAACATTCTCCATTTGCTCCTTCCACATTAGATGATTAGTATTATCCAACTTCAGAGAAAAAGAAAGGTTAACTGGAAAAGATGTCATTACTTGAGAAATAGATGGTGTGGAAGCAACATTGATGGACGGAGTGGTCCCATACCTAGCCCAAGAATCATCAGAAGTTTGTGACTTATCGCTCGGTGTAAGATCAGCGATGGTCAATACTCAAAACATCTCTGGTAGCTCTGATACCATAAAAATACAAAAGAAAAAAAATCTAGTAGCTTTGAGTGAAATATAGTGAATGAACTGAAGACCATTTATCATTCAGTGATAATATATATATATATATATATATATACAACGACTTTACAAATGATTCAAATGCATACGCATGTAAACACCTATACAAGTCATAACTAACTCTGACAATATTCTCAGCAATGCCGTGAGTCTAGCTATAATAATACTACACTCTACAATAACAAACTTTTCAAGAGAACATAATGAGTACATTATATTCCACTATTTATAACATCGTTATTTTCTTATATATCTTACCCAAAGCTAAGTGTAGTGTAGTGTGTCTTGGCCTGAGTTGGCAGCACCATGTTGACTGTAGATTATTAGGTCATTATTCAGCTCCCCCCTGGTTATATATTCATCAAATGAAAACAATATTCTAAAATAATTTGAAAGACGTTATAAAATGAATTTAGGATAAAGTGACAAACCTGATGATATCCACGAGGTGATCGTGTTGGGGTGGAAGAACGGGAAGCATCATATCCATGATTTCTTTGAAAATCTCTTATTCTCTTAAGCTCTGGAACTATTTCTTTGCCAAGGTCAGGCCTGTCTTTCTTTCTTAATTCAGTGCACCTTAATGCCAAATTGGCAAATGCTAGACTTTCTTCCATAGGCCAATCTAACACGGATCGATCTAACATCTCTGGAAACTTGCCTCTTTCAATAGCCATCCTAACATGGTGTGTGAGTCCCATAGGAGGCTTAGCTGTGATAATTTGTAGTAACATTATACCAAAAGAATATATATCTGATTTTGTAGTTAACATGCCTGTCTGCTGGTATTCTGGATCAATATAACAAAAAGTTCCTGCTGCAGAAGTCAAGTGATATTGGGTAACTTGATCAGCTACAGATGGAGGAACCAATCGTGCTAGACCGACATCACTTATTTTGCTCACAAAATTTCGATCAATAAGTATGTTGGCTGGTTTAAGATCTCTATGGACAAGGGGTTCTGGCTTTGTTTGGTGAAGAAATGATAATGATGTTGCAATATCTGCAGCTATCTTAAAACGTCTTCTCACTGAAATTGGAGGTGTGTTCCCTCTTCGAAAAAGTCTATCTTCCAAGCTTCCATTGTGCATGTATTCATATACTAAACATCCATACTCGGGGCAGGCTCCAAGGAGAAGGACCATGTTGGGATGTCTAATACAGCTTAAAACCTCCACCTAATAAATACACATGTAAGTTTTATAGGATTTTCCATACAATATATTTTGCAATGTCATATTTCAATTATAAAATGAAAGTTTTCATTATACCTCTTGTTGGAATTGCTTCATTCCTTGAGCAGCATCAGGTCTTAAGACTTTGATGGCAACTTGAGTATGATGAAGTAAGCCTTTATACACAGGTCCATAACCACCTTCTCCAATTTTTTCTGATTCAGAAAACTTATTGGTAGCATCTTCAATTTCTTCAATGCTGTACTTTCTATAACGACAATCATTATGTGACAAAGTATTCAATGCTCGATTCTTTTGTTCTGCCTCTTGTTTTGCTTTTAACTCTGCATATCTTCTTCTTTGAGCTTCCTTCTCAGCTAACTTTCTTGCCACCTCAGCTGCTTCAATTGCAGCTTTATATTTTGCCTTCTCTATCTCTGCCATTGCAAGGGCAGCCTCTTCAGCAACCCTGGCTTCCTCTACCCTTCGTACCTCTTCCATCTTCCACTGACTCAATTCGTTTGCCTTATTTTTTGCTGATATTGCTTCTTTGCATGCAGAGCTATACATGTCCATTGTTTGCTTTAATTCAAGCTTTAATCTTTTCATCTCTGCTTCAAGATCTCTCTGTTATTTATATATATAAAACATTAAATAATATGTTGTGGTTAAAGCGAACATATATAATTAGGTGTTTATATGTATTAATTAATATTACCGCTGATAATCTTCCTGAAGCTTCTGTTGGAGAAGTTGGCATACTAATGCTAAAATCTAAATTTTGAGTTGAAATATCAATGGATCCAAATGCACTACGAAATGATGTAGAAATTTCATTATCATCAGGTAATGAATCAGGGCTATATGAAGGCCTTGTCCCATGGCTTTGAGTGTCAATATGATCCAATGACAGATTTACCGGAGTACTTCTCGCTCTATCCCGTATTGGTGTTGTCATTCTCTCTGATCCTGAACTTCTCCATCCTGCTTTCGAACCTACCCTGCTTTTTTAACATGTTACGTAACACGTTAGACACACACACACACACACATTAAACATACAATTTTTTACACTTTTATGTATCAACGGTTGAAATTGAAAGGCAATTAAGCCTAGCTATTTCATGTTGTTTACAATAGGCTTGGCTTACCCTATATAAATAACATCATTTTCTTACCTAGCTCCTCCATTCTCTACTTCACTATGATCATGTGGACTATGAGGTGGGAGACCATGAGGAATAGTTGAGTGCTTTGGTGGAGCAATAGTATTAAGTACAGGTCGTTGTGCAGTTCTAGCTGATACAAGCTTGTTTTTCGAAACTACATACACAGAGCAAAAATCTGGTGCAGATTTCAATATGCTATATGGAACGTCATTGTTTTTAAACTTCCTGTTGTAGTCATATATATAACACAAAATCAATGGATTTACATTTAACAAACAAAATAATCTTGAATAGTACTACTACTTAGATAAATTTGAATTTGCATGTATATTTATTTAACCTTGTTATTGCATTTCTTGTTGACGCACCAACAACAATGCTGTTTATGTAGTTCTTGTTTATATAATCCAAAATTGCTCTTGAAACATCGTTATCTTCAAGACATACTTCTTTCATTTGTACCTGCAATTAATTATTGTTTCAAAATATATTAAAATCTTTTTTTTTTAATTATTATATTATCCGAGGAGGAAGTCATGCATTTTCGCTTAATCAAAAATATTTTTACATAAAGTATTAATTAAAAAAAGAAAATTGAAAATATAAGATTACCGCTTTACGAGCACAATAGGTGCGGAAAGAAGCAAAAACATCAGCTTCAGTCAAATCTCCAGCACTACTTGAACTCTCTGTATATATATAATAATTAATTAAAAAAGAAAAATCAAAATAATATAACGTAAGGCCAAAAATGAATGCATTAATTAAACAAACATGATTATTTTAAAATTAATATTAATTACCTACGGTAGTTTTGGTTTTAAAAACGTGAATTAAGATAATATAAGGATTTCCACCAACAAGATGATCAATAGCCCATTTGAGAGCAGCATTGCTGTTCTTATTATCTCTATCCAAGGCAACTCCTACAGAATTTATGGGTAGAATTCCATCATCTTTTTTTGTTTGAGGAGCCATTTTTTTTCTTTTTCTTTTCTTAATATAAGCAATAAACAATAGTAATAAACGTTAGTAAAATAATAATACGTGAGGAAAGAAGCTAGCTTTGTATAGCTCCTTTCTCTTTTCCCATCACAAACACCAAATATTATCATGTAGGGTTTAAAAAACTAGAAACTGAAATAACTGACTTTTAAATATATACATATATTTGGCTTGATTTTGACATTTTCATCTTGCTATGTTTAAATTAACAATGGTCAGACTTTGTTTCTTTATTTAGTTACCAATTACAATTAATTAGGAAATTTGTTATTGTTTAACTACGTGTAATACAAACCACAGACAATTAGCAAACTAACGATATATAGCTAAAAGATTTTACCTTGGATAATATATAGACCACATGACTTGTAACTTTTCTTATTACATAATCATCACCGATACATATGACAAATTTGTGATAAATACAAAGTAGTAGTGTAGTTAAAAGCAATAAATTTGTATCAATTTCAATAATTTTGTTCCCTGATATAAATATCTGACAGAATTGGCTTGCTCCCAGTTGCTTTCTTGATGTGTGAAATCCTTAATTAGATTAATTAATCTATTTTATCAACTTTGTCGAGAAGGATATTATAGTCTTTTAGCTTTAACTCTATTTAAACTATTATTTTATTTGTATTTTATTTAATTTCTGAATAATAAAAACCTTTTAACCTTTATTCTTCTATTCAAAATTGTATTCTTGAATTCTACAACATACATATCAGGAGATTTCCAGCAGTAAAGAAAATGTGAGATGCCTTCACATGTCCTTTATATTGTACCAAAGTATCTAGTGAGGTTGCTGAGTTGTTGCTAAATGTGTTGGGTGGTAACCCACATCATTAAATATTTTATGTAGGGGTGATATATACATGTTGCTGAGTTAATTATTTATTTATGAATAGATAAGCAATTCACTTTTGATATTTTAGTGCTCAAGCTTGTGTTTGGCGCATTGGGGGCTATCTTGAGTGAATTTTAACATTTTTAATTTACCAAAAACCTAAACTTCTTTTACAAGTTTCTCATGCCTACCTTGAGTAAATTTTTACATTTTAAATTTTCATTAATTAAAAACATAATTATTTGACCACACTATATAATATACATATTTTAATTATATCTACTAACTCAAATATTTATTTACACAATTATTATATTACCATACATTTATAACCCCCACAAAATGTGCCATAAGTAGACACGTACATTGATCAAATAATTAATCAAATATATTTCCAATCATCTTAAGTATCCTCCATAACATCACTTGACAATGTTTATTATATATAATTGAACTCTCGTTACAACAATAATTACTAATTGATTATCATAGATTACATGTGCTTCTAGTATCTTAAATGTAAAATAGGTAAAGAAGATCTTACTTATTGTAATATAACCTCTTTATCGAGCATAATTGTATGATAATCTTAAACAATATATATTATTAGGGATTAAGTCCAAACTAGATATGTGTTAAATGAGTGACATATTAAAACTGTTACTAGAAAACATATTTTGTATATATTATGAGTCAGTCCCGTACTATCAACCATCATATAAAATATCTTAACTATATGTCTCTATTTCAACAAATTTGAATCATGATTACTCAATTTTAAATGGATATATACCCTACTAGTAAATCAATTGAGCTTTAAAATTGGAGAACGGTAGGCTCAAGACCGAGGTAGATAAATTAAAAATTGAGCTATCTAGACTCAAGGCTCTCCCTTTATGAAGAGACCAAGTGTGAGCCTGCCTCTTATAAGGAGCAACTATTAAGCTCAAGCTCGAGAGAGAAGGAACCTGACTAAAATGGCCACTCTAGTTGATAGGGAGTCCCATTGGGTGAATTTTTATATGATGCAATTTGAAGGGGTCTTCCTCAAAGTGATGGGTGTTTTTAAGGAATTGGAACATTTTATACTCAACTCAAGCTTAGCCCTTACCAAAATAGAGGTTAGTATCTACAAAAAATTTATCAAGATTTTGGCCTAGTTTTTTCCCTTTATGGAGCAGACAAACGACTCAGACATGGGCCATGCATCCAAGTGCTTTGTGAACTTTTAACATTTTGGGAGCCCAAGTTCTATATTAATGGATTTTAAAAGCTTTGTAAGCTCGAACAATAAATTTTTATTTTCAATAGAATGCACCTGTGACACTATATCAATGTAGTTTATCTTTGAAAAAACAAACTTGTAGGGCTCCGTCAACGAAATAGACCCCTGGCCTAACCTAGGTAACTAATGTAGTGTGGTTTACTCAGTCTATAACCAAACATAGGATGTTAGGGGAGAGTTATTTACCTGGTATGTGACCAAGAAGATCAACTTTCTTTAAGTATTAGAGCGCTCTATCTAGTTCTTGACCGAGGTGATCAACTTATGACATTTAATATTGGAGAAGAGTGCTCTACCTAGTCTGTGATTGAGGTGATCAACCCTTTCTTAAGTGTTAGAGCATTTTACTTGGTTTTTGACTAAAATGATCAACTCATGACACATAATGTTGGGGAAGAGCGCTCTACCTGATCTATAACCAAGGTGATCAACTCTCTCTTATGTGTTAGAGCGTTCTACCTAGTTCTTGATCGAGGTGATCAACTCGTGACACATAATATTGAAAAATAGAACTCCACCTGATATGCGATCGAGGTGATCAACTCTCTCTTAAGTGTTAGAGCATTCTACCTAGTTCTTGATCGAGGTGATCAACTCATGACATGTAATATTAAGGGATATCGTTCTACTGGGTTAGTGACCGAGGTGATCAAATCTCTCTTAAGTGACAGAGTGTTCTACCTAGTTCTTGACCAAGTCGATCAACTCATGACATGTAATATTATAGAAGATCTTTATACCTGGTCTATGACTAAGGTGATCAACCCTCCCTTAGTGTCAGATTGCTCTACATGGTTCTTGATTGAGGTGATCAACTCATGACATGTAATATTGGAAGGGAGTCATTGCTTTCAAAATGTCACATTATATATATATATATATATATATATATATATATATATATATATATATATATATAGGGATGGTACATGAAGATGGTAAATCAAAGTACATTAGAAGTGGTACCTTTTCAGGTGTTGAGCATTCCAACTGGCATTATCCTTAGCTTCCTCAATGTTTCTCAATAAGTAGGCCTCTTCTGATGTCATCTTGACTATTTGGTATAGGCACCTCCAATTTGCACCCAACTTTCCATCCATCTATTCCTTCTTGCTAGGGACTACCCTTTTGAGAACCCAATCACCTAGGGTGAAAGTTTTGAAGGGCATGACCTTATTCTGCTATCTATTACTCTCATTTTTTTCTCGACTATCCTCCTCAAGGTTTCATCTCTTTTTTCTTCTATAAGGGTTAGTTCAATGGCTCTACTTGTGGAATTTTGGTCCTCTGTTAGAGATGATCTCATACTAGGCACTATGATCTCAATTGGTATCACAGCCTCAGCTTCAAATACTAGCTAGAAAGATGTCTCATTAGTGGTATCCCGGGGACTAGTTCTGATAGCCCATAATGCCCCAGGTAGCTCCTCAATGCATCTTTCTTTAACACCCTTCAACTTATTCTGTAATAGGTTGATTATCAACTGTTAGAAGGCTCTATCTGACCGTTAGCTTATAAATAATATGACATTGAATGGCACATCATGATGTTTTAATTGATGAAAAACTTTTTGATGTTACGGCCTGTAAACTGTCTTCCATTATTAGTAAAAAAAACTCCTTGGGCAAGATGAAGTGACAAATTATGGATTTCCAGATAAATAGAATCACTTCCTCTTCCCATATCCTTCCTAGAGGTTCTTTCTCAATCTACTCGAAAAAATAATCAATGGTAACCAATAAAAACTTCTTTCAGCCCCTTACTTAGGGTAAAGGTTCTAGTATATTGATGAGCGAAAACCGGTATCGCCGATTCTACCAATACTTTGGTTTTATATTTACAAAACTCTCGTAAGTGAACGAATCATTTCGTAGAAAATGATAAGTATACTCCCAAGGTCGATCTAAGGAAGGAATTTATGTGGTTTTTAATTTATTATTCAAACTTTTAAAAACGAAATTAAATCCTAAACATCCTGTCACGATATTTTGGGGTTTTGTTTTCTTAATCTACTTACATAAAAATAAACATAGATTCAATAAATATTTATGCGCATTTTATCTTTTATAATAATGGAGTATTTATGGATATAATAACTAAGTTAATTATGCTTGCTCATATTATTTAGGTTATTAAAGATATGAATTGATATTTATTGATTCTCCCTTTTTTGTATGAATACCACATTTGGTGGGGTTAGATATTCTTTGTTAACTAAACAAATCAATTAACACCTATGAGTGGGGTTGATAACTAATTTGATTAATTAAATTAATTCCTTTTTCTAAGAGATTGAAAATGAACCATTTAAATGTCACCTTTGGTGGGGTTAGACAGTTTAAACTTTATTCAAGGTGTCCAAATTAAACCTAAGAATTTAATTATCCGAGTACTAACTTTCAAGTTTTAAAACCACTACTGAAAACATGTTGTCAATATATTTTCAGATAATAATTCTTATAAAAACTTTTGAAATAGAGCTTCACTCTAATTACCGGGCGATTGTACCAACAAATAAAAGAGCACTACTCTAAATTAGACCGGATAACTAAACCTTAAAATCTAATTTTCAGATTTAAGTTTGTAATGGAAAATAATATATTTCTCTCAAACATTCTTAATATAAAATCTTGAATAAAAATAAAATCAATTCATTTTAGAGATTTTTACCTATTTGATATTTCACGAGCATAAAAACGTTATTATTATATCATGTTTATAAACAGCCAGCAGAGTTAAATTTAATCATTGACAAATTAAATATAACATATAATAATAAAGCATAAAAAATAACTGCAAAGAAAATAAAATCCTTACAGAACTTTGATGCTATTCCCATTGTTGGAAAACCTTCAAATGGAATTTGCACTCCCATTTATTGAATTAAAAAGCTAATAAATTATATAAACATAACTAGTTCTTCTCAAAAAGAGAAGAACTCTAAAACTAAGAGAAATTAACTAAAAAAACTAAAAAATCTAAGAAAAGAGAGAAAGAAAGAGAGAAGAGAATGTGTTTTGAAGTGTGTTATGAAGTGAAGAGAATGTGGTATTTATAGGTGAAGATGGAGAGAAAAAGTGGGTGAAAAAATGTTAAAAGATGGTGAAAACGCAGAGTGGTGATTGCTGACGTCAACATGACGTCATGGGGGCGGTTGCGCGCGAAAATGGGGCGAAATGGCAATGGTGCGCGCGAAAATGGGGCGAAATGGCAATGGTGCGCGCGGAGGGAAGGTGGTGCACGCCGAACTGGAGCATGGCGCGCACGGGGCTCGGCGCGGCTTGGGCGTGCTACGCACGGACTGGGCGGCTTGGCGGTGCGTTTTCCTCCTTTTTGACATTTTGACATTTTTGATCAATTTTGTCCAATTTTTTCATATTTGTTGACCTTTCCTCATTTATTTATTAATATATTTGTGATGTATTGCTTCCAATATTCCTCTTTGAGTCTTTAAGTTATGTTTTTAAGCGAAAATACCTAAAAAACAATAAAAATACTCGTGATTCAAAAAAATACAAATTTATATAAATATATGATAAAACATATATATATATATATTTTTAATCAATTAATGTGCATAAATCATGGTAATTTTATTGCTTTTTGGGCACTCATCACAACCTCCAACCAGCTTCTTGCTAGTCCCTTAGCAAGAGAAGCGATAAAAACTAAAAATTAAACTATCCTAAATCACTTCCGTGGATTGACACGGTTGCATTTAGCCTATGTAACAAGCCTTTAAACCCCTAGATTGCCCTAGTGGACGAGTTTGAGTCTCGTGAGGGTTTTCAGTAATGATACCCATAAACATTAAACTAAATATAAAAATTAAAAAAATAATAAAAGCAATCAACTCAAAAACTAAAATTACAACAAAATCAAAAATTAATTTTTAAGAATAAAAGAAAACAACTTATCACAAAAATGTCTCATACTTTTTAATCTCCTTTAAGATCATAATTAAAATCTCAAGCATAAGTTATTTTAATCTTTTTAAACAATCATGATTTATTATAATAATTAGTCGAAAATCATTTTCATATTTCATATAAAAAATGTATCAATTTAATTTCACCCAATTTCAGTGTCATGAATCAGAATTCGCTTTGAATCTATTCCTCACAAGTCAATACTCTCAAAACACTGAATCCTATGGGTTCAAACACTCATACTACTTTATATGTGAAAGAGTTGATGTATAAAAATGAACTAATATGTTCGCATATGTATAAAGAATAAAGGCTCAAAGTGTTATATTAACATTGATCTTATGAAAGGAATCGAATGTATAAATTATAAAGATATCATATATAAAAATTATTTTCATGCATAAATCAAACTCATTAAGAAATAATTTCAAGATATATACCTTTTACAAATGAAGAGAGTGCAATGACTTTTTAGGGAATTATTTCCTATATCTTTCTTTTGTAATTAGCTTGTACTCACAACTTTGTAGGCAATATGGGTTATAGTATGTAGATGATACTATATATATTTTGTCTCTCTATTTTTTTCTAAAGATATTTTTCAATATATGTATTTTTTAGAGAGTCAACCCATGTACAGATTGTACATTTGTTTTTATTTTGGTGAGTGGTTAATTTTGTGGCTTTTATGTTTGATCTTGGTTTAGGTAACCCTAGATATGTCTTTTTGTTTTTTTTTTTGTAGCAGTCATGCATGAATGAGATATAAGCATATACTATCAATTTATACTCAAATCATTTAATCTAAGCAAAAATAATAAAAAAATATACGATACTCTATTAAGATGAGAAAAAATTCATACATTCAATGCTAATACCTATAGAGATCATCTAAAAATTTGAAGAAATAAGAAATGTGTTTGGAGTAGAAAAAATATATATTTCACTCTGAATAAAGGAAATTAGGCTCAAATTATATCTCACAAAGGTAGTCTCTACTAAAAAAAATCATAAATACCGATTTTGGGTTTAATATAATTTCTACATTTTATCAAGAAATACTAGTTATGACAAAAACTAACTAATTATCAAAAATAATTACAAAATATTTCGTGATATGTTTTCAAAAATTAATTTAACAGTACAAAAGACTTAACTATTTACTTAAATTTGATTTAAAGAAATGAGAAATTTTTTGTGAGAAATTTTTTATTTTATTTTATTTTTTATTTTTTAAATTCTAAAAGATTCCTAAATCACACAAAACAAAAACAAAACCAAACACACAAAAAATGAAAATGTGAACATAAAAAGGAAAAAAAATATTTTTTTATTTTTAAATTGTTAAATCTTTTTTTTTCTAATTAAACATGATAACTTTTCACCACCCCTAACCTAGAACTTACATTATCCTCAATGTAACAACTGTAAATTAAAGATAAAGAGAAAAGAGAAGAAATAATACCTATTTCCTGAGAATGTGCAAGTAGTAATGGAAAATGCAGGTGCATCAATCATATTCATCATTAAAGTATATGGAGACATATCGTTGTGAACTTTTAACATCTCAACAAATATTTTTAGTTTTAACAATTTAAAAATTATTCACATGTAATTAAAATGAAATAAACAATAAAATTAAGTAAATAAAACAAATAAAAGAAAATTACCTAAAATGATGGGTTGCCTCTCATCCAGTGCTTAGTTTAACGTCTTAGAAAGATGTAACTTGGGGATTGCATTTTAGGTAAACTCAATGTTCCCTCATCATTGAGTCAATCAAACCTACAGGTGAGACAAGGTTGTCTACCTATACTTTTTCAGTCATGCCCTATTGATTTTTAAATTTTTTTTCTATACTTAAAACTAGGGGCATACTTTGAGGGTTTTAGATAACCCACATCTAAGTGAAAATCAATAATTAAGGCATAAAAACACAATTGTACCTAGATCAAACAAAACAACTAACTCCTTATATTGTAATTAAAACTTTATAATTTTGGAGATAATTTCAGAAAAATTTTTTTTTTTTGGTTTTTTTTTTGTTTTGTTTTTTTTAAGATAAAATAACATAATCAGTATTAACCAAGAGTACCCCGAGGAAAGAATAGTGGTGCAAAGGCTCTTTAAAAACCATCATCCTAGATAGAATAACGTTCCCAGAAAAGACTAGTGGCATAAAGGCTTCCAAGAACTAGTCTCCTAGATAGAACTCCCTTAGATCTTTACTTTTTATACTATTAAAATTAAGTTAATTAAGTTAAGTTAAGTAAAAAATTAAGTTAATTAAGTTAATAAAAATCTAATTTAATTAAGTAAAGTGAAATAAAAATCCAAGATAATTAAGTGAATGAAAATCTAAGTTAATTAAGTTAAGTGAAGTAAAAAAAATAAAGTTAATTAAGTTAATAAAAATCTAAGTTAATTAAAAAGTTAAGTTAATTAAGTTAATTTAAGTAAAACTATAAGTTAATTAAGTTAAGTTAATTAAAAATCTAAGTTAATTAAGTTAGTAAAAAGTTAAATTAATAAAGTTAAATAAAAATTAAGAAGAAAAAAATAGTCAAAGAAAGAAAAATATAAAATAAAATTAAAATAAAATAAAATTGAAAAATGTAAAATAAAATAAAATTAAAAGTAAAATTAAAAAAATTAAAATTAAGATTTAAAATAAAAAAATTAAAACAAATTAAACTTAAAATTAAATGAAAATTAAAAATTAGGTTCTTTTTATTATTTTTATTATTTTTATTATTTTATTTATTTTTATTTATTTTTTAATTTTTTTTTATTTTCTTTAAAATTTATTTAAATTTTTTTTACTTCAAATTTCAAATTGAAAAATTATTTTACTATTAACGCTATAATTATTATTCTTTTTAAAATTTAAAATTTTCTTTATTTATTATGAAATTTGAAAAAATTTATTTTATTTTATTTTTTTGTTTTTGTTTTTGTTTTTTATTTCTGAATGTTAAATTTATTATTATTATTTTTCTTTTTATTATTATTATTTTACTATTCATGGATGGTAATTTTTTTTACTTTAATTTTCAAATTTCAAAATTATTTTACTATTTAGGCTATAATGTTTTGTTTTTTTTTTATTATTTTTTTAGTAGCTATTTTTTTTTTGTTTTTTTTAATCAAAATAAAAAAATCACAATTATTTACAACACAAAATGTTTTTTAAAATTTTGATAAATAATTTAAAAATGTTATTCCTTCCCCGAAAACGGCGCCAAAAACTTGATAAGCAGAATCGGGATTGTCAAAAACTTTGATGTCATCCCCGGCAACAACGCCAACAACTTGATGAGCCGAATCGGGATCGCCAAAAACTTTGATGCCATCCCCGGCAACGTTGCCAAAAACTTGATGAGCGAAAACCGGCATCGCCGATTCTACCAATACTTTGGTTTTATATTTATAAAACTCTCGCAAGTGCACGAATCATTTCGTAGAAAATGATAAGTATACTCCTAAGGTCGATTTAAAGAAGGAATTTATGTGGTTTTTAATTTATTATTCAAACTTTTAAAAACGAAATTAAATCCTAAACATCCTATCACGATATTTTAGGGTTTTGTTTTTTTAATCTACTTACATAAAAATAAATATAGATTCAATAAATATTTATGCAAATTTTATCTTTTATAATATTAGAGTATTTATGGATATAATAACTAAGTTAATTATGATTGCTCATATTATTTAGATTATTAAAGATATGAATTGATATTTATTGATTCTCTCATTTTTGTATGAATACCACCTTTGGTGGGGTTAGATATTATTTGTTAACTAAACAAATCAATTAACACATATGGGTAGGGTTGATAACTAATTTGGTTAATTAAATTAATTCATTTTTCTAAGAGATTGAAAATGAACCATTTAAATGCTACCTTTGGTAGGGTTAGACAGTTTAAACTTTATTCAAGGTGTCCAAATTAAATATCTGTGATTCCGAAAAAGATAAATTTATATAAATATATGATAAAACATATAAATATATATTTTTAATCATTTAAAGTGCATAAAATAATGATTATTTTAGTGCTTTTTGGGCACTCATCATATATCCATCCCTTATTTGTAGATGAGCCATAAGCTAACTATCCTTGTCATAGTAGTTGGCGGTGCATGTGTGATGAGTGCTCAAAAAGCACTAAAATAACCATGATTTTATGTACATTAATTGATTAAAAATATATATATATTTATATGTTTTATCATATATTTATATAAATTTGTCTTTTTCGGAATCACGGGTATTTTTATTATTTTTCAAGTATTTTGGCTTAAAAACGCAATTTGAAGACTCAAAGAGGAATACTTGAAGCAATACATCACAAATATATTAATAAATAAGTGGGAGAAGGTCAACAAACATGGAAAAAATTGGACAAAATGGGTCAAAAAGGTCAAAAATGTCAAAAAAACGGAAATTACGCCCCGTTGCCCAGCCGCGCGCGCAGCCCAGCTGGCACTGTTCACGCGCGCCGAGCCCCAACAGTCCCCCTCCGTGCGCCCAACGCGTTTTCGCCCCATTTTTCACGTGCAGCCACCCTCATGACGTCATGCTGACGTCATTGATGACCTCACCATGTCCATTACGCGTTTTTACATTTTTAACATTTTTTTACTCATTTTTTCTCTCCATCCTCACCTATAAATACCCCCATTCCCTTCACTTCAAAAACACACCTCAAAACACACTTCTCTCTTCTTTCTTTCTCTCATTTCTTAGTTTTTAGGTTTTTTTAGTTTTTCTTATGTTTTAGCTAGTTTCTCTTAGTTTTAGAGTTCTTCCCTCTTTGGGAAGAACTAGTTATGTTTTTGTAATTTATTAGCTTTTTGATTCAATAAATGGGAGTACAAATTCCGTTTGGAGGTTTTCTAGCAACGGGAATGGCATCAAGTATCTTGTAAGGATTTTATTTTCTTTGCGTTATTTTTTATGCTTTATTCTTACATGTTATATTTAATTTGTGTCTGTGATTAAATTTAAGCTGTCAGTTTGCTTGTAAACATGATATAATAATAATGTTGTTGTGCTTGTGAAATATTAAATAGGTAAAAATCTCTAAAATGAATTGATTTTATTTTTATTCAAGATTTTATATTAAGAATGTTAGAGAGAAATATATTATTTTTCATTACAAACTTAAATCTGAAAATTAGGTTTTAAGATTTAGTTATCCGGTCTGATTTAGAGTAGTGCTCTTTTATTTGTTGGTAAAATCGCCCGGTAGTTAGAGTGAAGCTCTATTTCAAAAGTTTTTATAAGAATTATTATCTGAAAATGTATTGACAACATGTTTTTAGCAGTGGTTTTAAAACTTGAAAGTTAGTACTCGGATAACTAAATTCTTAGGTTTAATTTGGACACCTTGAATAAAGTTTAAACTGTCTAACCCCACCAAAGGTGGCATTTAAATGGTTCATTTTCAATCTCTTAGAAAAAGGAATTAATTTAATTAACCAAATTAGTTATCAACCCCACCCATAGGTGTTAATTGATTTGTTTAGTTAACAAAGAATATCTAACCCCACCAAATGTGGTATTCATACAAAAAAGGGAGAATCAATAAATATCAATTCATATCTTTAATAACCTAAATAATACGAGCAAGCATAATTAACTTAGTTATTATATCCATAAATACTCCACTATTATAAATGATAAAATTTGCATGAATGTTTATTGAATCTATGTTTAATTTTATGTTAGTAGATTAAAAACACAAAACCCAAAATATCGTGACAGGATGTTTAGGATTTAATTTCATTTTTAAAAGTTTGAATAATAAATTAAAAACCACATAAATTCCTTCCTTAGATCGACCTTGGGAGTATACTTATCATTTTCTACGAAATGATTCATGTACTTGCGAGAGTTTTATAAATATAAAACTAGAGTATTGGCAGGATCGGCGATGCCGGTTTTCGCTCATCAAAGTTTTTGGCAATCCTGATTCTGCTCATCAATGTGATAATGGGGAAATGTTTGACACTTATATCACTCCAGGGTGTACCTCATATAGTCTACTAGCATAGTAGGCAAGTAGTATCCATGTCTCATAATTCACTAAGATAGCATTTTCCCATCCAAATGGGAGTCGTGTTCTCCCTTGTGGGCTTCAAACATAATTATTTCGGACCCTTCGCTAGCTATACACAAGAGCATGGGCTTGTGGAAAACACTTATCCGTGCATTTGGAAATGAATCTATTTAGTGCCACTATTCTTCTATACAATTGTTGAATCCCTTTCATATTAGTAGGAGGCTTCATATTGAGGAAGGCTTGTATCTTGTCTAGGTTGGCCTCAATTCCTTGGACAGATATAATATACCTTAAGAATTTTCCTGATAATTAGGCGGCTTAGTAACAGCATCTACCATAGTACATCTCTAGGTTGGCCTCTACTCTCTGTGTTTTCAAAACATTCATCTCTCATTTCAGTACTAGCTTGTACTAATACGTATAACTTAGTTGTTCACTCTAGTAGATGAGGTAAGGTTGCTGTAGAAATGCTTTGATCTGGGTGAAGGGTTGTAAGTCCTGCTTAAGCCGAGGTAATAGTGTCCAGGGCAATAATACCTTATAAATATCAATGGTTCTAGCAAACGACCAAGTCTATTAGGTAAGTGTTATAAGTTATGAGTATTCTTATAAGAGATAGAACAAGAATTTAAGTGTTAAAAACTTCATGCATAGTTTATTTAAAATAATTCCATGACTCAAATTTCACAATATATACTCTTTATCTTGTTTGCTATTAATAGACTGCAATTTATTTGTTAAAAACCGTATTTACCATGCAATACATGTTATATTGATAATTAGTTTTCCATATTGTTTACAAATTTATTTTGATTTAAATTTAAATATGTCTAAACATAGCTTTTCTGCATCATCGCCTTTATTACAAAAAACTTCATCATCTTCCAAAAAGAAGTCTTATATTACAAATAGTAACGAAGTTACTATAGAAAATTTTGAGAAATCAATTGATCGTTGGAAAGTACCAAAGATCAATAAAAATAAGATTTATCAAACAAAATTGCTGAATCTTTTCAAAATAGATTACATTATCAAAACTGAAGAAAGAGACCTTCAACTTTCATTACCTTTTGAATCAATCCAACTTCTTTGAAAAGAATCATTACAAAAACATTTTGATAAAAAATTCAAGTATGTTCATATAGACCTAGTCCACATTGGATTAAGACCTTTAACCCGACTAGGGTTAAGGTCATCAATTCTAGCAGTCTTAAGAGATGTTAGTTTAACAAATTTCAGGGAATCTTTATTAGGAACGATAGAAACAGGTTTACGCTTATGACCTATATCCTTTAACTATTTTCCAGATATAGTGGCATCCATTACAGATCCCCAAATAATAAAAACTTTAGCTCTTCAAATCCAAACTCATAATACTGATGTTTTACCATGAACAATAACTGTAGCATTATTATATAGAGTTCATTATAAAATTATGATGTCCACTTAGGACATTAAGAACATCTATAACTCTACTAAATGAGAAACCTTATTATTACAAACAGACTTGTCTAGATCAAACATTACAATCCCTAGACCAATAAGTTGGGATAATGTAGTATACCCAGATAGATGGCTTTTAAAAGGAATTTCCTAGCCAATATTTGAAATCCATCAACCAAAAGAAGCTGTCCAAAACACAGAACTTTCTGAAATAATTAAATATAAAAATAGAAATATTGAAATAGGATTCAATAGATCCTCATTAATGAGATGCTCTTCCAATACCTCAGATTTCTCATTAATGGATTTACCATTTAAAACAAACCCTAGGTTATCAACATCAGATTTACTTAGGAAAACAAAACTCAAAGAAGTAGAGTGTAGTACACAAGTACCTAGACCAGTTTACACTGTTGGTTCTGAGATGAACGATTCACCTCAATTATCACCTATATTTCCTTTATCACTAACTCAATCCTTAGCACCTAGCTAGGAACCTAGGATAAATGAGTTAAATGTATTAATGGTAGAAAATGAAGAATCTTAGGAAGAGAAAATCCTTAGAACAGATCTAAACCTACCACAAAATAAAAGAATTAAACATTGGTTCTTTAAAAATCATTCAGAACATTCTAGGGCTAGCTACTTTAGGAAACATGAACGATATATTAAACAACACAATACAAATATTAAATTTTTTGAATGGTTAGAAATCTATAGGGTAACCAAAGGATTAGACTCCCTATTCGTACATCAACCAAAACATACAGATAGGATAAACCCTAAATCTATAGAAACATTACTAGATCACATTGTTACCCTTACCCAAGATAGCATAGTTCAACCCTCATTAAAACCTAACCTAGAACAGGTTAGCAAATTATCACCAGTTGACTTAGTCAAACCATCAACGGTCTTAATAGGTAATCTGCCAATTACTATTCAGGATCCAAAAACAGAACCAATAGTTAAACCTATAGTTCACATTGACCCTAAACCAGTCAACATTACTGTAGAACCAATAGCCATAGAACCTATAGCTATAGTTCCACGATATAAAAAATTTCCTTCAATTAGTGTCTCGGATGTCATAGAAGTTAACTTCAATATGCTTTTAGAAAATAACTCAGTAGAGCCATTAGCTACAAATCTTGTAGTCTCGACTCCACAGATTATAACCTTTTCATAAATTAAACTTAGCGAAATCACATTAGATGACTTCGATAAGTTTTTAGAAGAAACGGATGATCTAGTTAGCGAAGTTAACATGATCAAAACAAAAAAGAAGTTGCCCATATGGGAAACTCTATATGGACCGGTTGAAGCCAAAAATCCTCCATTAAGACCAATTACCATCCCTTACCAGGATAGTCAGGTAGAAGCCTTCCCTCTCAAGAACCCTCAAGAGAACCAGGGAATCAACCTCAAGAACATAGTTACCCAAAATAACTATACCAATATCAGCCTCAACACTTTAGGTAAACAATTAATCAGGATAAGGAAAAATCTAAAAATAGATATTCCTTCTACCTCCAATCAACCAATAGATAGGATAATTAAGAACCCTATCTTCAAACCATTCGAAGTCTCTAAACCAACCCAGGAAGAAATAACATCAAAATTTGAAAAACTTCAAAATTGGAATAATACCATTAGGTCCCAATTAGAAGAAAAATTTTCAACCAACAGCAAATGACCATGGCATCAAATGCTTATAAAACCCAAATAGGTACAACTGATAAAATAGTTGTTCAATTATTAATAGCTGGCTTTTCAGGCCAACTAAAAGGATAGTGGGATCATCATCTTTCAAAACAACAACAGTCAGATATCTGCAATGCAATATTGACTGATGAGAGTGGTATACCCATACTTTCCCATCAAGGAGCTCCTATACAGGATGCAGTATCCACATTACTTTTTACTAGATCACACTATTTCATAGGGTATCTATCCGATTTAAATGAAAAAAATGTTGATCTTCTTTCCAACATAAAATGTAGGAAGATGAGTGATTTTCAAAATTATAAAACTACATTCCTATCTAGAGTTATGTTAAGAAATGACTCTATTCAACCTTTCTGGAAGGAGAAATTCCTAGCAGGTCTTCCTCCACTCTTAGGTGAAAGAACCATAAACAAAATTCGCAAAACTTATGGGAACCACACCATCCCATATGATCAACTCACCTATGGTCAATTGTTCAGTTTTGCTCAAAACCAAGGTCTTCAAATTTGTCAAGATTTGAAAATCCAAAAACAAATGAAATTGGAACTGAAAGTTTCCAAAAGAGAAATTGGATCATTCTGCAAACAGTTTGATGGAAATCTCTCTATTGATAAAAACTGCGAAGGAACTTGCAATAAAACCAAATCAAAACCTTATAAAGAATATCATAAAACTTATAATAAGTTTTCAAAATCAAGAAAACCATTCTATGAAAAGAGAGTGAATTTTAATAATAAACCTTATAAAAGAAACCTTAATAAAGATTCAAAACATCATAAAAAAACCTTTTAAAAGCTTTAAAGAGTTTAAGTGTTATAAATGTGGCAAGAAAGGTCACACTGCCAATTTTTGCAAAATGTCTAAAAAACTTCACGAACTAAAACTTGAAGAAGACACATTTGCCAAAATATCTGCCTTAATGGTAGACACATCCTCATCATCTGAGTCTGAACAATGGACATACGAAGAATCAAATCCCCAGGATGATGATTTTGCAACCAACAATTCAGATTCCTCTTCTAAGAACATTAATGTATTAACTAAGGAAGAAGATGAATAACTTCAAGATAAAATCTTTAACTTAAATGATCCAACAATAACCAAATTGTACGTAGATCACCTAACTGCAACTTGGGAAAAGACAACAAAAAGGAACTCTGAACTTTCAAATACCAGCACAGGCTATTATAACCTCACTGCTGTTCTGGAAAGAAAGAACAAAACTATCACACCAGAAAGTCAAATTCAAGACTTAAAATTGGAAATTAAAAATATTAAACTAGAACTCCACCATCTAAAAGAAAAATTAAAAGAATATGACATTAAGTTTCAACTACTTAATAATGGAGATAAAATATCAACATATGTGAGTGATTCAGAAGATAATTTACCCAAAACCATCAAGAAATCCAAAACTTAAGGAAAATTACCACTAGGAAGTATAAAATTAAGATAACCTTAATATTCCCTGATGAATCAAAACTCGAGACCATTTCCATGTTTGACACCGGAGCCAATCTCAATTGTATCACCCCATCAATTGTTCCCAGGAGGTTTCACAAACCAACTAAAGAACGTCTCAATTAAGCCAATAAATCTCGCATGAGTATTATTGGAAAAACTGAGGTATCAATACTAAAAGGATCATTGTTGTGTGTTTTACAACACATAAAAATATGCAAGTATACACGGTCACAAGTAATAATATGATAAGTAAAATATCATTTCCACAGAGATTTGTTACTAGTATTCGTTAATTATTAAAATTATTTCAACCTAATTTTATCCAAACAGTCGATAATTTGATGCAGTTTGACTAACTATCTTTTATAAGAAATTGCAAGAAAATTCTAGGATTGCAGTTTCACCAAATTAATCCACTTGAATCATTATATTTTATCTTGATTTATGTTATCGTATTTTAAGTTGTTAACCAAGAACTCCTAATTTATCCATATATCTCTTCCGAGCTCCATACAGACACATCTAGTTAAAATGATTCACTATATTCCTATGCGAATTAAATTCAACCAGATTTATTAAGTTCTCGAAGTTCTCAAATTAGCTACACATACAATAAAAGTATATTTCTATCTCTTATGTATATACGTTATTTCATCACGAAAGCAGACACAAAAATGCCTTTTTCAAGTTTATTTAAGTGTCACATATCGCTTAATTAATCTTCCGATAATTAAAAGCATTAAACACAGATAAAATAAACAACTTAAAACAGTTCCATAAATCATTCAAAAATACTTAATTCAAGTTTCATAATTTACGCTTACATCGCAATCCTAGAACAAATGTATTAGTTCACATATAATTTAAAATTACAACACAACAAAATAAAACATTGCAGAGAAACAAAAATTAAAAGAAAATAGATAAGGAAAAAAACTCTTTCACGATTCCTCAATGAAAATAAATTTCTTCCTTTTTCTTCTTCTTTTTTGTTGTCTTCTTTCTGTGAATTTCCCTAAGAACATACAACATAAAATGTTAAATAACGTCACATGTTTTGTATAACACGCAAACTAGAAAGAAAATTAAAATGATACAAGGAAGAAAAATTCGCAAGAACTGAAATTTTCTCCCAAAACCGAGAGGAAAAAAAAGGAAGAAACAAAAACTCAAAACTCGAAAACTAAACCGAAAAGAAAAAAACATCCTCTTGTAAAACGCGTGTACAAAAGTATATATCCCTTTCAATTCTTTTTTTTTATATTTTTTATTAAAAGTGGGGAACAAAAAATGTATGTTAGCAGCACGCGTGAAAACACTCTCGCATATTTTTTATTCTTTTTCGCAGATGCCACGTGTCACCACGTGATTCGCCGAGAAATACAAAGTGACACGTGGCCTCTTTCATTGGGTGGTAAGGCTCAGAGCATGGAAGAACGCGTCACATAGGATTTCCTCGCACGGAAGTGATCAACTACCGGAAGCTGGCGCGTCAGCCGTTTTATTTCACCAAATACATGCCATGTGTCATCATTTTATTCGCCGGAATATTTGTGAGACACGTGGTCGCTCATTTTCCGTTTGAAACGCGAGGCGCACGCGGCTTGATGGACCGTTGCACGCACTTTGTGGACGAGCGGCTCGCTGCGCGACAAACTTGGTTCAACGCGCTCAATCCGGGACCGCTCAACTCATCCAATGGCGATCGACGTGCCTCGAGGGAATTGCGCAGCCGACACGTGGGTCCCACCTCACCTGGGCCACCGCACGACGAGCCACGCGAGAAAACTGAACGTGCTTCTACTGCTTGGAATGCACTCGCTACACAGGTGCCGGATTCTGATGATCGAATCCGAACGGGTGACGGGCGCCGTGATTGCTGCGAGTGTCATTCTTTCTCAAAAAAATTCAATTTTCTTAATTCTATTTTGACCTACGTATATATATTTCAAATTACATTTTCAACTTTGTTTAATTGCAATATAACCCTTTTAGTAATTTAAATTAAATTTTAAACTTTTAATAACTGAAATTAATCCCGATTTTAATTTAAATTATATTTTCAACTTTTATAAATTGTAATTAGTCACTCTTTTATTTAAAATTCTATTTTTGGGTACAAATTTGGAATTAAGTAATGCTGACGTAATTTACTTAATTTTATTAAAAACAATAAACACTAATTTATTAAACTAAAATTAACTAAAAATACAGAGAACATTGCAATTATAATTAATAAAATAGGTACAAATAACTATATAAAATACAGTTATCAATCATTCCTAATCAAAACTTCATTTGTTATAGTATTTGATATAGGCTTTTTAGTCATATTAGGCACTCCTTTCATGGATATCATTACCTCATATTCTGTTCAACATGACAAAATTTCTTTCAAAATTGGAAGAGATGCCTTCAACTTCACTTTCGTCGAAGAACCAAAAACCATGGATCTTAACCTCATTAAAAAATATTCCATCTCCCTAAAAGAGAATTATGTTCTGATAAATCATAGAGAAAAGGACCTTTTCTATCTCAAAACTAAGGTTCAATATCATAATGTTGATAAAGAACCTCAAATTCCAGAGATCAAAGACAAAATCTCTAAATTACAGACCTCTTTTGAAAAGGAAGTCTACTCTGAATTACCCAGTGATTTATGGGAAAGGAAACAACACATGGTAGATTTTCCATACAAATCATCCTTCAATGAAAAGGATATCCCTACAAAAGCAAGGCCTATTCAAATGAATGGTGATCTTGAGAAATTCTGTAGAAAGGAGATCGAGGATCTCTTATCTAAGAAATTAATTTCAAAATCCAGATCGTCATGGAGCTGTGCGGCCTTCTATGTCAATAAATCGGTCGATATTGAAAGAGGAACTCATTGGCTTGTAATCAATTACAAACCTTTGAACCAAACCTTAAAATGGATTAGGTATCCTATCCTAAACAAGAAATACTTTCTTCAAAAACTATATTCATCATCCATATTCTCCAAGTTTGATATGAAATCAGGCTTTTGGTAAATTCAAATCGAGCCTCGACATAGGTACAAAACTGCATTCACTATGTCATTTGGCCAATTTGAGTGGAATGTTATGCCATTTGGGCTCAAAAATGCACCTTCTGAGTTTCAAAGGATTATGAATGACATTTTCAATTATTACTCGGAATTATGTATTGTGTACATCAATGATGTACTCATATTTTCCAAAGATGTTAGAAAACACATCAGACATCTCAAAACCTTCTTCCATATTATTAAGAGAAGTGGATTGGCATTATCAGCCAAGAAAATGACTCTTTTTCAAACAAATATTAGGTTTCATGGACACAATGAATCCAATGGAATAGTAATTCCAATCAATAGATCCCTCCAATTTACAACTAAGTTTCTAGATAGGATTATTGACAAAACCCAGCTACAAAGATTCCTAGGTAGCTTAAACAACATATTAAGTTTCTGTCCAAATATTAATAGGTTAGCAAAACCTCTACATAATAGGCTTAAGAAAATCCCTGAGCCTTGGACAGAAGAACACACAAAATCGTGCAAAAGATAAAAGCACAAGTTCAAAACATTCCTTGTTTACATCTTGCAGATCCTATACTCCCTAAGATAGTAGAAACTGATGCCAGTGATCTTGGCTATGGTGGGATTTTAAAACAAGTCTAGAATTATAATGAGCAAATTGTTCAATTTGCCTCTGGCCATTGGAATGATTGTCAAAAGAATTATTCCGCTGTTAAAAAAGAAGTATTGTCCATAGTACTTTGTATTTCTAAATTTCAATCAAATTTATTAAATCAAAATTTTTTACTAAGAATTGATTGCAAATCTGCTAAGAGAAATTCTATTAAAAGATGTTAAAAACATTGCATCAAAACAAATTTTTGCCACATGGCAAGCTTTATTAAGTATTTTTGATTTTAATATTGAATTTATCAGAGGAGAGAATAATGCATTACCATATTTTCTAACTAGAGAATTTCTCCAAAACATGTATAAAGATGAGCAAGAAAAAGAAAGGGAAGGAGAAGAGTGAACCTCCAAACCTCACCATTACCATCCTCTCATTGGCTAAACCCATCATGACCTGGTCTTAGGTTACCCATAACCAATCATTATCCTCTAACCAAACATTGGAACAATCATCACCTCAACTAAACCCTAAGGATTATGAATTATAAACAATTGCATCCAACAATGGTTGCAAAACATGGATTCTGATAAAATTAAAACATCAATGCGTTGCATCCTAGAAATTGGGAAACCAACTACTTCATCAAATTTGGAAATCATACCTTCCAAATCCAAAATATTTTCTATAAAAAAACTGGAACAATTTCTATTCCAGAAAGAGGGATTACATCCTCAACTTATTTTCCTACCAAAGGAACAAAGGATTCATTTCCCAAAACAAAATCATCATCTGAGTATTTTAAGAAACAACCAACTCATGTGGTAACTATCATAGAAAAGGAATTTTTTAACCAAAATCCTTACCTGGCCATCCAAAGCTATTTTGGAAAAGGAATTTTTTATAGGCCATCATTATCATCGAAAACTCCTCAATACTATCAGAGTATTTTGGAAATCACAGGAAGTGTTGAATTCAAACATTTCCATTACCTAAAAACAACAGAGGTGTAGTTTTCAACTGCAAAACTTCATAAAATCATATCTCCAGCAGATTGGGGTAATGAACTCTATAAACAACTTACTTTCCCAGTCAGTGCTACTCATTCCATTCCCCATTGTATTTCGTACAACTATTGGGATTATCACTAGGCATGGTTTAATGCATTCTTTATTCAAAATAAAGATAACCAACATTCTTGGTTATTTTTCTTTGTCAATAAAAATATTGATCCAAACCGGTTTCCATCTTGGTTTTTATAATGGTGGGAGCTATTTGGAAACCTTTCATCAATTATTATATCTCCTATGAAAGAAAGTTATGAGTCTTTCCAGTCACATTATAAACCATCAATAAAGGAAGCAAGATTCCCTCCTTTATGCATATTTTGTACAAAATTTTACCTCCCTTGGGTATACCAATCGGTCTTATACCCAAAATCATCATGGGTAATGACTATTAAATGATCATTTCAAATCAAATGGTGGTCATCATTTATGATCCCGAAAACACTCTTATTACCTTATGAGTGCCCAAAAAGCACTAAAATTACCATGATTTTATGCACATTAATTGATTAAATATATATATATATATATATATATATATATATATATATATATATATATGTTTTATCATATATTTATATAAATTTGTCTTTTTCGGAATCACAGGTATTTTTATTATTTTTTAGGTATTTTCACTTAAAAACGTAACTTAAAGACTCAAAGAGCAATACTGGAAGCAATACATCACAAATATATTAATAAATAAATGAGGAAAGGTCAAAAAATATGGAAAAATTGGGCCAAAAATGTCAAAAATGAGAAAAATATGCACGATAGCCGCCCAGCCCGCGCGCACTCGTGCCCACTCCCGCATGCGCCTTGCTCCTTTCCGCGCGCGCCCCTTCACGCAGCTGCTCCCTTCCATGCGCGCCACTGCCATTTCGCCCCATTTTTGTGCGCAGCCGCCCCCACATCATGCTGACGTCATCAATTGCACTACTCCGCATTTCCACCATTTTTTAACATTTTTTCACCCACTTTTTTCTCCCCATACTCACCTATAAATACCCCTCTTCTCTTGACTTCATACCACATCTAAAAACACATTCTCTTCTCTCTTTCTTTCTCTCATTTCTTAGTTTTTTAGTTTTTTCTTAGTTTTTAGCTTTTATTAGTTAATTTCTCTTAGTTTTAGAGTTCTTCCCTTTTTGGAAAGAACTAGTTATGTTTTTGTAATTTATTTGTTTTTGATTCAATAAATGGGAGTGCAAATTCTGTTTGGAGGTTTTCTAGCAATGGGAATAGCATCGAAGTTCTGTAAGGATTTTATTTTCTTTGCAGTTATTTTTTATGCTTTATTCTTACATGTTATATTTAATTTGTCTGTGATTAAATTTAATTGTGCTAGCTATTTGTAAACCTGATATAATAATAACGTTGTTATGCTTACGAAATATTAAATAGGTGAAAATCTCTAAAATGAATTGATTTTATTTTTATTCAAGATTTTATATTAAGAATGTTAGAGAGAAATATATTATTTTTCATTACAAACCTAAATCTGAAAATTAGATTTTAAAGTTTAGTTATCCGGTCTAATTTAGAGTAGTGCTCTTTTATTTGTTGGTACAATCGCCCGATAGTTAGAGTGAAGCTCTATTTCAAAAGTTTTTATAAGAATTATTATTTGAAAATGTATTGACAACATGTTTTCAGTAGTAATTTTAAAACTTGAAAGTTAGTACTCGGATAACTAAATTCTTAGGTTTAATTTGGACACCTTGAATAAAGTTTAAACTGTCTAACCCCACCAAAGGTGGCATTTAAATGGTTCATTTTCAATCTCTTAGAAAAAGGAATTAATTTAATTAACCAAATTATTTATCAATCCCACTCATAGGTGTTAATTGATTTGTTTAGTTAACAAAAAATATCTAACCCCACCAAAGGTGGTATTCATACAAAAAATGGAGAATCAATAAATATCAATTCATATCTTTAATAACCTAGATAATATGAGAAAGCATAAATAACTTAGTTATTATATCCATAAATATTCCACTATTTATTAAAGATAAAATTTGCATAAATTTTTATTGAATCTATGTTTATTTTTATGTTATTAGATTAAAAACACAAAACCCCAAAATATCGTGACAGGATGTTTAGGATTTAATTTCGTTTTTAAAAGTTTAAATAATAAATTAAAAACCACATACATTCCTTCCTTAAGGATACATAGATTACCTAGTGGAGGAAATCCAGGCATCTTCACTATTATTGGCGTAGAAAGCACACACAGCTTCTCTGATTGCCCAAGCCAAAACACAAGAAGAACTCTTGGACATCATGAAGCAACTATCATCTGGGCAACCATCCCAACCACCAAAATAAGAGGTAGCTAATTCGGATGAAACATAATCACCCGATAAAACAGTATCTCCATCACAGGGTGCAGAAGAGGACTTAATTGATTTAGAGACTTCAACTCAAGATATAAATTTCTGGGCCACAAAATAAGTCCAGTATTATTTATAATTGGGACTGCGTGTCCATTACTATTTAATCATTGGGCCTGCATGTCCATTATTATTTATCATTGGACATGTGTGTCCATTACTATTTATCATTGGACCTGCGTGCCCATTACTATTAAAATTGGGCATGCATGTCTATCACTAATTTAAGGCCCATTATAGGCCCAATGGTTTTCTGAGGACAACTAATTGTTAAAATCAGAAAATGACAAAACTGAAAACGGTGCCGACAAGGTTACTGTACAATTACTCAAACAATTCCCGACAAAGAATTGTTCAATTTTCTGTTCAGAATAATGAAGCAACTACTATTCACAAAAGTAGTCAAGATTCCTACAGTATTAAGTGGCCGACAAGGTACTATTGAAATGGCCAACAAACCACTATTCATTGAATAGTAACAACATCTTCCATAATACATCTCTCGGCTATTTAACACATCAACTGACGCTATGAACTACGTGGATAGCATCGGTTGACATGTACAACCGATGCTACACACGTAGATATTTTGTTTTCTCTTCTTTCTTCCCCAAACAGAAACTATTATGAGTGCTACATAACTCTCAATAACCAAAAACCTCTTCTACTTCTCCTCCACTTTTTCTCATTTTCTAGCCACCTACGATCACCAATTCCAATGCCGGTTAGTGGGTTTTCTTCCTCTCTAACTTATCTTCTAGATCCCCTATTATTTTGAGCAAAATACTCAAATTTTTTATACCCATTTCTCACTTACAAAACACCATTTTTCTTCATTTTCTTCATTTTGTCACTTCATTTACTCTTATGAGTATTTCTATTAATCCTATGCACTTATTATTCATATTTTTTTGTATATTATGTTTTATTATTTATGTATATAATATTTTGTACTATATATGTAGTTTTTGTATTATAATATCAGGAAAAGAATATGATGGTCTTGAATAACATAGGATAACATCATGGTAATTTTTTTGCTATCAATTAATATTTAATTTTTCAATTATTTGTATTATTTAAACTATTTGTTAAACATATTTTGTTTTTATTTTATTTTATTATGTAGTGATTGAATGCAGGTTTTAATTTGAGTATAATAGAAAATTAGTAAATTTTGTAAAAAAAAAAAATTAAAGTCTGTTCAATGCGTGAACCGAATATACATTTTTAAGTCATCGTATTTAAAGTCGATTCATCAAACTGACTTTAAAATTCATTTTTGGTATAGTGATATGCTTTTCTAACTTCAAGATCCTTTGTTAAGGGATGTTCCTGCATCTCACTTGGGGTCTTATATGCTTTAGAACTCATTGAGGTCATTTATATTGTGATGGATGCTACTACCTTGGTGTGGTAGAAACTTTGGTTGGAGTTAAGACTTTATTTATATTGTCACTCTTTGTTGGACTGAGTCGCTTTCTGTACCATGAATATGGTATTTTGCTTGGCTTGATTGGTTAGAGGACAATGCATAGATAAAGTTCCACTATTCCATATTTATAGGAAGGAAAATGTTGTAACTAATAATATAACCTCTAGAGCTTTTAGTATTTGTATTGTGACTTAGTTGTGTGATGTCCTACCATTAGCTAGCACTTTCATTTTTTTGGATGCTAACAACAAGCATAATTGTAGATTTTCTAAGAATTGATTTATATATCTTTTTTCTCTACTTAATATATTCGTAGTTGAATGGATGAGGGTGCTACAAAGATGCCAACCTAATTGGGATGTTTCGATGCATACATTAAGAGATGTTACCTACAACCTTTCATTTAAAAAGAAAGTAAACATAAATTATATATTTAAGAATCAAATTTATATGTATATACTACTAAATGATGGCTAAATTTATATGTATATACTACTAAATGATGTATATATTTAAATTCATCTTTGAGAAAAGAATGTTAAAGTTGATTGAAACTTTTAAGAAATTAGAGAATATATATAAAAAAATGTATCTTTTGATAAATAGAGAAATTTATCTAATAATTATTATAATAATTTGAATTGTGTAGGGATTATAAACTTTTTAGCGATAACTAAAATTATTTACTATAAATAGGATAGATGAATTTATATGAATATTCAATATTTAATGACTAAAAAATAGAAACTGTTTGCAAAAGTCCAAAGATTATATGAATTGTTTTTTCTCGACATATATATAATAATAAATAGTTTTTGTGCGAGTGAAGAAGTCAAATGTCTTATTTTTTCTTAATAAAATGTCAAATGGCAACTAAATAGTGGGTTTTTGTTATTTTGACATCAAGCTCACTTTTGGCCCGCATTTTCTTATAAAAACTTGATAAATGTTATTTTATATATATTTTTAGTTATTAATTTCTTTATATATATATAAGTTAAACTATTTATTTTATATATTAAGAAAATATTAATTTTTTAGATTTTTATGCGATTTTTATGGATTTTTTTGTTTTTAATTGATAGATGGATTAGCTTATAAAAAAAGTCAACATATTTAGAAAACCATCATAGTTTATCCCTATTGTAGCGTATTCTTATCTTAACTTATTCTCATTCAATTTTATCATATTCTTTTGATACATGGTATGTACTAATCTCATCTTCACCAGAATGTTAGCAATATTATTTACATTATGATTCAATTTTTTTCTCTTATAAGTACATTGCAATAAGGAACAAGGGAGATAAACGAGTACATCTAGGGTAACTTTTGGAGGAGATTTTGAAGATCTTTATAAAATTTTCTACTCTTATTCTATTTAGATTTCCTATTATTATAATGTTAATTCTTATAGAATCTAACTAATTTAATAATGTGATTGTAAGTAATTCAAAGCCTTAAACTATAGTTTAATTAATTTTATACCATGAAATTTTTTAATTTTAATTCTTGATTCTTAATGTGTTTGATTCTATGTTTGAATGCAATAACTATACATGTATGAATTAGAGCAATCAACCAATTTGTTGCATGAATATGTTTATATCTAGTCTAAGATATTAGTATGTAAACGTTAATATTTCTATTTAAACTGATACCTTATGGATACTGTCACAAGTATGGTTTAATACCATTGCTAAAAGTTAAATGATTATTCTAATCTTACCTAATTTAGTTATTATCTTTTTATATCTTAATACAATGATAAATTAAATCTAGTAAACGTACATCTAGGTTATTCGGGATTTAAGTTGGTTAATAAGCGAAAATTTAATTAATTACAATGTAAGATAAGATGAGAAGTTTTAATCTGAATAACTTTTAAGACTAAAGTTAAGAATTCAAGAATGCATATGGTTTTAAATTATGAAAGTAATTGGAACTTATGAAACTAATTTATATTAATCACATGTTTACTCAAATTGTAGGATAGTGATGAGGACAATTTCATGATCACATATCTCTAATAACTTTTATACAATTCACTTTTATTATTTTATATTATTTTATTCAAAAACAACAAAAATACTCCATTTTTTCAATTTTAATTAATTTATTAATGAACTACTTATTAAAAATAGATATTACTGTTAATCCTCGTAGGTATAACAACTCTTGTTCTTAAAAATATTTATCACTTATATTTACGTATTTTGAATCGTGTCAAAACTTATTATAAAAAGAAAAAAATAACCTTAATAATATAACACCTCTAGTGATCAATGACCCTCTAGTGATGACCAATGATCGCATCTAACAACCCCTTGCCTGTGATTATCAACCACCATGAGCAACCTACAAAATGACCATAAGTAATGCTCTTTGTCTCTGCACAAAAAGTCATTGTACACTTTGACATTAATCTATAAAACAAAGAAATGTACAAAACAACAATGCACACTAATTTAATGAACACCATACACATGTACATTACTATAGAACAAAAATGCATACTTGTAAATTCTTTGGAAAAGCAATGTGTACATGTACGTTAGCAGAGGACATTAATGTACACTTGTACATTCCTTTATCAAAGCAAGGATCAAATGAATAATTGATGTTCATATTGTTTAACTCCATTTAATGTGTTAAAAGTACAAATTTTCATTCAATTTATTCTTTAAAATATTGATGTTGTATCCAATTAGGTCTAAATTTGATAAGAAATTTTTTCTATAATATTTCAATTTTAAATTTTTTTTCCCATTTCGATAGCTTTTCCTTTAAATTTACTATTACAAGACCACACAACTAATAAAAATTTGCTTGAGAAGACTAAATATAAAAAAAAAACTTAAAAGAAAACGAAAAAACCTTTTGTTTTATGAGAAAATTCACGTTTTATTTCTTTATTAGCCGTATGTGTTATGAGTACTTTAGTCATTAAATGACACTTACTTTTGGAGATGAATGGGAAAACTCTGAAAAAGCATGGCTCATAGTTGTGAAATAGGTACTAATCAGTAGAGCAGTAGAGACAGGTTATTGTATTTCACTATGTTTTCATGCTTTTTGTTTATCATTTTCTTTACAAATTCTATATTTTGTTCTCTAGCGTTGCTTCTGATGCTAAACTCCTCCCAAAGTTCACCAGCCTACCACTAGTGCCTCATTTTCTGCAAATATCAAATTGGGCTTCTTTGTCCTTTTTACTTCTCTTCGAGTCTTTATATTTTTCTGGTTTAATTTGAGATATAACATGTCTAATGTTTTAAAGATTTATTCTTACAATTGTTACCACGGTCAAATTACCTAACTAAGATTTAAAATATCCATATTGATAGAAATATTTAGATTTAAATTTTATAAAAATATTAAATACATTATCGTTTTTTATGAAAATTCTAAAGAAAATTCAAGAAAATTTATAAAATTTTATATAAAATTTCATAAAGCATCAAAACTATCAATAATTTATACTTGAAAGTAATTTTCTTGTTTAATACATATATTTATCAATAAAAAAGAAGTTAAATGTCATGTAATTATTTATATTATAATTTTAATAATATTATAAATGGATAAAAATAGATGATACATATTCTAATTTAAATTATAAAAAAACTATAATCACAAATAGTAAAATAGATGTGGTAGAAATTAAAAACATATATATACAAAAAGAAGTATAAAATATTTTCGTAAACTCGAAAAATAATCTTTTGATTAAATATTAAAAAAACTATAAATAATAATTTTAAAGGAAATTTATTTTAAAAAGAAAAAGAATATTTTTTTAATAAGAAACGATATTTTATGGACATTTTATCGATAATGTCACGACAACACCTATAATATCTACTTTATTTTGGCCAAAAAAAGATTTTTTGATATTTTTTGACATAGACATTTTAGGGAGATTCTTGATATTTTTGTAGTATTTATGCCAAAGAAGATGGAGATCTAATAACCATGTTTTTGACCTATAATTTACTATATTTTAAGCATTAATTTTATGTTTTATTTAATAATTATATTGCTTTGGAAAATATTTTCATGTTTTGAAGATTAATGTACTTTAGGAAGAATCTTGGACTAAAACAAGTAAAAAAAGTCAAAATGGGGCGAGAAATGGAAACTTTGACAAGTCAAAACGAATCAAAATATCAAAAATCATAAAATTAATGTATGTCCCATGCAGATAAAAACATGTCGTGGTGAGAGACTCTCAGGTGTCATATAAGAATCAGGTTGAATTTGTATGCAGTGGCCAAAAGAGTCATGTCGCAGCACAAAGGTCTCGGGTGGCATTTGGTGACTCAGGGATTTCAACATACATTGAGATACAAAAAAATGCATGTTGTGGTGCAATAGTATTGGGTTGCACTGGTGGATCTGATATTTGTATCCCTACACGATACATAAAAATATGTGGTGTAGCTCACGTGTTTTAAATACATTCTAAAATCTTTCTAAAACACAACCAGCCACAATAGCTAAATTTAGCATTTCATAACACAGAATTTAGAAAGAAAACTTTTATTTGTGAAGTTTTTTTGGGATTTGAAGAGGGACCAATTAATTCAAGGATTTAGAGATAGTTAATCAAAAGGTGACATTTTAATTATCAAATCTTATTTCTCTCTATAATATGATTATGTGTTTTGGAATTGAATTGATTTTAATTAATTTAATTATGAGAGGTTAAATTTTGTATATGGGTTATTAGTTTTGCGTCCATGAATAGAAGAATAATTTTATGATTTTATTTAATTAAGATTGATTTATTTATTGTTCATAGATTTTCAAACCTTTAATTATTAATTAATAATCATGATTTATGTTAAGGAGATTATTTTAGAACTAAATATTAAACACATGACATGTGTTTGTTTATGTATTTATGAACAAGAGCTTAATTTAATTTCATTCATTTGTATTAAACAATATGGCTTATTTATTTCCTTTTTGTTTGCAAATTAACTAATTTCAAGTTATGATTCTCCAAGTGGTCTGATTATAAGACTCACTTTTTCTTCATTTTAAATCACAGGTTTGAATCACACAAAAAAGCATTGTTTGTTAACTTAAGAAGTTATTGGTTAACTTAAAATTATAGGGGTTCGTTATGATCATTTATGGTTCTCTTATTTAAAAAGAAAAAACCAATAATTCTAATTTTTGGAGCAATATTATGAAAATCATTTAATTTATTCTTTCCATGAATGGAGCTAAATTAAGAAAAAACCATAATCATTCATCCATATTAATTTGGTTATAATTTATTTGTTTTATTTCAGTTATTTAACTATTTTTCTGTTTACAATTTTTCTCCCGATAGTTGTTAGAATGTCTAGGACTCTTTGTTTAGATAATTAAGAAAATAATTAATATTTTAAAACACTTGCCAATTCCTTTGGAGACCAACCTCGAATAATTTTATCATTATTCTATTAGTGATTCGTGCATTTAGAAATTAAATATATCAATATCGAAGTGTCTAAAATTTCAACAATGTTAACAATATCGACATTATCAAATATTTTTCATCCTTGGTTTGAAGTGAAACACATCCCAAAAATTAATTTAATTATGTTTTTGTATTTTTCTTTTCTTTGGTAGAAGCTTTCTTTTTATAATCTCTATATATAAGTTTCTAACATAAATGGGCTTTTATCAAAATAAACCAACTTTAGATTTATTAAAAATCTAGACTAGTTTTATTATGCAAGGCTTTACAAATATTTTTTGGATCTTGTACAGTTTACAAATTTCTAATTGAATTTCTATTAAACATGTTAACTTTATGGCTCTAATATCAAATTGAGGCTATCTATTTTGTAACGTTAGTTGTTACTTTTTACAGATTATTACTTAAAGAAAAAGATTTGTGTTCCATATCAAAACATTGTCTTATTTTTATAATTTTCGTATGTTTATGTTCATACATAGTTATGGTGAGTTTCTTTGAATCTATATTTTTATTTATCAATTTTATAAATGTTATAAACAAATATTTAAACATACAAGTTCCTTAATTGACCTAGAGTTATAATCATCATACTTGTATTTAATTGGTCATGGTTTTTTCTTTCGTTGTTCGTATTCTTTTATTACATCTGATATGCCTTAGCTTCTTAAACTTTAATATAGTAATGATGAAGCCTTTGAATCCATACAAAATATGATGTCCAAATTAAATTTACTAGAAAATAAAAAAAAGAATGAACACACTTTATTTTATTCATAATATTAATAGTTATTACAATTTTAAAAGTCAATTAAGAACCTTAAAGAGATTCTTAACCGCTCATAGTTTCTAGATACATAGTTGTTAGATGAATAATTTTTAAAGTATAGAGGTTACTATTGTTAAAGCTATATCCAACTAATAAAAATAAGGGCTTTATTTATAGAACATGGAATCCCTGTTTACGATGGTTGAAAATCACTTTTTTACCTCTACTTTAATAATTCATATAACTTTCATCTTTAGGCGTTTTAATTTATTCTTGGCATGATTTGCAGACTAAAGATATAGGTTCTATATTTTTATTCCTCTTTGTCGTTATCTACAGACAGTCCTTTTGATGACGTAAATGATGATGCATCTTTATCTTCTTGAACTCTAATAGAGTAAATATATTTGTGATCCTTGGTACTTTTCTTGGCTTAAAAACAAAATATCTTCTTGTTTCTTGACAAATTTTTAGATTACTACTATTAAATTTGTTTAAAACTTATTAATTTCTCATCATATTTTTCAATTAGAGCTATATTGTTATGATAAGTGATTATAACTTTACTAGTCGAGTAATTTACCTTGACTTTCAAAGAATTGTCATTTTTTCTGAGTTCGTAATAAATTTGACTTAGCATATGTCCTCTTAGAGTATAGAGTTCATTAGTATGGAATTTTTTCTCTAGAAGCACCCTTAATTTTGGAACTTCTCTATTAGTGTTAGAAATCCCTAATTTAATAAAATGGTAGGGACTGACACAACATTCCTCATTCCATTCTTTAAGTAAAAAAAAGTTGATATGGATAGGCATGTCACCTGCTCTGATCTTCTTTATTAAGTTCTTTATAACCTTCTTGAAATATTTAAAAAAATAATTTAATTCATTTAAATTAATTATTATATATAGGTTATCAATTAAACCTCTATGGAAAGCTTTATAAACAATAATTGGATCACTTTATTTAAGAATATTAAATTTATTGCCTATGAAAACTCTTTTCTATGGTGTAAAATTTCATATCTCTGATATATTAATAAGTAAATTTTCTAGTTAATTTATATAGCCTCAACCATTTAAATTCTTATATTGGTCTTTTTTGTCTTTAATGACCAATGTATTCCTGAAAATTTTATTATTATTTTTGACACATAAATGATTTCACCATCTAATATTATTAGACTTATTTTATCTAAATATTATATAAAGAGTTCATGTAAGTTTAGAAAATTATTTTTTATTAATAAATCAATTCTTGTTTCTTCTTTATATATAGTAGGAATATGAAATTTCTCTCTTCATATAATTATATCTATATCTTTTAAGATTTATTGTACTATTGTTAGCAATTCTCAAAATTAAATCTTTTAGTGCTTGTTTCCATAGTTTCTCTAAGAATACATATTTACTAACTATATATATACTAGCTCAGTATATATATGTATATAAATGGTAACTTGTGCATTCTTTAAATTTTAATATTACGTTAATATAATTGCTGTTTGGATATACAATATTATATAAATTATTCATCTTCTGATCAAAAGTATTCATTATTTGAGTTATATATTTATTTATCAGTTTCTTCTAATAGATAAAAAATACAAGTATCATCCATATCCAATTCTTCTACTTGTTCTAATTCCATCTTAAAAGCTTTTTCTACGATTTTTACTTTTTGTGAAAATCTCTTTTTAAATTTTTTTATGTTAACTTCTGTTTAGAGCATTCATTAGGATAATATTCTTCCTCATTGCATATTCAATACATGTATTTCTATTTTTTCTAATAGCCAATATTTTTTGTTTTTTTGGTGGTTTATATTTTTTTATCATAAAATACTTTTTTCTATAAGGTTCTTTATTATACATTCTCTTATATTTTTCAAATTCTTATTTTTTAAATTTATATCTTTTGAATGTTTTTTAAATTTTTATACTTTTGCTTGTATGATTTTATGTTACATCCATATTTTTTGACATTCTAAAATCTTTTGTATCACAACAAATTTTATCATTTTTTTATTTGTTTATATTTTTGTATTTTTTGACATTTAATGATTAGTTAATTTCTAAGACTTCTTATTCTTCCTTCTAAGGTATTTTATATAGTTTTTTTATTTATTTTATTTTATCATTCTGTTATAACTTTATGTAATGTTAGAGGTCATTTTTTTAAAAACCAATTTATAGGTTTTTTTGTACGAAGGATAATAATTTATAATGATACATTGCATATTTACAAATAAAATAATTTATATATGTTAATGTTGGAATTTACTTTTATACAAATTTTGTAAAATTATTTTGAAACTTGCCTAAATTATCATTTTTTATTGAAATAATTTTCAATCATGAAATTATCATAACCACACGTCTTACACAAGTCAAAAATATTATTTAAAAATTTTATTTTTATAACAAAAATAATAATTATCTTTACGAATAAGTAGAATTTTATTACGTTGGTTTAATAAATAATTGTCTAAATAATACATGATGAGTTTACTTATATATCTACCTTAATAGAACTTATATAACTTACAAAATCAAATTGATATATATCTAAAATATGTTTATCGTAAATAAATTATATTTATTATTAAATTTCAAATCATTATTATTTAAAATTATCATAATATATAAAATTTAGCACTAAAATGAATAAGGAGGAAAGGAAAAATAATTAAATAAATGTAGAAACTAATTTCTCTGACTCAAAATTCAAAACATATGAAAATCGTTGCAAAAACTTTTTTTTTCACAAGAAATGTAACTTAAGAATAACTATAGGAAATTTTTCAATAAAATAAAAAAAATGTAATTTTTTTAATACTAATATTACATAACTCATATAGCTTGGGATTGATATTAAACTTATATTTATATATCTCACGCTTGGGATTGATATTAAATTTATATTTATATATCTTACGAGAAAGTTTTGATGTCATTGAAATGTAATAAATTTAAAGAATTTTGAATATTTGAATTTTTTTAAATGAAAAATCAATATTGTGGGACATTTTTATTTTTGATAAAATGTTACAATAGATATATAGATGTCTCAATTAAATTGACACATCTTTAACATCTTTTTTATTTAATTTTTTCATTACATGCATTATTAAATATATAATATATATATATATATATATATATATATATATATATATATATATATATTAAGCAAAATTATTGAATTTGTCTAACCGAACTAAATCCATAATTTTGGTTTGGATAGTTTCAGCTCAATTGATTTCATTAGTACGTTGTTTTTTATGCCCATTTCTTAATTATTCTGTCCCAAAAAAAAAATCAATTTAATAAATAAAGGTTAAATAAAATAACTTTACTTTTTTAAATAAACAAAGTAACATTATGTATATTATATGTATAAAATTGAGTGTAATTTGAAATTTTAAAACTTACAGTGACGAAGTAACTATGTGATTATTTATTAAATATTATCTATGTAATAATATATAGATTATTATTTGTAATATTTTATATTTTTAGAATATTTTTTTTAATATTAGAATAAATTTTTTATTTTAAATATTAAATTATTAAACAAAAATTAAAACTATTCTAACATTTATATTTTTTACTCTAAAAATAACGAGTTTCTTTTTATTAAATATACGTACTCATCTAACTTTTAAAAAATTAAAAAGTACAAAAATAGAAACTAGGTAAAGCCACGAATCTATTAAAAATTCGGAAACTAGGTAAAACCACGAATCTATTAAATTCGCGTTCACACATGGTTTTCTAATCCGATTTTAATTTAAGTAGTTTGTCTGTATAAATTATTTATTATTTTTAAAATATTATTTATATTAATAAATTTTTTTAAAAATAAAAAATAAATATATAATAAAAAGTATAAAAATATAACAATTTAATTAGTGATAATATATTTTAAGAATACTAAATAGCTTTTTATTTGTGTTTATGTTTTTTACTTTAAATTTACATATTTTTTTAATTTTATAAACAATAAATTATTTTGTTAATTTAATAACTTATAAAAAGAAAAAAAAATCAATTTTGTATATATTAATATAAAATAATTAATTTAAATTTTAAAAAATAATTAATATGGTGTTGAATTTAGTTGGCGAAATTGCCATCTCTGCACTCCACAATTTAAAGTCTACGTTATGGCCAAAATATATAGAATTTGGAGATCATAAGTCAGGCTTTTCATTATGAGTTTTGACTTTGTTAGCCACTTTTCTTAAAAACTTGCTTTAAAAACTAAATTTGTTTACCATTAAAATAATATTTTTTTAATATTCAATTATTAAAAAAATTTAATATATTATTTCATATAAAATTTAATTTAATTTAAATTTAATTATAAATATTTAAAAATATTCAATCTTTTTAATTTAATTCTGATTATTTTTATTTTTATAATTATGCAATTAAATCTGTATAATTTAGTTTAAAAAATATTTAATTAAAAAATATTTATGTTAATTTTTTTTTAAATTAGATATAAAATTTAATATTTTTATGATTATAATGAGTAATAAGTGTTATATACATTATTTTTGATAATTTTTTTTCTTTACTTAATATTTCTAGTCTAGAAAATGTGATAAGTTTAACTTATCAATTATCAAATTATTATAAACAAATCGTATAGGAATGATTATTTGAAGGAAAAAAGAAATCATATTGGTATATAATTTATGACAGATGTGACAAAGAAAGAAAGAAAGAGAAAAAAAAAACTTAGGCCAACCCAATTTCCCAAATTCCAATGTGTATCAGGCCTGTTTTGTGTTCACACGTATAATCATACATTTCAAAGCAAACATTTTCCAACCCCATCCCAATCTCCCTCTATTTTGTTTGAGCTCCTTGACTTGTTTTGGTAGTTCAGGAATCCTCTTTCTCTAATCTTGAAACACATCTTTGAACAAATGACCGAAAACGGAAACCCCAAGAAACGGCAGAGAAAGGATGTAAATGAAAAAGATGATGATCCACCAAACGATGAAGACAAGAAGAATGGTTTAAAGGGTATTCTTACTTCCTTATTATTGTTAGACGAGCAGGAAAAGTATGAACAACGAGAACTTGAAAGAGTATCAGAAAACGACAAGTCGATGTTCGATGAAAATCATAAGAAAACAACCCAAGCCATGTTGTACTATTCCTCCAATTTTGATGATCAAAACAGCTTTGAGGTAGATGAATCAGAGAGAATGAAGAGAAAAAAATCGAGGGTTGTGGCTGATTCAGTTGCTTTAGCTATAGCTTCGGATGGGTTAGAAAAAATCAAATCTAGTGGTGGTGGGGGGTCGGTGGGTCAGCAAAGGAGGTTGTGGGTAAAAGTCAGATCTAAAGCTTGGTGGGATGAGTGTAATAGACCTGATTATCCAGAAGAGGACTTCAAGAAAGCTTTTAGAATGGGAAGGGAAACATTTGATTTGTTATGTGAGGAGCTAAGTTCAGTTATAGCTAAAGAAGATACCACTCTTAGGAATGCTATTCCTGTGAGACAAAGAGTAGCTGTTTGCTTGTGGAGATTGGCTACAGGTGACCCTCTTCGCGTAGTTTCAAAACGTTTTGGTTTAGGTATATCTACTTGTCATAAATTAGTTCTTGAGGTTTGTTCTGCTATAAAAACTGTGTTAATGCCTAAGTACTTGCAATGGCCTGAAAATGGTGATTTGAGAAAGATAAAAGAAGAGTTTGAAACAATTTCTGGGATTCCTAATGTTGTTGGATCTATGTATACAACTCATATTCCTATTATAGCTCCTAAGATTCGTGTAGCTGCTTATTTTAATAAGTTGCATACAGAAAGAAATCAAAAGACTTCATATTCAATTACAGTTCAAGGTGTTGTTAATCCTAAAGGAGTGTTTACTGATGTGTGTATTGGTTATCCTGGTTCAATGCCCGATGACCAAGTACTTGAGAAGTCTGCTTTGTATCAAAGGGCTAATGGTGGTTTATTGAAGGGAGTTTGGATTGTTGGGGGTTCAGGGTACCCTTTACTTGATTGGGTTTTGGTGCCTTATACTCAACAACATCTTACTTGGACTCAACATGCTTTCAATGAAAAAATTGGGGATATTCAAAAGATTTCTAAAGATGCATTCGCCAGATTGAAAGGGAGGTGGGGTTGTTTGAAAAAGAGAACTGAAGTGAAACTTCAAGACTTGCCGGTGATGCTTGGGGCTTGTTGTGTTTTACATAATATTTGTGAATTGAGAAATGAAGAAATGGACCAACAGCTTAGTTTTGAGCTCGTTGATGATGAGATGGTTCCAGAGTCTGCTTTGAGATCTTCAAGTTCAAACAAGGCAAGGGATGCTATTGCCCATAATCTCTTACACCATGGCCTTGCAGGCACTGCTTTTCTTTAGTGGGTCTCTAGTTTCAATTTTATTTGTTCTCTGGTATTATCATTCTCTTCCTCATTTGTCACGGGGAGACTCTCTGCCCCCTCTAATGAATTGTTGAGTTTAGTCTTTACATGTAAGTTATAGTATTTGAAGATCACAGGAATACTTTGTAAACTAGGCTTCTTTATCCCATTTACCAGATGAGAAATTTAGCACCCTTTTGCTCAAACTTATTTGCAAGCAACATCAATAAAGTTTATGAAAGACTGATTTTGTATAACATGCTGTTCTTCGTGGTTCTTGGTACAATTAAGTTTGTGAAAGGTTGAATTTGGTTAGCATTTGAACAATAACGTTTAATGTTTATTAATTAATGTAGAAATGTGTATATAAGTTATACCTTTTCTTATAATGATTGCTAGCTTATGGTAATTACAATGGTGATCACTTGTAGACAATAACAGTTTGAATACTCTTATCAATATATATATCCTATTTTGCAATTCATTGATCAATTAATTCAATTCAATTTTTTAGAGTTCATTTATTTGTTTTGCATGGTATCATAACACAGGTAAATATTTTTGGTTTTGCTTCCGCGATCTTTCTGTTATTTTTGTTTCTTTGAGCTTGCTTCTCCAATTGTTTTTTGCGACATTCATCAAGCTTTCATCAATGGAAATCAATATTGATAAATATCTATCTAACGGTTAAACTTATGATGGTTCTGGTGTTGCAAGTCCTCTAGTTAATCTAAGCTTCACAATCCAGCTACATCGTACAACTTTTTTGGTTGAGAGGAAGCGTATTGTCACGTCCCGCTCAAATGTTCCTAGAAATCCAAATAAATGCCCAAAGGATCTAGACTATTCTACAATTGAAGTTCTAGAGTTACTTAAAAATGTCTAGAAAGAGCTAGAATTGGATGAACTCAATTTAAGTTAGAAGACCCTAGAATGTTTTATAGCACACTAGAAGGTGCTAGAATGGGCTAGAATATTCTAGAACGTTCCGTATGGTTCATGAAGGATGTAGAAGCCGTTGGAAGCTTACGGAACAACCCGGAACTTGCATGAAGGAGCTAGACAAATCTAGAAGACACTAGAGGTGGCTAGAAGGTCCTAGAACCTTTTGGCATATTGTACATAGAACTCCCTTGTATATTCTAGAGCTATAAGGATCTAGAAAAATGTGGCTTACTCTTAAGCTTGTTGTCACACTATAAATAGACTCATTGGTCTTCATTTGTATTCATCCTTGGGAAATCTTGGAAATTCCTAACAATCCTTGGAAATTCTTAGCATCTTGTAACATAAACTCTCTCTTTAGAGCAATACGAAGCATTATTTGCAAACTATCTTTCTATTCTCTTTGGAGTTTCATTCGGATTCAAAGGCAGGCTTAGTGCAACGGACGATGCTTAGTGCAACGGACGGTGCTTAGTGCAACGGACGGTGCTAAGTGCCGCACGATCGATACTTGAAAAATAAGGTCGTGATAGTTGGTATCAGAGCTTTAGGTTGAAGCATTTCTACCTTTGGCATAATGAAGAACGTTGCTCCACCTATGGAACGTGGCCGGGAGGAAACCCGGAAACCATCAAAAGAATCTCGAGCGAAGTCGAAGGACATACTTTCTATCTTAGAAGCACGAGTGGGGAGTACTCAGGACAGCTTAGGAGAGCTATTCGACAGGGTGGACAACTTAGAGGAACGTTGCAATGGCTTGGAGGCCTAGGATGTGGAGATCCATGCAGCGGTTAAGATGTCCCTCAACGAGCTAGACGGTGGCTTAAGGCAAGAGATTGATGGATTAAAAGTTGAACTTACCAAGGTAAGAGATCTCGTCCAAAGAGAACTTGCTAATGTCTTGCTTAGAGTTGAGGATATAGGTGGTGATCTAGCTCTGTGTAAGCGGGCTATGACCGTGGGAACTAGCACAACCACCGTAATTGAGGCTAAGAGGGTGGATGTTCCCAAGCCTAAGACCTTCAATGGTGTTAGGAATGCTAGGGAAGTGGAGAACTTCCTATGGGGGCTAGAACAATACTTTGAGGCTACTAGCATAACGGACCATGCCAGTAAGATCCGAACTGCTGCTATGTATTTGTCCAACACTACTATGTTGTGGTGGAGACGGAGGCATGGTGATGTGCAACGAGGGGTTTGCAAAATTGAAACCTTTGAAGATTTCAAAAGGGAGTTCAAAATGCAGTTCTTCCTCGTAAATGCTGAAGAGGAAGCAAGAGGTCGATTGCGATGAATAAAGCAAATAAGTAGTATAAGGGACTACGCGAAGGAGTTCACAACCCTGTTGCTTGAAGTTCTTGACACATCCGACAAGGATGCCCTATTCTTGTTCATGGATGGGCTCCAATCGTGGGCTAACCTTGAGCTTAAGCGACGTGGTGTTCAAGACTTGTCTTCGGCCATTGCAACTGTAGTAAGCCTTATTGACTACTCCACAAACAAAAACAACTTGAAAGCCTCAAATAAAAAGTTTTTTTGGAGGAAAGAGTGGGGGAAGCCTCGTAAAAGTCAAGGACCCAAAAAACACAAAGACAACTCCTTATTCAAACCAAGGGACAAAGGGGAAGGAAGAGGAGGATCGTGGTGCCTCAAAGCCTCGTGTGACGTGCTTCATTTGCGACGACCCGCATTGGGCACGCGAATGTCTGAAAAGAAAGGCATTGAATGCCTTAGTTGCCTCCACACATGGTCAAGATGGAGGTGAGTCGTATGAAGGTGCAAAGATGTGTTCTTTGCGCCTACTTGGTGCAATACAGAACGCCCTAAATACCCCAAAAGGCTTGATGTATGTAGATGCCACCACCAACGGGAAGGTCGCCAAAGCATTGGTCGACACAGGTGCATCGCACAACTTTGTTTCAGTGGAAAAGCAAAGACACTCGACCTAAAGGTTGTCAACGGAGGGGGTTCTCTCAAAGTAGTTAACTCAGCAGCACTACCATTGCATGGAGTCGTTCGAGGAGTTAAGGTTAGTCTTGATGCTTGGACTGGCCAAGTAGACTTATTAGTGGCGCCTATAGATGACTACTCGATGGTATTTAGCATGGAGTTTTTGGACCAAGTTAGAGCTTTCATAGTGCCATGTTCAAACTCTATGTACATCATGGATGGTTCAAAGGCTTGCGTGGTACTGACAGAAAGGACCACCAAACGTACGACCCAAGCTCTCTTGGTATTTCAATTCAAGAAGAGAATGAAGAGAGAAGAAGGGAGTTATTTGACCATCTCAAAAAGAGTATGACGAGGAGCAGTCGCCAAAGCCAAGCTTGGTGACGGAAGTGCAAGTTGTCTTAGATAAGTCCCATGAGGTGATGTTTGAGGCGTCACCAAAGCCAAGCTTGCCAACGGAAGTGGAAGCTATCCTAGATAACTCCCATTGGGTGATGCTTGAGGCGTCGCCTAAATGGTTACCTCCAAGGAGGGAGGTGGACCACAAAGTTGAGTTGGGTCTTAACACAAGACCACCAACAATGAGTCCCTATCAGGAGGAAAAATCAGAGTCATGCAGCGGAAGCGTGGTGGCTGATGCGCTGAGTCGAAAGGACAACACACAACAACATGCACCTGGAGGTTTGCTTGAACCGCTGTCTATTCTAGAGAGACCATTGGAGAGTGTCTCTATGGATTTCATCACTTGCTTGCCAAAATCAGAGGGCTTTGGCAACAATATTATAGTAGTTGATCGCTTTAGCAAGTATGCTACATTCATACCTGCCTTAATGGACTACACGGCATATGAGAAGGCACGCTTGTTCCTCAAATATGTTGTGAAGCATTGGGGGATTCCGTCCAATATTGTGAGTGATAGAGACCCATATTTCACGGAGAAATTCTGGACGGAATTGTTCAAGTTTTTGGGATCCGACTTGAACTTCTCTACAAGCTTCCATCCCCAAAGTGATGGGCAAACAGAGTGCGCCAACGCATTTGTGGAGTTGTATCTCAGGCACTTTGTGAATGCCAATCAATATGATTGGGCTAAGTTGCTGGATGTAACCCAATTCTCATACAATTTATAAAGGAACGAGTCTACCGCGAAGAGTCCCTTGGAGATTGTCATGGGGCAGCAACCCATGAATCCTCATGCCTTGGCCACAAGTTATGAAGGGAAGAGCCCTACTGCCTTCAAATTTGCCAAGGCGTGATATAAACAAGCTGAGTTGGCCCGAGCCTATCTGAACAAGGCATCTAAGAAGATGAAGAAATGGGCTTACAAGAAAAGGAGGATGGTTGAATTTTAGGAAGGCGATTTGGTCCTTGTCAAACTGTTGCCCCAATAATTGAAGTCCTTACGGAAGGTTCATAAGGGGTTGGTGCGGAAGTATGAGGGGCCATTTCCAGTCCTTAAGAAAGTCGGTAAGGTATTGTAAAACCTACAACTCCCTCCAAAACTTAAAATCTATCTGGTCTTTCATGTAAGTATGCTGAAGCCTTATCATGGAGATGAGGAAGACAGAAGTCGGGGAGAATCCAAAATGGGTGCCTACCGTAGTGGTAACCTCCTTTGACAAGGAAGTGGACTCAATCTTGGCAGACCGCTTGATCCGACGCAAGGGCGTACCAAGTTATCGAGAATACTTGGTCAAGTGGAAAAATGCCCTGGATATAGAAGCAAGCTAGGAACCTGAAGACTCTTTATGGAAAGATGCCATATAGCGGTTTTAGCTTGAAGGTGCGACGAGGGCGTCGCGGACATGAGTGGAGGAGGGTGTCACGTTCAGCTCAAATGTCCCTAGAAATCAAAATAAATGCCTAAAGGATCTAGACTATTCTACATGTGAAGTTCTAGAGTTACTTACAGATGTCTAGAAAGAGCTAGAATTGGATGGACTCAATTCAAGCTAGAAGACCCTAGAATGTTCTAGAGCACGCTGGAAGGTGCTAGAATGGGCTGAAATATTCTAAAACGTGTCGAATGGTTCATGAAGGATGTAGAAGCCGCTGGAAGATTACGGAACATCCCGGAACCTGCATGAAGGAGCTAGAAAAACCTAGAAGACACTAGAGGTGGCTAGAAGGTCCTAGAACCTTGTGCCATATTGTACATAGAACTCTCTTGTATATTCTAGAGCTAGAAGAATCTAGAAAAATATGGCATACTCCTAAGCTTGTTGCCACACTATAAATAGACCCATTGGTCTTCATTTGTATTCATCCTTAGGAAATCTTGGAAATTCCTAATAGTCCTTGTGAATTCTTAGCATCTTGTAACATAAACTCTCTCTCTAGAGCAATACAAAGCATTCTTTGTAAACTCTCTTTCTATTCTCTTTGGAGTTTCATTTGGATTCAAAGGCAGGCTTAGTACAACGGACGGTGCTAAGTGCCGTACGATTGATACTTGACAAATAAGGTCGTGATAGTATGCTCTCAATGATAAACGTATATGGCTTGGAGGATTATATAGATATATGTATCACCTCCTCTTTTATCTTGCTAATTCTAGGTAAATGAATTTTCTGTTTGTGCAATGGAATTGATATAATGGGCTTGTTAAAAATTGGATCTACCGTTCATTAAGTCCAAGCATGAGCTTGAATATGGTTAATGCTAGCAAAGTTGTTGAAATGTGGCACAAGTTAGATAATGTATTCTCTTCATCGTTTGGAGCTAAGTTGATGGATTTTAAGGCTTCCATTGCAAACTTTCAAGAAAATAGATCTTTTATTAGGATTATCTTACGTGTAAAGATGGTAGGAGTTTATTTAACTGTGGTTAGTCACTTGATGTCTAATTATGACTTGGTATATTATGTATTTATTGGTCTTGATATCAACTAAAATTCTTTTATTTTGAGTGTAACTCTACGGTTCCAAGCCTGTTTATTTGATGAATTATATTCATTTTCTTGTAGATGAGAGGATCTGATCATCAATTTGAAAATAACATGTTTAATACAAATATGGCTAGATTTGGAAGAATGAGTATCAAATATGCAAATCCTAAAAGCAAAAAGGATAAGAATTATCCTAACAATAATTCTTCTAATTCTGGTGACTCTAACAAAAATAACAAGAATTCACAAGAATTATTTCTCATCAACGTGCAGGTTTTAGTTCTAATTTGTCATATAATTCAGACTCTACATATAACAAAGGTAAGAAGTTTGTGAATAATAGTAGTGGCTTTTATGGAAACAATAATAAAGGCTCTTATGGCAGTCGTATAAAAAAACTTTTTCTTGAGCGATTGATCTTGCCCTTCCAGCAGGGTTGACGATTGTGTGGCCCACATCTGGCTTAAGAGAAACCGTTAGCGGTTTAAAAATAGGAATTTCCAAACTTTCTATAGAAAATAAAACCTGATGCCATGGAGGGCAATGGTTGAGCTTTATTCAATCCCAGAGGAAGGGCTGTATTTACCATTGATCAAAGAAGAAAATTTAAACCAACTAAACCTTCTTACAGAAATGGCGAATGGAATGATGGCTTCCTCTTCAGCGGCCAAAGCAATAAGCGAGAGTTAGCAGTTTAAACAATAAGGAACTATTCGGTGCCAATTTTGCACTAAGTTTGGGCATATTGCAAATCAATGTTACAAATTGAGAGATACTTTTGGTCGAAGTACCAATTCTAAGGCTATGGTTATAGACACTCAAAATAATTTAGGTGACAATTCTTATTCCACTTCTATCTGGCTTCTTTATTATAATATTTCTCATCATTTAACTAGTGATGTAAGCTTTTTGTAATACTCATTTTCATACTCTAGGACTAATAATGTCACAATAAGTAATGAATATTCTCTTTCAATTACTAATTATAGTCAAAGAATTTTGTTAGTTTATGATTATCCTTTTAAACTTCCTACTATTTTTCATACACCATACATATCACACAATTTGTTACGAGTACAAAAATTATGTACTAATGAAAAATCACACAACTTATATAACTTGGGATTGATATTGAACTTATATTTATATATCTTACAAGGAAGTTTTGATGTCATTGAAATGTAATAATTTTTTTAAAAATATATATATAATGCATATGAAAAATAGTTTAGTTATTTGATTTTTTTAAAATGAAAAATCAATATCGTCGGATATTTTTATCTTTGATGAAATGTTACAGTTGATATATCGACATCTCAATTTAAGTTGAGACATCTTTAACACCATTTTTATTTAATCATTATATTACATGTATTATTAAATATATATATATATATATAAATAAAGCAAATATTTACAAAACTTATAATTAAATTTAATATGAATAAATAAATCAAAACCGACCAACATTAATTGATTATTGAATTTGTCTAACCGAACTAAATCCATAATTTTGGTTTAGATAGTTTCAGCTCAATTGAATTTATTAGTACGTTGGTTTTTATGTACATCTCTTAATTATTTCATTCCAAAAAAAAATCTATTTAGCAAATAAAGGTTAAATAAAATAACTTTATTTTTTTAAAAGAACAAAGTAACATTATATAAAATTAGGTGTGCCTTGAAATTTTAAAACTTAGAGTAATGAAGTAACTACGTGATTATTTATGTAATAATATATAGATTATTGAATGTAATATTTTATATTTTTAGAACAATTTTTTTTTCTAATATTGGAATAAATTTTTTATTTTAAATATTAAATTATTAAAAAAAATTAAAACTATTCTAATATTGACATTTTTTACTCTAAATATAAGGAGTTTTTTTTATTAAATATATGTACTCATTTAACTTTTAAAAAATTAAAAAAATACAAAAGTAGAAAGCAGGTAAAGCAACGCCTACCTATGCTATGTATGATTCATCGGATTATTCTTATGCTAATTCAGTGGGTGATTCTACTTATTCGATGTCTGAAACAATGAAATCGAATGCTTACTTATCTATTCCCATCCACCACCCAACTCGACCGGAAATATATTAAATTCGCGTTCACACTTCGATCGTTCGCAAATGATTTTTTGATCCGATTTTAATTTAAGTTCTCTGTCTGTATAAATTATTTATTATTTTCAAAATATTATTTATATTAATAAAATTTAAATTTAATATAATTTTTTAAAAATAAAAAATAAATATATAATAAAAAGTATAAAAATATAACAATTTAATTAGTGATAATATATTTTAAGAATACTAAATAGCTTTTTATTTGTGTTTATGTTTTTTACTTTAAATTTACATATTTTTTTTAATTTAATAACTTATAAAAAGAAAAGAAAAATTCCATTTTGTATATATTAATATAAAATAGTTAATTTAAATTTAAAAAAATAATTAATATGGTGTTGAATTTAGTTGGCGAAATTGCCATCTCTGCACTCCACAATTTAAAGTCTACGTTATGGCCAAAATATATAGAATTTGGAGATCATAAGTCAGGCTTTTCATTATGAGTTTTGACTTTGTTAGCCACTTTTCTTAAAAACTTGTTTTAAAAACTAAATTTTTTTCATATTAAAATAATATTTTTTTAATATTTAATTATTAAAAAAATTTAATATATTATATCATATAAAATATTATTTAATTTAAATTAAATTATAAATATTTAAAATTACTCAATCTTTTTAATTTAATTCTTATTATTTTTATTTTTATAATTATGCAATTAAATCTGTATAATTTAATTTAAAAAATATTTAATTAAAAAATATTTATGTTAAATTTTTTTTAAATTAGATATAAAATTTAATATTTTTATGATTATAATGAGTAATAAGTGTTATATACATTATTTTTGATTTTTTTTTCTTTACTTAATATTTCTAGTCTAGAAAATGTGATAAGTTTAACTTATCAATTATCAAATTATTATAAACAAATCGTATAGGTATGATTATATGAAGGAAAAAAAATCATATTGGTATATAATTTATGACAGATGTGACAAAGAAAGAAAGAAAGAGAAAAAAAAAATTTAGGCCAACCCAATTTCCCAAATTCCAATGTGTATCAGGCCTGTTTTGTGTTCACACGTATAATCATACATTTCAAAGCCAACATTTTCCAACCCCATCCCAATCTTCCTCTATTTTGTTTGAGCTCCTTGACTTGCTTTGGTAGTTCAGGAATCCTCTTTCTCTAATCTTGAAACACATCTTTGAACAAATGACCGAAAATGGAAACCCCAAGAAACGGCAGAGAAAGGATGTAAATGAAAAAGATGATGATCCACCAAACGAGGAAGACAAGAAGAATGGTTTAAAGGGTATTCTTACTTCCTTATTATTGTTAGACGAGCAGGAAAAGTATGAACAACGAGAACTTGAAAGAGTATCAGAAAACGACAAGTCGATGTTCGATGAAAATCATAAGAAAACAACCCAAGCCATGTTGTACTATTCCTCCAATTTTGATGATCAAAACAGCTTTGAGGTAGATGAATCAGAGAGAATGAAGAGAAAAAAATCGAGGGTTGTGGCTGATTCAGTTGCTTTAGCTATAGCTTCCGATGGGTTAGAAAAAATCAAATCTAGTGGTGGTGGGGGTTCGGTGGGTCAACAAAGGAGGTTGTGGGTAAAAGTCAGATCTAAAGCTTGGTGGGATGAGTGTAATAGTCCTGATTATCCAGAAGAGGACTTCAAGAAAGCTTTTAGAATGGGAAGGGAAACATTTGATTTGTTATGTGAGGAGCTAAGTTCAGTTATAGCTAAAGAAGATACCACTCTTAGGAATGCTATTCCTGTGAGACAAAGAGTAGCTGTTTGCTTGTGGAGATTGGCTACAGGTGACCCTCTTCGCGTAGTTTCAAAACGTTTTGGTTTAGGTATATCTACTTGTCATAAATTAGTTCTTGAGGTTTGTTCTGCTATAATAACTGTGTTAATGCCTAAGTACGTGCAATGGCCTGAAAATGGTGATTTGAGAAAGATAAAAGAAGAGTTTGAAATAATTTCTGGCATTCCTAATGTTGTTGGATCTATGTATACAATTCATATTCCTATTATAGCTCCTAAGATTCGTGTAGCTGCTTATTTTAATAAGTTGCATACAGAAAGAAATCAAAAGACTTCATATTCAATTACAGTTCAAGGTGTTGTTAATCCTAAAGGAGTGTTTACTGATGTGTGTATTGGTTATCCTGGTTCAATGCCCGATGAGCAAGTACTTGAGAAGTCTGCTTTGTATCAAAGGGCTAATGGTGGTTTATTGAAGGGAGTTTGGATTGTTGGGGGTTCAGGGTACCCTTTACTTGATTGGGTTTTGGTGCCTTATACTCAACAACATCTTACTTGGACTCAACATGCTTTCAATGAAAAAATTGGGGATATTCAAAAGATTTCTAAAGATGCATTCGCCAGATTGAAAGGGAGGTGGGGTTGTTTGAAAAAGAGAACTGAAGTGAAACTTCAAGACTTGCCGGTGATGCTTGGGGCTTGTTGTGTTTTACATAATATTTGTGAATTGAGAAATGAAGAAATGGACCAGCAACTTAGTTTTGAGCTCGTTGATGATGAGATGGTTCCAGGGTCTGCTTTGAGATCTTCAAGTTCAAACAAGGCAAGGGATGCTATTGCCCATAACTCTTACACCATGGCCTTGCAGGCACTGCTTTTCTTTTGTGGGTCTCTAGTTTCAGTTTTATTTGTTCTCTGGTATTATCATTCTCTTCATCATTTGTCACGGTGAGACTCTGTGCCCCCTCTAATGAATTGTTGAGTTTAGTCTTTACATGTAAGTTATAGTATTTTAAGATCACAGGAATACTTTGTAAACTAGGCTTCTTTATCCCATTTACCAGATGAGAAATTTAGCACCCTTTTGCTCAAACTTATTTGCAAGCAACATCAATAAAGTTTATCAAAGACTGAATTTGTATAACATGCTGTTCTTCGTGGTTCTTGGTACAATTAAGTTTGTGAAAGGTTGAATTTGGTTAGCATTTGAACAATAACGTTTAATGTTTATTAATTAATGTAGAAATGTGTATGTAAGTCATACTTTTCCTTATAATGATTGCTAGCTTATGGTAGTTACAATGGTGATCACTTGTAGACAATAACAGTTTGAATACTCTTATCAATATAAATATCCTATTTTGTAATTCATTAATCAATTAATTCAATTCAATTTTTTACAGTTCATTTATTTGTTTTGCATGGTATCATAACACAGGTAAATATTTTTGGTTTTGCTTCCGCGATCTTTCTGTTATTTTTGTTTCTTTGAGCTTGCTTCTCCAATTGTGTTTTGCGACATTCATCAAGCTTTCATCAATGGTAATCAATATTGATAAAGATCTATCTGACAGTTAAACTTATGATGGTTCTGGTGTTGCAAGTCTTCTAGTTAATCTAAGCTTCACAATCAAGTTATATCGTACAAGTTTTTTGGTTGAGAGGAAGCGTATTGTCACGTCCCACTCAAATGTCCCTAGAAATCCAAATAAATGCTTAAAGGATCTAGAAATTCTACATGGGAAGTTCAAGAGTTACCTATAGATGTCTAGAAAGAGTTAGAATTGGATGGACTCAATTCAAGGTAGAAGACCCTAGAATGTTCTAGAGCACGTTGAAAGGTGCTAGAATGGGCCGCAATATTTTAGAACGTATCGGATGGTTCATGAAGGATGTAGAAGCCGCTGGAAGCTTACGGAACATCTCGGACCCTGCATGAAGGAGCTAGACAAACCTAGAAGACACTAGAGGTGGCTAGAAAGTCCTAGAACCTTGTGACATATTGTACATAGAACTCTCTTGTATATTCTAGTGCTAGAAGGATCTAGAAAAATGTGGCATACTCCTAAGCTTGTTGCCACACTATAAATAGACCCATTGGTCTTCATTTGTATTCATCCTTGGGAAATCTTGGAAATTCCTAACAATCCTTGGGAATTCTTAGCATCTTGTAACATAAACTGTCTCTTTAGAGCAATACAAAGCATCCTTTGCAAACTCTCTTTCTATTCTCTTTGGAGTTTCATTCGGATTCAAAGGCAGGCTTAGTGCAACGGACGGTGCTAAGTGCCGCACGATCGATACTTGAAAAATAAGGTCGTGATAGTTGGTATCAGAGCTTTCGGTTGAAGCATTTCTACCTTTGGCATAATGAAGAACGTTGCTCCATCTACACCAAGCGTCGATGTTCCACCTATGGAACGTGGCCGTGAGGAAACCCGGAAACCATCAAAAGAATCTTGAGTTAAGTCGAAGGACATACTTTCTAGCTTAGAAGCACGAGTGGGGAGTGCACAGGACAGCTTGGGGGAGCTGTGCGACAGGGTGGACAACTTAGAGGAACGTTGCAATGGCTTGGAGGCCAAGGATGTTGAGATCCATGCAACGGTTAAGATGTCCCTCAACGAGCTAGACGGTGGCTTAAGGCAAGAGATTGATGGATTAAAAGCTGAAATTGCCAAGGTAAGAGATCTCGTCCAAAGAGAACTTGCTAATGTCTTGCTTAGAGTTGAGGATATGGGCGGTGATCTAGCTATATGTAAGCGGGCTATGACCGTGGGAACTAGCACAACCACCGTAATTGAGGCTAAGAGGGTCGATGTTCCCAAGCCTAAGACCTTCAATGGTGTTAAGAATGTTAGGGAAGTGGAGAACTTCTTATTAGGGCTAGAACAATACTTTGAGGCTACTAGCATAACGGACCATGCCAGTAAGATCCGAACTGCTGCTATGTATTTGTACGACACTGCTATGTTGTGGTGGAGACGGAGGCATGGTGATGTGCAACGAGGGGTTTGCACAATTGAAACCTTTGAAGATTTCAAAAGGGAGTTCAAAATGCAGTTCTTCCTCGTAAATGCTGAAGAGGAAGCAAGAGGTCGATTGCGACGGTTAAAGCAAACAGGTAGTTTAAGGGACTACGTGAAGGAGTTCACAACCCTGTTGCTTGAAGTTCCTGACACATCCGACAAGGATGCCCTATTCTTGTTCATGGATGGGCTCCAATCGTGTGCTAACCTTGAGCTTAAACGACGTAGTGTTCAAGACTTGTCTTCGGTCATTGTGACTGCAGAAAGCCTTATTGACTACTCCACAAACAAGGACAACTCGAAAGCCTCAGATAAGAAGTTTGTTGGAGGAAAGAGTGGGGGAAGCCACGATATAAGTCAGGGACCCAAAAACCACAAAGATAGCTCCTCATTCAAACCACGGGACAAGGGGAAGCAAAAGGAGGATCGTGGCGCCTCAAACCCCCATGTGACGTGCTTCATTTGCGACGACCCGCATTAGGCACGCGAATGTCTGAAAAGAAAGGCATTGAATGCCTTAGTTGCCTCCACACATGGTCAAGATGGAGGTGAGTCGGACGAAGGTGCAAAGATTGGTTCTTTGTTCCTACTTGGTGCAATGTAGAGCACCCTAAAGACCCCAATAAGCTTGATGTACGTAGATGCCACCATCAACGGGAAGGTCGCCAAAGCATTGGTCGACACAGGTGCATCGCACAACTTTGTTTTAGTGGAAGAAGCAAAGAGACTCGACCTAAAGGTTGTCAACGGAGGGGGTTCTCTCAAAGTAGTTAACTCAGCAGCACTATCATTGCATGGAGTCGCTCGAGGAGTTAAGGTCAGTCTTGGTGCTTGGGCTGGCCAAGTGGACTTATCAGTGGCCTCTATAGATGACTACTCGATGGTATTCGACATGGAGTTTTTGGACCAAGTTAGAGCTTTCATAGTGCCATGTTCAAACTCTATGTACATCATGTATGGTTCGAAGGCTTGCGTGGTATCGACAGAAAGGACCACCAAACGTACGACCCAAGCTCTCTCGGCACTTCAATTCAAGAAGAGAGTGACGAGAGAAGAATGGAGTTATTTGACCATCTCAAAAGAGTACGACGAGGAGTAGTCGCCAAAGCCAAGCTTGCTGACGGAAGTGCAAGTTATCTTAGATAAGTCACATTAGGTGATGTTTGAGGCGTCACCAAAGCCAACTTGCCAACGGAAGTGCAAGCTATCCTAGATAAGTCCTATGGGGTGATGCTTGAGGCGTCGCCTAAATGGTTACCTTTAAGGAGGGAGGTGGACCACAAAGTTGAGTTGGATCTTAACACAAGACCACCAACAATGTGTCCCTATCAGGAGGAAAAATCAGTCACGCAGCGGAAGCGTGATGGTTGATGCGCTGAGTCGAAAGGATAAGAAAAAGTAGCATGCACCTCGAGGTTTGCTAGAACCGTTGTCTATTCCAGAGAGACCATGGGAGAGTGTGTCTATGGATTTTGTCACTTGCTTGCCAAAATCAGAGGGCTTTGGCAACATTATTGTAGTGGTTGATCGCTTTAGCAAGTATGCTACATTCATACATGCCTCAACGGACTGCACGACATATCTGAAGGCACGCTTGTTCCTCAAACATGTTGTGAAGCATTGGGGGATTCCGTCCAATATTGTGAGTGATAGACACCCACGTTTCACGGAGAAATTCTGGACGGAATTGTTCAAGTTTTTGGGATCCAACTTGAAATTCTCTACAAGCTTCCATCCCCAAAGTGATGGGTAAAAAGAGCGTGCCAATGCATTGCTGGAGTTGTATCTCATGCACTTTGTGAGTGCCAATCAACATAATTGGGCTAAGTTGCTGGATGTAGCCCAATTCTCATACAATTTACAAAGGAGCGAGTCTACCGCGAAGAGTCCCTTCGAGATTGTCATGGGGCAGCAACCCATGACTCCTCATGCCTTGGCCACAAGTTATGAAGGGAAGAGCCCTGCTCCCTTCAAATTTGCCAAGGCATGGCATGAACAAGCTGAGTTGGCCTGAGCCTATATGAACAAGGCATCTAAGAAGATGAAGAAATGGGCTGACAAGAAAAGGAGGATGGTAGAATTTCAGGAAGGCGATTTGGTCCTTGTCAAACTGTTGCCCCAACAATTCAAGTCCTTACGGAAGGTTAATAAGGGGTTGGTGCGGAAGTATGAGGGGCCATTTCTAGTCCTTAAGAAAGTCGGTAAGGTGTCGTACAAGCTGCAACTCCCTCCTAAACTTAAAATCTATCCGGTCTTTCATGTAAGTATGCTGAAGCCTTATCATGGAGACGAGGAAGACAAAAGTCGGGGAGAATCCAAAAGGGCGCTTACCGAAGTGGTAACCTCCTTTGACAGGGAAGTTGACTCAATCTTGGCAGACCGCTTGATTCGATGCTGGGGCGTACTAAGTTATCGGGAATACTTGGTCAAGTTGAAAAATTCCCCGGATATATTAAAGCAAGCGGGGAACTTGAAGACTCTTTATGGCAATTCAAAGATGCCATAGAGCGGTTTCAGCTTGAAGGTGCGACGAGGGTGTCGCGAACTTGAGTGGAAGAGGGTATCACGTCCCGGTCAAATGTCCCTAGAAATTAAAATAAATGCCTAAAGGATCTAGACTATTCTACATGTGAAGTTCTAGAGTTACTTACAGATGTCTAGAAAGAGCTAGAATTGGATGGACTCAATTCAAGCTAGAAGACCCTAGAATGTTCTAGAGTACGCTGAAAGGTGCTAGAATGGGCTGGAATATTCTAAAACGTGCCGAATGGTTCATGAAGGATGTAGAAGCCGCTGGAAGATTACGGAACATCCCGGAACCTGTATGAAGGAGCTAGAAAAACCTAGAAGACACTAGAGGTGGCTAGAAGGTCCTAGAATCTTGTGCCATATTGTACATAGAACTCTCTTGTATATTCTAGAGCTAGAAGGATCTAGAAAAATATGGCATACTCCTAAGCTTGTTGCCACACTATAAATAGACCCTTTGGTCTTCATTTGTATTCATACTTAGGAAATCTTGGAAATTTCTAACAATCCTTGTGAATTCTTAGCATCTTGTAACATAAACTCTTTCCTTAGAGCAATACAAAGCATTCTTTGTAAACTCTGTTTCTATTCTCTTTGGAGTTTCATTCGGATTCAAAGGCAGGCTTAGTGCAACGGATGGTGCTAAGTTCCGCACGATCGATACTTGAAAAATAAGGTCGTGACAGTATGCTCTCAATCATAAACATCTATGGCTTGGAGGATTATATGGATATGTGTAATACCTCCTCTTTTATCTTGCTGATTCTAGGTAAATGAATTTTGTGTTTGTGTAATGGAATTGATATAATGGGCTTGTTAAAAATTGGATCTACCGTTCATTAAGTCCAAGCATGAGCTTTCATATGGTTAATGCTAGCAAAGTTGTTGAAATGTGGCACAAGTTAGATAATGTATTCTCTTCATCCTCTAGAGCTAAGTTGATGGATTTTAAGGCTTCCTTTGCAAACTTTCAAGAAAAGGGATCTTTTATTAGGATTATCTTACGTGTAAATATGGTAGCAGATTATTTAACTGTGGTTAGTCACTTGATGTCTGATTATGACTTGGTATATTATGTATTTATTGGTCTTGATTTCAACTAAAATTCTTTTATTTTGAATGTAACTCTGCGGTTCCAAGCCTCTTTATTTTGATGAATTATATTCATTTTCTTGTAGATGAGAGGATCTGATCATCAATTTGAAAATAACATGTTTAATACAAATATTGCTAGATTTGGAAGAATGAGTATCAAATATGCAAATCCTAAAAGCTAAAAGGATAAGAATTATCCTAACAACAATTCTTCTAATTCTGGTGACTCTAACAAAATAAACTAGAATTCACAAGAATTATTTCTCATCAACGTGCAGGTTTTAGTTCTAATTTTTCATATAATTCAGACTCTACATATAACAAAGGTAAGAAGTTTGTGAATAATAGTAGTGGCTTTTATGGAAACAACAATAAAGGCTCTTATGGCAGTCGTATAAAAAAACTTTTTCTTGAGCGATTGATCTTGCCCTTCCAGCAAGGTTGATGATTGTGTGGCCCACATTTGGCTTAAGAGAAGCCGTTAGCGGTTTAAAAATAGGAATTTCCAAACTTTCTATAGAAAATAAAACCTGATGCCATGGAGGGCAATGGTTGAGCTTTATTTGCTCCCGGAGGAAGGGCTGTACTTACCATTGATCAAAGAAGAAAATTTAAACCAACTAAACCTTTTTATAGAAATGACGAATGGAAGGATGTCCTCCTCTTCATTGGCCAAAGCAATAAGCGAGAGTTAGCAGTTTAAACAATAAGGAACTATTCAGTGCCAATTTTGCACTAAGTTTGGGCATATTGCAAATCAATGTTACAAATTGAGAGATACTTTTGGTCGAAGTACCAATTCTAAGGCTATGGCTATAGACACTCAAAATAATTTAGGTGACAATTCTTATTCCACTTCTATCTGGCTTCTTTATTATAATATTTCTCATCATTTAACTAGTGATGGAAGCTTTTTGTAATACTCATTTTCATACTCTAGGACTAATAATGTCACAATAAGTAATGAATATTCTCTTTCAATTGATAATTGTAGTCATAGAATTTTGTTAGTTTATGATTATCCTTTTAAACTTCCTACTATTTTTCATACGCCACACATATCACACAATTTGTTATCAGTACAAAAATTATGTACTAATGAAAAATCACACAATTTATATAACTTGGGATTGATATTGAACTTATATTTATATATCTCACAAGGAAGTTTTGATGTCATTGAAATGTAATAAAATTTTTTAAAAGTATATATATAATGCATATGAAAAATAGTTTAGTTATTTGATTTTTTTAAAATGAAAAATCAATATCGCCGAATATTTTTATCTTTGATGAAATGTTACAGTTGATCCTAGTATGGAGGTATTGATTATTTAGAGACTTTTACTCCTATTGTCAAGCTATAGACTATTAAGATGGTCTTGTCACTTCTACTCTCAAAGTCATGGCCTATAAAAAAATTGGATGTTAATAATACTTTCATCAATGGTGACTTAGTTGAATATATTTTTATGCATCAACCTTGTAGTTTTGAATGCAATTCTTAGCCTTATTTGGATTGTAAATTTTCTAAGGCTCTATATAGGCTCAAATGGGCTCCATGAGTTTGGTATGAAAATTTTAGTGTAGCCTTTTTTAAGTTTGGCTTTGTGAATTCTAAAGCAGATCCTAGTATGTTCTTCAAGAGGACTGGTACTGGTCTTACTATTATGCATGTTTATGTTGATGAAATTTTGCTTACTAGTATCCATACTGCATTTGTTATTGATAACATTTATATGTTGAACTTTAAATTTGCTTTAATGGTTCTCGATGACTTGCATTAATTTTTAGGCAGTGAGACCTTTGAACTCTTTATGTTATTCATATGAGTCTGCAAAATTTATAAAGGATCTGCTTAGCAAGCATAATTTGGAGTTAATTAAGCCTTGAAAAACACCTATGAAAGGTGGAGTTATGTTGTCTAAGAAGGATGGAGTTGTGTTGGTTGATGCTAGTTCTTACAGGTGCCTCATTAGAGCTCTCCAATACTGTTTGCTTACTATACCTAATGTAATTTTCTATGTTAAAAAATTGTGTTAGTTTCTCCATTAGTCCACTAATTAGCATTGGATTGCAACAAAGAGAATCCTCGGGTACCTTAAGGAGACTTTTTCTCGTGGCCTCACTTTGCACAAGAGTTCAAATTTTAGTCTTGTTGGTTACTATGATTCTGATTCAACTAGTTGCATTGATGATTGAAGGAGCATCGAGTCTTATGTTGTTTTCTTTGGAGATCCATTGCTATCTTGGTTTTTTTCTTAGCAAAAGGTTGGGGCAAGATCAAGTATAAAGGCTCAATATAGGTCCCTTGCACTTGCTTCTGTAGAATTGATATGGTTATAGTTTCTTCTACAATAATTGGATGTTCATATGGCTCACGTTCCATTGCTTTTGTATGATAACTTGAGTGCTACTCAGTTGGTTACAAATCCTATCCTTCACTCACGTTTGAAGAATGTGAAAATTGATTGGCATTTTATTAGATATAAAATATAAGATGGCACACTTGAAGTGAAACAAATTTGATCGTATGTTCAATTAGTAGATACATTTACTAAATGTTTAGTTGATTTTAAGTTTCATTCTTTAAAAACCAACCTTATGGTGCTTCCACCACCCTAATCTTGAGGGGTCAATATAAGTTATACTTTTCCTTAGAATGATTGTTAGCTTATGGTAGTTATAATGATGATCAATTGTAGATAATAATAGTTTGTAGACTCTTATCACTATAAATATCTTACTAAATAATTCATTAATCAATTAATTTAATTCAATTTTTTTACAATTCATTTCTTTGTTCTGCAATTAAGATTTTTTTTGTTATTAATTAATAATTTAATTTTTTAATATTTATCCTTACAAAAGTCACGAGATTCGATTTTTCTTTCTAGAAAAAATGTTCACTAAAATTGAAAAAAATCAAAATTCTAATTAAAAATCATTTTAAATGATTTATGAATTACTTCAAATTTTTAAGTGATTCCTTAAAAATTTAATCAAAATAAAAAATTGTTATCAAACGTAACTAATAAAAAATTGCATGAAAAAAAGTCAAAAATTGGAAATAAAAATCGTCATTAGAATGGATTGATGGAGTTACAAATGTTAGAATGGACTAGCACTAATGGTCTCTAAGCTCTCCTTGCTTTTCCTTTTGGGAATTGCTCACGAGATTATTAGCCAATAACACACTCTTCGTAAACTTTGGAAGAAGTATGATTTTATTAATAAGGTTTATCACAATTTTCATAAGAAAGAGTCTTCAATCCATTGAAGTTCAAATGGATATAATGAAAATATCAAATCCATGTTGGAAGATTCATCTTTTCCTTAAGGAAAGTATAAGAACTCTTAGCAACGGAAAAAATATATTTTGTGTCATTTTAGCATGATCAATGACAACCCTTCTTGGATCATAGATTTCACAAGCTCCACCTTTTATTGAAGCAATATATCTCTTCTATTACAATTGTCCTACACTTAATAAATTTCTTTTCAAGTCTGAAATGTAAAAGATATTTGAAATAATCTCAACATTATCTTCTTTAGTCCTGATTTGAATATCAATATTTCTCATAACGTACACTGTAAAATGGTCCCCAAAACTCACAATAGTACAAAAATCTTCATTTAAGTTTGAAAAGGACTAATTACCATGCATATGATTACTACAGTTAGTATCTAGATACCATATGTCTGGTACAAATATATTCTTCTATACATGAAATGCAATGAAGAGTGTTTCTTGTTCACTATTTACAAAATTTGACTTATCTTCCTATTCTTTGTTACTGTGCAACTTTGTGAAGCATTCAGATTGAAAGTTTCCAATCCTATGACATTTGAAGCAATCAATAATGAACTTATCAAAGTAGTGGTCAAGACCTTTAGCTCGACCTTGAGAATGATCTTTATTTCTAAAATACTGCAATTGTTTTCTTCCATTTCTATATCCTCGGTATCCTTTTCCTCTTCCTCTTCTTCCACAGTTTAGACCTTGGCCTCTTCCTTTTTAACATGAGATTGAAAAAACATTTTTAGTGCTTGCTCATCAATTGTAGTGTTTCTCTGGTTAAGCTTTTACTCATATACTAACAACAAACTCTAAAGCTCATCAATGGAAAGGTCAACATCATTGGATTCCTTAATTGAAGAAGAAATATAGTCAAACTTTGATGCCATTGATCAAAGAATTTTCTCAACTATGATGACATCAGCATTGTATCACCACATAGCCTTATCTTATTTTCAATTTCCATTTTTCTTAAGAAATACTTATTCACTAACTTTCCCTACTTCATTTGGAGAGTCTCAAAATCTATACGTAGAGCTTGAAGTTGAGATTACTTAACTTTCACAAAGCCTTTGTACTTCATTGAATCTCATATCTCTTTGTAAATGCCTTTCTTGAGAATGGTCTCAAGAATGGTTTTCTTTTGTTATGCTTCAATCATATTTGTTCCACTTTTTGATTCAACAAAATATTTTCCACAAGGCTCAAATACTCCTTAAATCTTAGAAATTCTCCATTAACATGGTTTAGCTAGCAATTAAAAACTAAAAAGCTTCACTTAGTATTATGTGTTCACCCTTTCAATGCTTTTTTAATATTTTAAATAAACTAATAATTTTAGATAATAAATAACAAACATAATAACTTAATTAAGAATTAAACAGTAGAATCCCAAATACTATAGTTAAGAATATTTATTCACCATTATATAACTTTTTTATAAAATTAAAAGGTATAGATTGTCTTTAATTATGTTGTTATAATTGTTCAAAACTTTAATATTTTTTATTAAAATTAATTCTTTCTAGAATAATAAATAACAAATATAATAACTTAACTAAGAATTAAAAATTAAAATTTCAAAATACTTTAGGTAATATTATTTAATCTTACATTATTTTACTTTTTATAAAATTAAAAGTTATAGATCGTATATAATTATTTTTATCATACATCTTCAAAAATTAAATATTTTTAATTAAAATTAATTATTTTTTGAATAATAAATAAAAAAGATAATGATGTAGTTTACAATTAAAATCTAGAATTTCAAAATACTTTTGTTACAATTCTTTATCACTCTTTCTTAATTTTATTTTTAATAAAATTAAAAGTTATAGATTGCATATAATAATTTTAGTCATACTTCTTCAAAGCTTTAACATTTTTAATTAAATTATTTTGTTTTGGAATTATAAATAAAATGCAATATTATCTTATACCAATTTTTGTTAACATAAGATATGACTGTTTTTCATGAAATTTGGAGATAAACAAACTATTCGAACCTTAGATTACCTTGTAAAGATCGTCTTTGGCCCTCCAAAGCTTAACTTAATAACTATAAGATGAAAGATAAAAGAGATCTACACTTTCACTCTAGTAACTATATAGAAAGAGTATTTATTTGTGATTCTCTATTATGAGATCAATTGATGTTTCAAGATGATAAAAATTATGTGCATATGTGAATATATATAAGGGAAATAATTAACATGATAGTTATTCTCTGTCTTAATAATATTGAGTTGTTATAGCTTGGCAAACATTTATCCTTTGTAGATATTTATTCTTAATTATCTCTAAAATTATCCTTTAAGATAATTAAAAGATAATCTTTGGACCATTATCTATTTAATATAATTAAAGGATAATTATTTAGCCTTTATTACTTTAGGATAACTATAGTACATTCACCCTTATATGATAACTAGACACTTGTTGAGCCTGGCCCATATAGCTCTTTATTGACTAGGACTACTCTTTCACTATGATGTGGGATATGGCTAGAATCTTTGACAATAACTTATGTCAATACTTGAATTTATTTAATACCTTTTTTATTTATGTTGATGATACTGAACTCATCTTTGTGTGTTTTTTACCTACCTAAGTGAAAAACTTCATGCTATGTCTAGCCATTTAAAATGTGCACGATAGTATTTTTTTTTTTGTGATATCTTCAAATTTTCGATCGGAGTTTTGGTTAGAAAGTTATGTTAAAGTTAATATTTTTATCAAGGAAGTCAAACCTTCTTTTATTTTTATGGGAAGCTCAAAATTCAAACCCTAAGACTAATCCCTCTAAGATTAGCTAAGTGATCTTGGTCATTAATTTTTCTTCATTTTTTTATGTATTGTTCTTCATTTATCTTGCATGTAGTGTAGTATAATTATTTTTTATTATCCAAAACTTTTGCACCTCACGACCCTTATATCGTACTTTCCTAAGCAAAAAGTGACGGATACAAGATTTATGGATGCACAGGATAAGGTCTTTCCATCGTGGGTGTGTAACAAGGCAGATAAGGATCAACACAAAAAACACTCATTAGAGGTCGAAGGGAGGTCAGACAGAGTTATAACTAGCCCATCTCTAGTTGACAACACCCTGACCTATATTGGGCTAGTCAGTGGTGCCCTGGCAGATGGTGATTTGGTTAGTATCATCTTGGTTGGCGATATTTTGGGTGATAGCCTCCTGGTTGGCCATCTTCTAGGTGGTAAACCCTTGGTTGGTAGTCCCTTGGCTGATAAAGTCATGGAGAATGAAGTTCTGGCCAAAACATTCTTGGCAAATGAAGTTGTAGCCAACAAAGTTCTAGGTAATGAAGTTTTGGCCAAAACAATTATAGCTAATGAAGTTATGGCTAGTAAACTTCTAATTGATGATGTCATGTGCAGTGACATTTTGTTTGGCCAATTCATGCCTGACAACCCTCTGGTTGGTGATGCTCCAGTTTGGAAGGTCCAAACTGATTGAAGTGTCTGGTCCTTTCAATCAATTTGATTTTTTGGTTATGTTTGTGAAGACAGTTCTAAAATCTTAGCAGGATCTATTGTAAGATGACTTCTATCTTTCCAAAAGGATTTGCATAAGTATGGGGGCCTTGATAATGTTCTTATTGGTACACCTATTCTTCAACCCTTGGACTCTTCTTTATGACCCTTTTCTTAACTAATGTACTCAAATTTCTCATTTGAATGAAGTGATGTGGAGATATGAAAGGATGGATATCTTTAGGAAGTTCATGAAGTGGGGATCATATCTTACCACCTCGTAGGACCAATATCCTAGTATACTTTAACAAATTATCCCCTTCACTTGTTGATGCAAAAATTTGTATTAATAGCTTGCAAGTACATGAGTAACTTATAGTAAGCAACACATATACTTCCAAGGTCAATCTCTAAAGGAATTTCAATGGTTTTAGATAATTTTTTAATTTCTTAAAGACTTAAACAAACAATTAAACCTAAATACTGATGATTGAGTTGAAAATCTTAAAATAAGAATAAATAATTAAAAATTGACTCAACTCAAAATGAAATCAAGAAAGTTGTAAAATCAATAGAGGACTTACAAAAAATTTAACTAGTTAGCCATACTTTCTTCGAAATATTTAGGTAAATTAAAGTGAATGAATATATAAATTTAGATTATTGGTTTTCTTTTAAAATATGAAAACTCCTATGTCAAGGAATTTGTTTTGTTAATCAACCAATTAATGTCTTATGATTGGGATGATTAACTAATATATTAAATTATGCCCAAGAAAATTGCAACTCATTAAATCAATGCAATGATAAAGTCGTCAATTTAAATTCTTATTCATGTTGTCTAAATTAGATCTAGATGATGTGTTTGAAACCTAATTTTTAAATTCTTAATCTATCGATAAAGATCATATGACCAATAAATTGTTCATAAATAAATCTTGCAATAAATCTTGAATGAAGAAACAATCTTTATTTAATTAGTTATAAAAATATTCACCTAAATAATCTAAACAATCATGGCGATAAAGCTAAATTTTCATAGTAAAATTAGCTAGATATGCTTAGATTAATATCCATGATCAAATAAAAGTAAATATTCATCCAAAATGGTAAAAGAATATCGATCTAGAAATAAAAATATTCCTAATTAGATCTAATTACTAACAACAGATGGATTATGTTTCCTTCTCTAAAAGTGTGTAATCTTTATCTTCAAAAGGCTATTGAATCTATAGAATGGCTTCTCTTATCTTCTTGGATGTAGAAAAACTCCCACAGTTGCCTCAAAATTTATTTTTAGTCTAATCTCTTTGACGTAATGAACCATTGGAACCTATTTATATGTATACTGATGAGTGCTCAAAAAGCACTAAAATAACCATGATTTTATGCACATTAATTGATTAAAAATATATATATTTATATGTTTTATCATATATTTATATAAATTTTTCTTTTTCGAATCACGGGTATTTTTATTGTTTTTCAGAATTTTGGCCTAAAAACGCAATGTAAAGACTCAAAGAAGAATACCGAAGCAATACATCACAAATAAATTAATAAATAAGTGGAAAAAGGTCAACAAACATGGAAAAATTGGACAAAATGGGTCGAAGGTCAAAAATGTCAAAAGATTCGAAAATCACAAGGAAATTTTACCATTTAAACGCTTACAAGGCCGCAATGGCGCCAGAAATACCATACTGTTGATGATGCCAGCCTTCCGTTTCAACAAGGCTGGCATCGTTTTACTCGCCATACGAAGGCGGCCAGGCAGCCGCTTCAGTCATGGCGCCTAACGCGTTTTGACCCATTTTTCACGTGTGGCCATTTCACGACGCCTACGCCGCATTCATTGATGACCTCAACAGTCCATTACACGTTTTTATTTTTTTTTAATATTTTTTTAACATTTTTTTAATCATTTTTTCTCTCCATCCTCACCTATAAATACCCCCTTCCATTCACTTCAAAACACACCTCAAAAACCTCACTTCTCTCTTTCTTTCTTTTCTCTCATTTCTTAGTTTTTGAGTTTTCTTTAGTTTCTTTCTTGGGCTTCTAAGCTTTTCTTAGTTTTTCTCTTAGTTTTTAGTTCAATTGTCTTAGGTTTAGAGTTCTTCTCTTTTTGAGAGGAACTTGTAATGTTTTTGTAATAATTTAGATTTTTTGATTCAATAAATGGAAGTGCAAATTCGCTTCGAGGTTTTCTAGCAAATGAATAATAGCGCCAAGTTCTCAGAAGGATTTTATTTTCTTTACGCTATTTTTATGCTTTATTCTTACATGTTATATTTAATTTGTCCTGTGATTAAATTTAACTCGTACTAGTCAAGTATAATCATGATATAATAATAACGTTGTTATGCTATAAATATTAAATAGGTGAAAATTTCTAAAATGAATTGAAGTTTATTTTTATTCAAGATTTTATATTAAGGATGTTAGAGTAGAGAAATATATTATTTTTCATTACAAACTTAAATCAGTTAGACTTTAAGGTTTAGTTATCCTGCCTAATTTAGAGTAGTGCTCTTTTTATTTGTTGGTACAATCGCCTAGTAGTTGTTAAGCTCTATTTCAAAAGTTTTTATAAGAATTATTATGTGGAAATGTATTGACAACATGTTTTCAATAAGTGGTTTTAAAACTTGAAAGTTAAGTACTTGATAACTAAATTCTTAAGTTTAATTTGGACACCTTGAATGAAATTTAAAATGTCTAACCCCACCATAGGTGGCATTTAAATGGTTCACTTTCAATCACTTAGAAAAAAGGAATTAATTTATTAAACCAAATTAATTATTGATCCCACCCATAGGTGTTAATTGATTTGTTTAATTAACAAAGAATATCTAACCCCACTAAATGTGATATTTATATAAAAAGGAATCAATAAATATCAATTTATGTCTTTAATAACCTAGATAATATGAAAGCAAGCATAATTAACTTAGTTATTATATCCATAAATACTCCACTAATATAAATGATAAAATTTGCATGAATATTTATTGAATCAGATTTATATTTATTTATTGAATTTGTATCTATGTTTATTCTTTTTAAATTATATTTAATTAATCTGTATATATGTTTATTTTAATGTTATTAGATTAGGAACACAAAAACCAAAACTATCGTGACAGGATGTTTAGGATTTAATTTCGTTTTTAAAAGTTTGAATAATAAATTAAAAACCACATACATTCCTTCCTTAGATCGACCTTGGGAGTATACTTATCATTTTCTACGAAATGATTCGTGCACTTGCGAGAGTTTTACAAATATTAAAACCAAAGTATTTGCGAGAATTGGCGATGCCGGTTTTCGCTCATCATATACTACTATTCAAAATTTGAAGTCCCAATTTTAGTATGTGCTCTCCAACAAACACTTTTTCCCACCACGATTCACAACTCATAATCACCCCTATTGTCCAACCCAAGGCTCATTTACTGTAGCATACATTTTCTTCCATTGCGATGTGCATTGTTTGATTGGCCTAGGAACAAAATTGTGGGTTAACTATCACAACACACTTTTTCCTCCATCATGGCACGCCATGTTTGTCTTGACATTGATTGTTCCCCTTACACATTGGTTTATTCTTGATGTAAGACTTACATGCCTTAGTCTCTTTCACTCTTATGGTACTATTTGAGTGTTCAAAGTATTGTATCTTTGTGTGTTGACCTCTTTTGAAGTAATAAACACATGAAATACAACAAAAGATACATGTGATATCGAAAAGATAGATTTGCATAAATAATCAAGTGAAAATTCTATAATCAAACGTATTTATTCCAAATATATAAGTGATTTTTAAGCACTTATCGTAACCCTTAACTAGCTTTTTACTAGCCCCAAAAAAGTGAGACAATCTAAAAACTTAAAAGAAAAGATAAATGACTTAACTATACTAACCTAAATAACTTCCATAAATTGTGACAGTTGCATTTAACATATGCAACAAGCATTTAAAATCTAGGTGGCCTTAGTGGACGAGTTATAATCTCGTGAGAATTCCCAGTAATGATACCTACAAACATTCTAATAGGTAAAAACTAAAACTAAAAAGGCTAATAACAAAACCAAAAACTTAAATTAACAAAAATTCTCAAACCTTAAGCATAAGTTCATCCAACATCTCAAAGGATCAAGGTTTGTCATGTAAATCAGTTACACATCACAAATTTATGCCCCAATACTAGAAAAATATTAACATTGATTCCCCTAAACCTAGTGCTATGAGTTCAAGCCCTTAACAAAGTATATGTGAACATAAGTTATGTGACGAAGAAAACAAAAAGATTATTATATGTTTATAAACAAGAAAGGCTCAAATGTGCATAACATGAATCTCATGAAAGGAATCAAATGCTAGGATTACGAAGACATCATATTATCAATATCATACTTCAGTCAAAATTAATAAGCAATAAATATCAAATATCTTCCTATAAAGGAATGAAAATGCATTTGAATTTAAGAAGTTATTTTCTACTATTTTTGTAATAGACATATCACTACTTTTAAAAATTTAGGGTCTTAGTATTTAGTTATATTATTTTCTCTTTATGTTTTTTAAGAGAAGCCTATATGTATCATTTTTTTTTTCTAGAAATAAAGCATGAAATGAAGATAGGTACATAATTTCAATTACTACTTAAATCATTTCATCAAAGAATGAAAATAAGTAAATGATAGCTTATCAGATGTTTAAATTCCTAACGTTCAATGCAAAACTTACAGATATCACCTAACAATTTAAAATAATTGAAAAATGTTTAAAAGAGTAAAAGAAAGATTATTATTCATAATAAAATGATATTGAATTAATAATCTCATAAGGTTGTCTCCAATATTTGATTCTTAGACCCTAATTAGGGTTCATTTCAATTTCAACATCCAAGCATGAATAAAATTAACTCTTATAATAACCCTTGAACATATTTAAGGCATCAAACAAAAAATAAATAGATTCAATTGATCACCTTAAATTAATTAAGAGTATGGTAATTTTGTATCAAACAAAATTTATTGAACCTATATGTCCCTAATAAACTAAATAATAGCAAACAAATGTTTGAAAAAAATTTAGAATTCAAAATTTCATAATTCAATTGATCACCTTAAATTAATTAATAGTATGGTAATTTTGTATCAAATAAAATTTATTGGACTTATATGTCCCTAATAAACTAAATAATAGCAAACAAATGTTTGAAAAAAATTTAAAATTCAAAATTTCATAAGGAACTTTTCTTTCACCCATACCAAGAATCTACATTGTCCTCAATGTTTAAATGTAAATTAAAGAAAAATAAGAAAAAGAAAGAAAAGTTACTCTCCTCGTAATAGTGCAATGTGATTAAGCATAGTGATGGTTACTACTGTTGTTGCATCCTTCATCTAATTCAAGTTCTATCACATAGAGAGAATCATTATGTATTCTTATGAATTACACGTTACCAAACAACTATGAAATTAATAGGTTTAAATGACATAAACATTTTTTACAATAATAGAAATAAAAATAAAATAAAATACAACACATCTAAAAGAAAACATAATAAAAATAAAAATACATAAAAATAAGCCCAAAAAATGTTGGAGCTAAATTCTCCATATCATCTAGTTATTCTTCTTGCAAATTCAGGCGCAATGGACAAAATCATAACCAAGATACTCAGGTATTCTCTTAAATTAATTGTAGTCCATTCTGAAATGAGAGAGATGAAATCTTTGCATCTCATGGAGATATTTCATGTATTTAGTCTAAAAACGCATATGCCCACTTATCCATTCTATTTGTTGGCCTGATAATCTTTTACATAATTTAACTATTCTTGCAACTTATGAACTTGGTCTTTAATTGAAGCTTTGGAAGAAGAAGTGGCTCTTTGACTCCCTTGGTAACTTTGGTCCCACTTGTGAGGTCTTTCATGTAGTTTGAGGTTAATAAGTCACCAAGCTGCACCAAAACCTCACCTTTGGGAAAGTTCACCCCAGCTTTAGCACTAAAGGTTGTGATGAGTTGGGGAAATAACTTAATCAATGATTATTTATAGATAATTTGATCCACTAGTTTATTATTAAATAAGATAAAGTAATATAGTCTTTTCTTGGTCCATTGTACTATAACATGTAGTGGGCATTAGTCTAAAGTAGATAAAATACTATCAAATTTGGGAGATCTTTATTAAGTATTTAGCATCAAAGGATTTGTATCTCCCATTAACAATATCTCATTTTGCCTCCTCCACAAAAAAAAGGCTCTTTTACTTTCTCGTAATCCACATTTTTCAGATAATTCTCACTCCTATTGACTAACATCCCTCGTTCCATCGAAGACATTTATATCAGAAGGGCCAATGGGAAAAGTAAACACTTTATCATTGTTTGGTTGTCCATGTCATCAAGGACATAGCATAAAATTCCCGTACTCCAACCAAGGGTCACTATTTTATCATTTATACCATTAATTGATGTACCCTAAACTCTAGTCCACTTTCCACTTAATCTCTTAGCTTTATCAAACCTTAATTTAGGTTCAAGACTAACAAATTTAGCTATAATTTCCGACAAAATTCTTCAAATTTTTAATGTTTTTATTAAAATTAACTAATTATAGAATAATAATGAGTCAAACCTAACTTGATATAAGAATGAGTAGTTTATTTAATAATGAGAATACAAGGTGTGAAAAATCAACTTATTCAAATTTGAGCCTAACTTTTTTTATTATATAAATTTTTATTTACTTTACGATGTATAAATTTTAATGTTATAAAAGTAAAGAAATTATCAAACTAATTAGTTTTACAATGTTCTTAATAACTCTAGTAATGATTTAATTTATAAATTTTATACTTTAAAAACTTAAAAATATTTCTTAATTTTTTTTATATATATGTTACATATATTTTATGCTTATTCACAAAGTATTGATCAAGAAGCTTATTTCATTTGTCATTACAACGATATTTTTATGTCATATAAAAGCATGAAATTTAAATATTTATTTAAAGTAATAAAATATCATTAGTAAAAATAAATTTCATATCACCCTTTATAACTTATTTATTCATATAGTTCTACTTTTAATCACTCTAAAAAAAATATTTTTTGTACTTTATAAAAAAGAAGTGTACCGTATTTTTGAACATTAAAAAAATATATGTATATTATATTATAAAAAAATATTGGAGAGAGTTAAAAATCAAACATTATTTATGTGAGGCAATTAAAAGCGTACTTAATAATAGCTTTTCAAGGGAAAAAAAATAGATAAAAAGATGATTTTTTTAATGTTACAAACTGATATCTGATTTGGCTAAAAGGAAGAGGGAAAATAAATTAAAGGAAAAAAAACTATTCTCTGTGTCTTAGAAACAGAAATATATTACGTAGGAACTTCATGTTTGTATTCGGTTATAATTATATATCCACTAAGAAATAGGCTATTGCTTGACCTTTGAGAGAAAATTCACAACTCTCAAGTAGTTGTTTAACAGTATGGTTTGAGCTCCTGACTAGTGACTTACTATCTAACAGTGATGCCTTTATTATCTTCATATAAATGTTCAACTTCTTTGGCAATGGCTATGCTGGTGAGTTTGCAAGTTCAGCTTCTTCTTCTAGCATTTGAACAACATTTCTCATGGAGGGTCTTAAAGCTGGAACTTTTGCTGTGCAATAAGTCGCAATATTTAAGACCTTGATTGCATTTTCTTTCATAGTATGTGAGATATTTGAGTCCACTAAACCAAGCACACTCTCATTGCTGTTTAAGTTGGTGCATACCCAGTAAACTATGTCTTTATTATCTCCAAACTCAGGTTCCAATGGTCTTTTCCCAGTTACTAATTCCATTAAGACCACCCCAAAGCTGTACACATCACTCTTTTCATTTATCTTGTATGTATATGCATACTCTACATTAACAAAACAATCAATCATTTCAATATCCAAACTCAAAATAAAATGGAAAAAAAAGTAGACTTATTACGATTTGAAACCCCAAAATAACATTTATTTATCGTACATAATCAAATTGTTATCAAAATAATAAGTTAATTTGTATATTGCGTATATATATAAATGATTATATACAAATGACATATCATTTTGGGATAATCAATTCGATTACGTACAAAATCATCAAGTGTTCCGGACGGACTTAATTACTTACCAGGAGCTATGTATCCAAGTGTTCCAGCAATGAAATGAGTGCAATCCCTACCAGGCTGCACAATCTTGGCAAGACCAAAATCAGCAATTTTGGGCTTCCAATTTTCATTTAACAGTATATTGCTGGATTTAACATCTCTGTGAATCACAGGTCTATTACATCCATGGTGAAGATACTCTAAACCCTTAGCAGCTCCCAATGCAATCTCATACCTTACCTCCCATCTCATCTCCACCTTGTCGCAAGTGTGTAGCCTGTCCCATAAGCTCCCGTTTGGCAAGTACTCATAAACCAATAGATTGCTATCCTCACTTGTAATGCTACAATAGAGCTTCACCACATTCACATGCCTCACTGAGCTCAAGGTTGCTACCTCGGCATCATAATCTGTTGATTGAAATTTAGACTTTTTCAACATAGCAGCAGCACTGCTTTGGGAACTTCTTGAGTCCCCAGAATCTGCTCCCTTCCAAATGTGCTTCACGGCAACTTCTTTTCCATCACCTATCACAGCTCTATACACATTGCCTGACCCTCCTTTGCCTATCAAGTTCTCAGACTTAACTGCATTAATGATTTCATTTTCTGTGAATCTCAACATATGATAGGACTTCATTTTCCAGGAATTGTTCTTCAAGGGCTTGTCAAGATTAGTTCTGTTTAGCTTCAGTAGAAAGAAACAAGAAAGTGATACAAGAACAACTAGTGTTCCAGCAATTAAACAGTACATTAATTTTGGAGTCCTGCTTGAATGGCTAGACTTTGAGAAACAAGGCTTAACAGTCTCCATGTTCTGACTGCACAAGCTTGGATTTGCAATAAAACTGTCATGAAAAGCTTCGATGGATAATGAATTTGGTATTCGGCCAATTAAATTGTTATGTGAAAGATTAAAAACACTAAGTTTCAGAGATGACAAGGTAGAAGGAATTTCGCCTGAAAGTTGGTTATCTGAGAGGATCAGTGAGTTTAGATTACGCAAAGAGCCAAGAGATGCTGGAATTTTCCCAGAAAATAAATTGTCAGCAAGGTTTATTTGAGAAATAGAAACACATGAACCTAATGACTCTGGTATTGGACCAGAAAATTGATTCCTATCAAGAGAAAGATCACTCAGTTTCTTCAATTTTCCTATACTTTCTGGGATTTGTCCAGAGAACCGATTGGAACTCAATTGGAATGAAATTAATGAGGAAGCTTCAGATATCTCATCAGGTAATTCACCAGAAAACTGATTATTTTTTAGGAGTAACTGTGCTAAAGACTTTGCTTTACCTATATCTGATGTTACAGGACCTTCAAACTGATTCATAGAAACATCAATAATGGTAAGGTTGGGCAAACTCCATATGCCATTTGGAACCACCCCAGAAAATGAGTTGTTATTTACGCGAATCCGAGTAAGAGAATCACAACTAGCATAGCTTTCAGGTAAACCACCTATGAACTTGTTCTGGAGAACAAGAAGATCTGTCATTTTCTTGTTCTTGCACATGTCAGGAGGTATAGAACCAGTTAGAAAATTCTCAGAGACATCAATATATTCCAAGTTAGACCAAGAACCAAGCTTTTGAGGAAGCTCTCCAGTGAGCTTGTTTCTGTAAAGAGAAAGTTCAATAAGGTCTTTGAATTCCCCAAACTCCTTTGGAATCTGACCCACCAATTGGTTTTCAAACAGTTGCAGAGATTTAAGGTTTTTCAAAAACCTCAGCTCTGAAAGATCACCTTCAAGCATATTATCTGAAGCATCAAAATTTAAAAGATTTGTGAGATTTCCAAACCCATTTGGGAGCTTCCCAGAAAGTGAATTATTGTAAAGCTCAAGTTGCCATAGCTTTTGTAGCTTTCCAATACTTGTTGGGATTTCCCCAGATAAATTGTTATCAGCAATCTCAAGATTTTCAAGCAGAGTGAGATTTCCTATACCTTCTGGAATTTTCCCATTAATACTGCAATTTTTGAGATATAACCAATACAATTTCTCAAGCTTTATTATCTCTGAAGGCAAAGAACTTGGATCAAATGGATTATCACCAATACTCAAGAATGTCAAGTTGGTAAGACTTTCCAATGATTTCCATGGAAATTGCCCAGAAACCCCACTAGCATTCAAATTCAAGTACCTTAATTCGCTTAAATTGGACAAATCAGGCACTTTCCCTATAAACGAATTAAAACCCAAATCCAAATACTGCAAAAGCCTACAGTTTTTCAAATCGTCTGTGATTCTTCCTTGCAGAAAATTTGAGCCCAAATAAATCTTTTCTAGATATTGAAGAGAGCATATTGCATCAAAAGGAAGAGTTCCTGATAGTTGTTTTGAAGAGAGATTGATTTCTGAAACAAACCCATCAGAATTGCATCGAATTCCAGTGAATTGGCATACAGAATTGTGTTGAGTCCATGTTTTGAAAACGCTAGCATTTGATTTTTCAGTAAGAGCATTCTTCAATCTTAACAATTGTTGAAGCTCGTTCTGTTTGGATAGAGAAACAGAGTCAAAAAAGAGCAGAGAGATAAGTACCAACAAAGGTGTTTTCCAATGAAGCTCCATGATAGACGTATCCCAGCTAGTGAAACCAAATATTTACTTTGCTTTTGTTTATGATATGATGGAGAGTCAAAGTTGCCAATGGAAAACTGTTTTCAAGGCGGCTTCAAGTTTGAATTCATGGATTCACATGGACTGATTTTTCAAGTGTAGTGTAGAAGAAAATTTAGCCACGGAAATGAGAAAGAACTGATTACTTTCCGAGTAGGGAAACTTTATTTCAAGTTATATCAAATGATTCCGTCATTACTATTTAGTTGGCACACTAACAAATGTAAGTTATAAATATGTTACATAGGAAGTATAATGACTATTAAAGAAAAACTATTTCAGTGCAATTTTTTAAAATTTTTAGATACTTTAATTATAATATGAAAATATTATAAAAATATTAATTATGTTATTAGGATAATTTAATATTATATTTATAATTCCATAAACTTAAATAGTATGCTATCTTTGCAACTTTATTATTTATATTATTGCTAATTTTTTAATCTCTATTTTCATATGAAATTATTATTTACATAGTTTTTAAATTTTCTTAATAACATTTTCTCCTTTTTTTGTCCAAGAATTAAAATTTATTATATATTCTTACTTAAAATCTTCTTAGAATAATACTAACATTTCAATAAAAAAAGAAAACTCCCAAACAAGCATAGAAAATTCAAATTATATTTAAAATATTATTTTAATTTTTTTAGTAATTTTTTATTTTATTTTATTATAAATATAACAGTAAAAACAAAATTATGTCAATAATAAATATTTTATGATAGAATAAAGAATAGAAAACTAATTTGATCATTTTACTTATACAAAATGTTATTTAGTTTTTTTTTATTTTAAAATGGTGCCAAAAATACATTTAATTATTTTAAAAAAATTATCGAAGGTATCCCATGTTATTTCAGTGTTTGTTATGTAAATTACTTAATTATTTTCTTTAAATTTTTTATCTATTAATACTACTAAAAACTCTTATGTGGCTTATTTTTTATAAATAAAAGGACTAATGTATACTTTTTTTATAAGTTAAAGAACTAATGAGCAACTTTCTTAATTTAGATGGCTAAACAACATTTTTACTCAAAGAAAAATGGATCCTAATGCATTTATAATAAAATAAATAACGAATAAACTATTCTTTATCTAAATTATCAAGTATTATTAAATTGATAAAAAAGTAATTACAAATTAAACATTAACAAAATCCATAATTAGGCGTAGAGGAAATATAAAATTTTGAGCCAACAAAGAATAAAAATACAAATAATATTTATATAATAAGAAAAAAAATATGTAAGATCAAATACATAATCTCTTTATATTAAATTAATATAAATAACTCGAGAAAATAACAAAAAATAGTATCTTGAAACTCATATTCATAAAATAACAATTTTTTATATCTAGATTATACATTTACATTATTAAAAAAACTCGATATATTATTTTATATTGAATACTGTCTAATTATATGTTATTTAAATTGGACTACGATTATTTAGATCTATTTAATATTACTTGGATCACATTCAATGTTTTTAAGTTACAATTTTCGTTGTTATAAGTTTAAAGATTATTATTTTTGTTTACTTTTTCAAATAATTTTGATAAAATCTTATTAAAAATTAGTTCAAAATAATATAAATAAATTATAAAATAATTACATAATTTTAGATTTTTAAAATTTAAATTAATAGTTAAATAATTTTTATAAATAAAATATCATATATATATATATATGATACATTTGTCACTATTAATTTGAATTTTAGTCTAATTAAATATATTAAAAATATGAAAAAAAAATATATAAATAAGTTTATATATTATAAAATAAACTATATAATTTCAAATAATAGTTATGTGAATATAATTTTTATCTTTATTCTCATTCTTCTTGTTTATTTTCAATTTTATTGTTTTTATAAAAACTAATTGACAAAATATCATATTGATTTTAAGTTTACAAAAGTTCAAAAGAAAAGTAGTTTACAAACCACCTCATAGTATAATAGAAACAATATGAATTCAAAATCATGTGAAACAATATGACCCAAAATTTATTTATAAAAAACATTAAGCATTATATCATCTAATTTAACATATTTTGATTAATATTACATGAATTGTGTATTCAAAGTTTGAAAAGGTTTTTAATTGTACTAAGAGACTTTGCATTGTTTTGCCCATTGATAACTCATAATTGGTATACTCAATAATGACGATAATCTAAGTAGTAAACACGATTACATCATTCGAATTAATATTAAAAGTATTATTTTATCTTTGATATATTTATTATATACTAGTTAAAATTTATTAAAAGTGTTTTTGATAATTTCTAAAATTAATAACAAATGTATTTTAGAAATAACAAAATAGGGTGTTATATTAACTCCTCTCATGATAGAATTTTACATGCTTCTTATTCACAATTGGTTTATAGGGGAATTTATAATATATTTATATAGTGAATATTGAAGTGACGGTGATTTGAATATTATTAAGTGTTAACTGCATTTTCTCGTGTAACAGTATTAATAAATAAAAAAATTATATTTATTAAAAATTTAAAATAAATTATAAATAATATATCTTAATATTATTAAAATATACTATTAAATATATATAATTATATTAAATAAAAAATTATCATATTAATTATAATTATAATATAATAATTATTAATAATTAGAGGTGTTATTCTTAATAAGTTTACTCAATACAACTCGTTTATAAAATGTATTGGCATAGTTAAACTTAACCGGATATTTGTTTAATTAATATAGTAAGTAAGTAAGTAATAATATAGATTAATTCTATTTGAGTTGAATAGTTCACGAAATTCATTAACATATCAATTTTGTGTTGATTTTTAAATTTGTATTATGCTATTAAATTAACTAAGACTTACAAAAATTTATTACATATTTAATTTATTTTTGCATAATATAATTGTAATGAAATATTTTTAAATAATATATATATATATATATATATATATATATATATATATATGTTCGTGCCTATTAATAACTCTTTCTCAGTTTTCTATGTTCATGAATTTTGTGAAAGTAAAAGTCGGCACCTAGCATGAGATGACTAAATGACCCTTGTTCAAAGTAGGGGTGTCCAAAAACCGGATTGGACCGGACTAAACCGTAAAACCGGATCGGACCGGACCAAACCGAACGGTTTTATTAATCAAACGGTCCGGTCCGGTTTGTATTAATTTTAAACCGTTCAAACCCGTCCAGACCGGCTTATTAATATATTAAACATTTCACATTTTTCTTCATTACACTATAAAAAATCGAACCAAACTGAAATAAACCTGACCGAACGGTTTATAAGTCAAACGGTCCTGGTCCGGTTTTTATTTTTTAAAACCGTTTCAAACGGTCCGGTCCGGTCCGGTTCTAGTAATATGAACGGTTTGGTCCGGTTAGATTTTTTTTAAGGAAAACCGGACCGAACCGGACCGTGGACACCCCTAGTTCAAAGGCAAGTATGGTCAAAAGCTTTTCTTATTATAATTATTTTTTAAAAATAAATCATAAAATTAAAACGTTTAAAATTTATAATAATAAAAATAATATCTTTTAATATTAATTTATATATTTTTTAAATTAAGTATGATATTTTTATTACTTTTACTTTTATAAATACTTTTTCGATAATTATCGCTTTTTCCTTAAAACCTTATTTAACTTAAAAATAATAATAATAAATAAAAAACTTCTTTGTACATATATATATATTCTGGAATTGGATTTATTTCTCTCTCTCAAAAATAGAATACATGTTTAAATTTCTCTATAATATGAATATGTATTCCAAGCATGTTATAAGGATTTTTTTTCTATAATAATACTTATTGAAAAAATGTAAACACTACTAAAAAACTTACATATAGTATCAGACCTATGGCCTCTATTTTTATAAAAACCGAGGCCATAGAGTTTTGGTCACGGTTTAATAAAACCCGAGGCTATAAGATATGTTTATGGCCTCGGTTTTTATTAATAATCATGACCATAAGTTATATTATTATTATTTTGTATTTTGTTTGTTTTTCTTCTTCTTTTATTTCTTTCCTTCCTTCCTTTCCTTCTCAATCTCTCTTTTTCTTTTTTTTCCTTCTTATCCTATGCTCACCCTAATTCTCTCTTTATTTTTTCTTTTTTTCTTCCTTCTTCCTTCTCGATCCTTCTTCTCCCAGATCTGAAATTTCATTTTTTCAGATCTGATTCTTCCTCTTCCCCTCTCGCGATTCTTCCTCCTCTTCTCGTCTCTTCTTCTTCCTCCTCATCTTCCCAGCTCACTGGTTGGTGGTCAATTTCGATGGGTCATTGTTCGTTGTCCACTTGGTTTTTGTTCGTTTTCGTTGGTCGCTGGACGTTGCACGTTAGTCGTTGGACGTTGGATGTTGGTTGCTAGTGTGGTGCGCTGGTGCGGTGCACTAGTCTTGCGCGCCGCGTTGGTCTTGGTGTGGTGCTGCCGCGTTAGTCTTGGTGTGGTGTCTTGTGGCCCAATCTTGGTGTGGTGAGTTATACTCACTGTTGGTGTCTACGTGATGGTGTGCTACGCTGGTGATGAGTAAGTTGTTCCAATTTAGTGGGTATATAGAAAAGACAAAAGGGGCTTGAATTGTTTCTTTCTGTTTATGAATTTTATTGTTTTCATAAGGATGATGACCTTGTGTTGAAAAGAGCTTCAGAATACGGTGCAGTTGAAATTTGGATGAATGAGCGTGTCAGGAGAGCTTGTTCAAAAAGTTGTGTTGATTTCTTGTACGACTTTCTTGAGGTGTTTTTCTATTATGAATACTAGTACGATATCATTTAAGGGTATTATTGTATTAGAAGCTGATTGTTTTTCTCTGTTGCTTAATTCATTTCCACAATTTAAACTAATCCCAATTTGTAATATTTTCTTTAAAATTGGTTTTAGACTTCTTCAAAGAAAGGTGAATATTGGCTAATATGGAGGTTTGAAGGGGAGGCTACTCTTGTAGATTTAATACAGAGCAAAGAATTTTCCTATAATGTTGGTATTTTCTCTTATCATACTTTCGTTTTTATTTAATCATGTTTATGCAGCGAAATCATCATATCTCTTTATAACATTTACTTCACAATATTGTTAATTTGGTTGCGTCTATTGTTTTAAAATAAAATATTAATAGAAAGTCAAGTGATGACCACCTTTTACCAGTGTATGCCTTGAGGAAAAGCATTAGCCAATGGGCAACATCATTCAACATGTTACCAAAGTATAAGATTATGAATCCTGCCCTGGTGCTCTATCTTGCTAATTGTACTCATGTCTTTTATTTTATAACAAAAGGGTTGTGCTTTTCTTCTTGCTAGGTTTCAGCTTTTGTTATATATTCTGCTATTTTAGTCTTCATTTGAGGTTTCCTATGTTAAATAAAAGTTAGTGTTATATTGTTGAGTTGTCTTAAGATGAAATGTTTGTTTTTCATTTTTTGTTTTCAAACATTTTTGTTTTCAACCTGCAACTTGTAATACTAGTCAAAATGACTTTTGAAATGTGAGTGATATATTTTTTTCTCTTGCTGTGATCCTCCCCTGGTTTTTATGTTTGTTTTTAGTTTTTTCCTTGATGTGCAATCTCAAATTTTTAAAATAAATTTTCTCATGACAGATATGCAACATGTGTAATACCAATAAGTGCCTTCTTTGCATCAAGTCTTTGGTAAGCATTAAAACACTTGATTATTGTTATTAAATTGATTTAAATCTCCCTGCTAATGGTGTTGCGCTATTGATTCTGCTGGTTTTGGCTCTGCTGCAGGTGCCGGTGCTGCTGGCGCTGAGCTAGTGTTACTGATGGCGTTGTGCTGGTGCTGCGCTGTTGGTGTTGGTACTGAGCTGGTGTTGCTAATGGCGATGTGCTAGTGTTGCTGGTGTTGTTGATGGTGTTGTGATGCCTTGTGCTGCTGCGCTGCGCGGTTGGTAATTAATACTAAGTTTTTTTCCATGTTTGTAATTTATACTAAAAAGTTAGTTTGTAATACTAAGTTTTTTTGTGTATAATAAACTCTCAAATGTAATTATACTTTTAATTTTAATATAATATTATTTTTAATATTTGAATTAATAAATTTATTGTAATTTATATTGATTTTTAATATTGTAATTATTAATTAATGTATTTTTGTAATTTATGTATACCCTATGACCTCGGTTATTAGAAAACCGAGGCCATAGGGTGTATCTATGGCCTCAGTTATCTAATAACTGAGGCTATAGGTATACCTTATGGCCTTAGTTATATGCTAATCGAGGCCATAGATACACGCTATGGCCTCGATTAAAAACCGAGGTCATAGGTCATTACCTATGGTCTCTCTCACTTAGGCCTCGGTTCTTATAACCGTGGCCATAGACCAATGGCCACGGTTAAAAACCAAGGTCGTATGCATGTTTTGTAGTAGTGAAAGTTAACTAACATGTTTTCAAGATTTATTCTTCATTATAACTACTTAATATAAATATAAAGTTAACTAAAAGATAGTAACATAAAATGTTTCTTAAGAAAAATTATCGAGTCAAGCTAACATACAATTGAAGTGAAATTGAAAATAATGAAAATAAAATAGACACAGATATTTTACGTGAAAAAAACCCTAAACAAATTGGGGTAACAAAACATGGACAAGTGTAAGAGGATTTTACTATTATAAAATAAGGATTACACCACATTCTCTCTAGTTACAATAAGATAACAATTGTAATCTCTATTGTAATAGGAGAAATAACTCTCTTACAAAAAATGGAAAATATTACTTACAAAAAAAGAACAAATTTTCCTTTTTAAGTAGTAAATCACAAAATAACTCTCATAGAAACTTTTTCTATCTTTTTTATGGATGCTCTCTAATTCATTTACTTTTATATCTTGCACAAATAAAACAAGTTATTTATAGGAAACATCCTTGAAGAACTTGTGGTAGCAAAGACTTCATGTTTATCTCCACATTTAATTAACAAGAAATTAATGCTCCAATAACAACCTTAATTAAATACCTTCCATTTTTCTTACTTCATCTATTAGCAAAATATAATATTAAATCAAGAAAGTTGTTTTACCACTAAACAAGGCAATCAGTGATCACATTCTTCCACTTATAGTCACTTACGTAATCCTTCCATCCTTCCTCACTTGCGAAATCCATGTTTGCTTACGTTTCTGCTAGACCACATAAGGATATATACATTTAAACTTGTTAGTGTTGATTGACTTGATCATAACATCTGCTAAGTTCTCGTCGGTGTGAGTTTTCTACATATCCACACTACCTTTTTCCACTACTTCTAACAAAGTGATACTGAACCCTTATGTGCTTTGTCTATGAATGAAAAGTTGGATTCCTTGTAATGTGCAAAGCACTCTCGACTGTCACAAAATAGAACAATCTTTTCCTGCTTATGCCCGAGCTCCTCTAATAACCTCTGTATCTAGACTACTTCCTTATAAGCTTGGGTAGCCATCATGTATTCTGCTTCCGTTGTAGATAGAGCTACAATCGATTGCAGTTTAGATACCCAGCTTACAACTCCTTTTGTAAGTTTAAACACATAACCTGTAGTAGACTTACTTTTATTAAGATCCCCTACAAAATCTGAATCAATATAGCCTCTGATAGTAAAATCTGATCCTCCGTAACATAATGCAGCATTTGAGGTTCCTCTCATGTATCTCAGAACCCTCTTGACAATATTCCAATGCTCTCCTTCAAGATTCACCATAACTGACTAACTACTCCCACTACTTGTGTAATGCTTGTTTTTGTACATATCATGACAAACATTAAACTTCCCAATGCTGATGCATAAGGTACTCGAGACATCTCTATCCTCTTTGCTTCATTGTTAGGATACATACTTGAGGATAACTTGAAATTAATAGGAAGTGGGGTAGAAATTGGCTTACTATCTTGCATGTTGAAGTGTTGCAAGATCTTGTTGAAGTAGTTCTTCTGAGAAGCCAAATCTTCCTGTTATTTCTATCTCGGTGAATATGTATCCCTAGAATCTTATTTTCTGGTCCTAAGTCCTTCATATCAAACTCCCTAGGTGATGAGTGCTCAAAAAGCACTAAAATAACCATGATTTTATGCAAATTAATTGATTAAAAATATATATATATTTATATGTTTTATCATATATTTATATAAATTTGTCTTTTTTGGAATCACGGGTATTTTTATTGTTTTTCAGGTATTTTGGCTTAAAAATGCAACTTAAAGACTCAAAGAGGAATACTGGAAGCAATACATCACAAATATATTAATAAATAAATGCGTAAAGGTCAACAAATATGGAAAAATTGGACAAAATGGGTCAAAAATGTCAAAAAAGAGAAAAACGCGCCACGCCGCCACATTGGCCTCAAGACTCACCCGCCTAACTCGCTGGTTATCGTTTCATGCACGCAGCACCGCGGGTTACTGTTCATGCGCGCGATCGCGCGCGCGAGGTTACCGTTCATGCGCGGGCATTGTTCACGCTGCCAGAGCGCGCCCTGCCAGCCCTCCGCGCGCCCAATGCGTTTTCACCCCATTTTTCACATGCAGCCCTGTGGACGTCATCGGCGTCATTGATGACCTCTGCTTTTCCGTTGCACGTTTTTAGTTTTTTAATATTTTTTTTAACATTTTTTTACTCCTTTTTTCTCTCCATCCTCACCTATAAATACTCCCCTTCCCTTCACTTCAAAACACACCTAAAAAACCTCCAAATACATTCTTTTCTCTCTTTCTTTCTCTCTTTTCTTAGATTTTTAGTTTTTCTTATGTTTTCTTAGTTTTTCTTATGTTTTCTTAGTTAATTTCTCTTAGTTTTAGAGTTCTTCCCTTTTTAGGGAAGAACTAGTTATATTTTTGGAACATTTTAGCTTTTTGATTCAATAAATGGAAGTGCAAATTCGCAGTTTTTCTAGCGGGAATAGCATCAAGTAATCAGTAAGGATTTTATTTTTTTTTTGCGTTATTTTTTATGCTTTATTCTTACATGTTATATTTAATTTGTCGTGATTAAATTTAACTGCTAGCTATTTGTAAACATGATATAATAATAACGTTGTTATGAAATATTAAATAGGTAAAAATCTCTAAAATGAATTGATTTTATTTTTATTCAAGATTTTATATTAAGAATGTTGAGAGAAATATATTATTTTTCATTACAAACTTAAATCAAAATTAGATTTTAAGGTTTAGTTATCCTATCTGATTTAGAGTAGTGCTCTTTTATTTGTTGGTACAATCGCCTCTAGTTAGAGTGAAGCTCTATTTCAAAAGTTTTTATAAGAATTATTATCTGAAAATGTATTGACAACATGTTTTCGTAGTAGTTTTAAAACTTGAAAGTTAGTACTCGGATAACTAAATTCTTAGGTTTAATTTGGACACCTTGAATAAAGTTTAAATCGTCTAACCCACCAAAGGTGGCATTTAAATGGTTCATTTTCAATCTCTTAGAAAAAGGAATTAATTTAATTAACCAAATTAGTTATCAACCCCACCCATAGGTGTTAATTGATTTGTTTAGTTAACAAAGAATATCTAACCCCACCAAAGGTGGTATTCATACAAAAAAGGGAGAATCAATAAATATCAATTCATATCTTTAATAACCTAAATAATACGAGTAAGCATAATTAACTTAGTTATTATATCCATAAATACTCCACTATTTATAAAAGATAAAATTTGCATTAATGTTTATTGAATCTATGTTTATTTTTATGTAAGTAGATTAAAAACACAAAACCCCAAAATATCGTGACAAGATGTTTAGGATTTAATTTCGTTTTTAAAAGTTTGAATAATAAATTAAAAACCACATACATTCCTTCCTTAGATCGACCTTGGGAGTATACTTATCATTTTCTACGAAATGATTCGTGCACTTGTGAGAGTTTTATAAATATTAAAACCAAAGTATTGGCAGGATCGGCGATGCCGGTTTTCGTTCATCACTAGGCAAATGTGCCTTCAATTCTTGGATTTTATCTTTGTTGGGACCTGTTACCAACATGTCATCTACATACAAAAACAAGATAATAAAATTATTATCATCATCAAACCTTTTGAAGTATGTACAATGGTTTGAACTAAGTCTGTTGTATCCAAGGCTAATAATGAAGGAATAAAATCTCTTATACCAAAACCTCGGCACATGTTTGAGACCGTATAGAGATTTATTCAACCTACAAACCAAGTTCTCCTTTCATGTTTCAGAAAAACCTTCTGGTTGGAGCATATAGATTTCTTCTTCAAGTTTTCTATGAAGAAATTTAGTTTTCACTTCCAATTGCTCCCAAGTCTTGTTCTTGTATAGAGCTTCTTGGGAAGTTGAGAGCTCTCTGTCCTCCGTTAAAAGATAGTATGCAATATTTCTCTCTATAACATACTCTGAATGCCAAATTGGTGGTCTTCTCTCACGAGTTGACCGATGAGCTTCTGAAGCCTCAGACTCGACTGATTCTTGTACCTCATGCTTTGTTGTTGCTTCAATAGAAACTAAAGTTTCTTGTACTGGATTTTTTCCACCTGTAATGTTGTAGTTGATGAGAAAAACCGACATCGCCAGTCTTGCAAATACTTTGATTTTATATTTATAAAACTCTCACAAGTGCACGAATCATTTCATAAAAAATAAAAAGTATACTCCCAAGTTCAATCTAAGGAAAGAATATATGTGGTTTTTAATTTATTATTCAAACTTTTAAAAACAAAATTAAATCTTAAACATCCTGTCACGATAATTTGGGTTTTGTGTTTTTTCTAATCTAGTAACATAAAAATAAACATAGATATGGATATGGATTCAATAAATATTTATGCAAAATTTTATCATTTATAACAGTGGAGTATTTATGAATATAATAATTAAGTTAATTATGCTTGCTATATTATTTACGTTATTAAAGATATAAATTGATATTTATTGATTATCATTTTTTTATATGAATACCACTTTTGATAGGGTTAAATAGTTTTTGTTAATTAAACAAATCAATTAACACCTATGAGTGGGGTCGATAATCAATTTGGTTAATTAAATTAATTTATTTTTTATAAGAGATTGCAAATGAACCATTTAAATGACACCTTTGGTGGGGTAAGATAGTTTAAACTTTATTCAAGGTGTCCAAATTAAACCTAAGAATCTAATTATCCGAGTACTAACTTTCAAGTTTTAAAATCATTATTGAAAATATGCTATTATTATATTTTCAATTAATAATTTTTATAAAAACTTTTGAAATAGAGTTTCACTCTAACTACCGAGCAATTGTACCAACAAAAAAAATAACACTACTCTAAATCAGACCGGATAACTAAATCTTAAAATCTAATTTTCAAATTTAAGTTTGTAATAAAAATAATATATTTCTCTATAATATTCTTAATATAAAATCTTGAATAAAAACAAAATTAATTCATTTTATAGAGATTTTTACCTATTTAATATTTCGTAAGCATAACAACATCATTATTATACCATGTTTACAAACAGCCAGTAATGTTAAATTTAATTACAGAAAAAATAAATATAACATATAAGAATAAAATATAAAAAATAACTATAAATAAAATAGAATCCTTACAATACTTTGATGCTAATTCTGTTACTCGAAAATCTCCAAATGGATTTGTATTTTCATTTATTGAATCAAAAAGCTAGAAATTTATAAAAACATAACTAATTCTAATAAAATAACATTAAAATTAAAAACTAAAAAAAACTAACAAATATAAAGAAATTAAATGCTAAGAAACTAATTTATTGAGGGTTTTTTTTGTGTTTTTTTAGTGTTCTTTGTAATGGAGAAGATGGGGGTATTTTCTAAACATATGAATCACTAAAATCTCCCAATATAATTACCAATCAATTGCATCTAACCTACTATGTATTCTTTTCTCAAGTAAATTATATATCATATAGTAATTAACTTAATCGTACTCTCATGTCAATTAAATTGCATACTATTTATTTTGTTCATCAATTATAGATCACATACATAAGAATCATGTATCTCTGCCTAGAAACTATGCATGATATTTAATCAAGACAAACAATTAAATAATTCTCTTAAATCTATTTAATTGCCTCTATAGATTAATTGTTGCCCAAATAATTAATATCATAAAAATTAGATTAAATAATATATTTGAATTTAAATCATATCTGTGTAAAAATATTAGATCATCACATGTAGAAAAATTGGATTTATAAAATCCCTACATTAATAAATTAGCTAGACATAATTTTTTTCATAAAACTCACATTTTTCATAAAAAGATATAAAAATTGATAAAGAAAGGAGAAGATAAATAAATACAATCAATCTCTTGAATTGTAACACCAATCTCTTATTGAATCTCCACCAAAATTGTATCTCATTTTGAATTTTTCTGTATTTTTTCTCTTCTTGGCACCAAAAGTGACAAAAATTATTTTAATTTTGATTCATTAGGATTTTTGGGGAAATTAGGGGATTAACTTAGGATAATATGGAATTTGTACTATCATATCAGCTTAAAATAAATGGTTGATATGAAAGAAAGGAAAATGGACAGTATTGGCCAATAGGAATATGACATATGGCAATGGAGAGAGATGGGACCAATAAGGGAGTGATGCATGGTGGGGTTGATTGGTTGTGGTCGACACTCACTGAGTTAGCTCCATATGTCATGCTATGATTCATAGATATGGATTGCATGGAATAGTGGTGGAAATAGTGGATGAATCATGTGACGTTGCATGACACCTCATTGACCACGCGTTGAAACTTAGATCAAATGTTGTTCTTACACGTGGCATGACTTGCATCACCAAGTACACGTGAATTGCTTCAATTAGCCTTCTTCACTTGTGTGGCATCCACATGGTGACAACTGGTTAGCTCATTTTCTTGTGAAGTCCACATGGCATTTTTTCATTGGTCATACATTAAAAAATCCAAACAAATCCAAAAAATATATATTTTCACTAAAAAGTTCATAGTTTAATATTTTTAACCATAAAATTACTACTTATTGAATAAAAATAATAAATATTAAGTATAAAAGTGCATTGATGACTACTTTCATAGAGTCATCAACACACAAAGGAGATGAATAGGAAGACGCACTCATAGTACCTCTCACACGAGGATGGTAACTTAATTTCTAACAATTGGGTGTTAGATAGTCTTAGTTGAAGTGTTCACCTTGCTAGCGGAAAGAGGATGGGATGCAATAATTAATTTACCTTTTGGAGTGATAGGAATAGACTTCAAATCTGGTTCTTGTGTTGTAGACATGACAAACCATAGCATAACATCAATTAAAGAAGACACATCTTCATATCCAATTCCTCTTTTATCACCAAAAGAATTGGTCATTCTAATGATCTCATTAAGCTTCTAAGAATTAATCATTAACTTGTTAACATTAGGAGACAATTGAGCGTGTTCCTTTTCACTCACAAAATCTTAAAGCTCTAGTCAAACCTTCCTTTTCTTTAGGAAAAGATTCTATAATAGTAGTAGGATTATTGGCAAAATTATATGCTCGATACTCCTTACCACTTTCAAGGACAATAATCTGCTTCTTTAGAAGTGTAATTTCAAAAGACTAATCAAATGAGAGACATGATTAATAAATATGGGAGTGGAAAATTGGAGTGTCTTTTCTGATGTATCAAGTATATGCTCGATATACTCATTACAAAGGGAGAATTGCACTTTCAAGTATATGCTCAATACTCCTTACTAATGTAGTAGTTCTGTGATTCTTTTCATCTTATCATGATTTGCATTAAATATTTCTGAATGATACTACTATAATAGCGATATTTGGTTTTAAAAAATTATTCCCAATCTTTTAAAAAATTGAATCCTTAGGATTTTAGTCATGGTCCAGTAAAACCCATAACCATAGTATGTACATATAACCTTTATTTTTATCAGTAATTATGACGAAAAATTAGAATACAAAAATTACTTAAAAATAAATAAACTTATAATCAAGATTATTAAATCAATTTTATCTAATTAAAGTAATAGTATGGTTCATTTTAAAATCTAAACCAAATAATAAATTGTATGAATTATTTATTTAAAAAATTACAATACAATTTTTTCATTCCCATCTCCCTATTTCAAATTACCCTTTCACTGTTTCTAATTTCCCTTATCCTCCATTCAGCTCAAAAATCCAATTCCATTAAAAATATAGAAAATCTAGAGCTTCTCGTAAACCCAATTCCCTTTCCATCCACGCACACCATTGTATCCTCATAAATTCACAGCCAACCACGTCCAGAGTTCATCATTAGCGAGCCACATCTAGCATCCATCGCCATTTAGCCACTTTTAACTTCATTCTCTACTAGTCTCTTCCAGATCTTTTCCCATCCAATTCTTCTAGATCTATGAGTGACAACTGGAAGACAATCGAAGAAGATAACCTTGTTGTGCAAAGCGGATAAAAATAAAATAAATTCAATAGAGTAAAATAATGACATTGTCAAATTAATGTAGTTCACCTTTTAATTTAGGCTAAATCTACGGGACAAACTCCAAAAAAGGTTTCTTCCACTAAAAATATTAATGGGTACAAAGTGAGAAGCAATACAAAAAATTGAGATAAACCAAAAATAGTGTCACACAAGTGTTTCCCAAACTCACTATTTTGTCACTCCTTTTTTAGAAAAATATCCCAATATTTTTCTAAAATATTCTCTTCTACTTTCTTACATATACAATACTATTTATCTTTAAAGGAAATTTTTCCTTTGGCTTTGTTTTGCTTATCTTCTTTTTGGTGTGTTGATGTATCTCTAAGACAAAGACATTGCCTATTTATAGGCAAAATTGCCTATCAATATTAGATGCATTTGTCAAATGTGGTTGCATCTAACATTATGGTTGTACCTAAAATTTGTGGTTGCACCTAACATTTATGTTTTCTTCCTCTTCCATGTGAGAGGGACCTACAAATCTCCCCCTCACAGCTATATAGAGGACTCTACCAATCCAACAGCTAAACCACAGTATTCAAAATTCTATCTTGGAAGCAGTTTCGTCAACATGTCTAATCCATTTTCTTCTATATGGATCTTCTTAAGCTGTAATAGCTTCTTCTCCATTACATCCCTAATCCAATGATATCTCACATCAACATGTTTTGATCTAGAATGAAATGAGGCATTCTTTCCAAGATGGATAGCACTTTGACTATCACAAACAATAACTTTTGCATCCATAGAAACTCTTTACATGCTTCCATTGCTGCTATAAAATCTGCTTCTGTAGTGGATAGTGAAACACATTTTTGTAACTTTGACTACCATGACACATCTCCCCTTGCAAATGTAATTAGGTAATCTAAAGTTGATTTTCTAGAATCCATATCGCCAGCCATATCTACATTTGTGTATTTAACTAACACAGGTTTTTCATTTCCAAAACATAGGCATATTTTGGAAGAACCTTGAAGATACTTGAAAATCCATTTCACTGTAGCCTAATGTTCCTTTCTAGGAATTGAAAGGAATCTACTCACAATACCAACTGCATGAGCGATATCTGGCCGTGTACAAAACATGGCATATATTATACTTCCAACCGTTGAAGCATATGGAACCATTTCCATCTCTTCCTTCTCTTTATCTATATAAGGGCTTTGCCTAGAACTTAGCTTAAAGTGATTAGCAAGAGGACAAGTAATTGATTTAGCCTTGTCCATATAAAATCTCTAAGGTATTTTCTCAATGTACTTATCCTATGAAAACCATAATTTCTTGACACCTCTGTCTCTAATAATACTTATGCCTAGAATCTATTTTACTGGCCCCACGTCTTTCATGGCAAAAAACTTACTCAACTATTTTTTCAAGTTGTCAATTCTAGAAATATTACGGCCAACAATCAACTTATCATCCAAAGAGAGAAAAATAATAATGAAATCATCATCAGAGAATTTATGCACAAAAATATAATGGTCTAAAGTAGGCTTTTTGTAGCCTTGCTCCCCCATAATAGACTCAAACTTTTTGTACCATTGTATTGGTGTCTATTTTAAGCCGTAAAGGCTTTTCTTCAATTTGCAAACATAATATTCTTTTCCCTTTTGCTTGAAACCCTATGGAAAATCCATGTATATCTCTTATTTCAAGTCACCACGTACGAAGGCAATTTTGACATCCATTTACTCAACCATTAAGTCAAGACTTACTACTAACCCCAATATAGTACAAATTGATTTCATTCTCACAACTGGAGAGAAAATCTCATCAATTTTAACTTCTTTTCTTTGGCTGAATCCCTTGACAATAAGTTTAGATTTGTATCACAAACTAGAACTGTGTCCTTCATGCTTCACCCTGAACACCCATTTACTTTTTAAGGCCTTCTTCCCTTTGGGCAGCTTCATCAGCTCAAAATATTTTTTTCTCATGCAAGGGCTTAATCTCATCTTGCATGGCTTCAATCCATTTTTGTTTGGATTCATTATCCATGGATTATTCATAACTCTCAGGTTCTCCCCTATTAGTGAAAGTTACATGCTTATATGGAGGATATGAGGTAGAGGGTTATCTCACTCTATCACTTTTTCTTAGTGGAACATGAGAAGCCCCAGGTTTTGGTACTGGATAATGAACATCATCACTTCCCTCATCTTTAAAACCAACTTCTATGGGATTATCAGGTGGATAAACCTGGTCTTCATCTCAAAGTTTTCTTGGAACTGATGTTGGAGGAATTAATTCCAAATCTGATGAGTCACCATTGGAATTAGGAAAATATTTCTTCATTTTGATAATATATTCAATGGTCTCTTCTTCAATAGATACATCATCATGGCTCCTTCCAAGTATCTTTGCAATTGGATCATAAAATCTATAGCTAAATTGATCTTGACCAAAGCTAATAAAAATACACTGTCTTGTTTTATCATCAAGTTTGGATCTCTCATCCTTAGGGTTATGAGCAAATGCTTTGAAACCAAACACTAGTAGATGATCATAGGAAACATCATTTCCTGGCCATACTTTATCTGGAACATCCATCTTGAGAGGAGTATAGGGTGAAAGATTCAAAATATGGGCAACTATGAGTATGGTTTCACCCTATAAAGTTTTAGGCAACTTTGAATATGAGAGTAGACATCTAACTCTCTCTATCAAAGTTTTTTCATCATCTCAGCTAAGCCATTTAACTATGGTGTCTTTAGAGGTGTCATCTGATGCCAAATGCCATGCTTTTTGTAGTAAGCATGAAAAAAATGTGTATTCTCCACCATTGTCTATCCAAACGTACTTTAGCTTCTTCCCAGTCTGTCTCTTAACTAAGGCATGAAATTCTTTAAATACATCTAGCACTTAATCCTTTGCCTTCAGAAGATATACCCATATCTTCCTTGAATGTTCATCAATAAAAGTCACAAAGTATTGAGCACCACCAAATGACTTTGGAATTGATCCACACAAATCTGAATGAATCAGATCTAAAATATTATTCATTCTAGAAGGAGGGGAACTCTTGAAAGCAACTTTATTTTTCTTTCTTGCTAGACAATGAACACATTAATCCAAATGCACTTCATCCATTCCTGGTAGTATCTTCTTTTTGGCTAGACTTGTTATACCTTTTTCACCCATATGACTGAGTCTCTTATGACATAACTCAGCTACATTGTATTTCTCTATGGAATTTACAATGTTGGTGGAGAGCTTCACTTGCATTATATACATATTTTTATGTTTCTCACATCTAGCCACTACTAAGGAGCCTTTTGTAAGTTTCCATTTATCATAAATGAAGGAACTACAATATCCTTCACTTGGAAGTTTGCACACAAAGATCAAATTTAGGCACATATTTGGAATATGCCTAACATCCTTAAGAAATAGTCTGGTTTCATTCTCTGTTTCCAAGCAAACATCTCATCTGCCAATAACCTTTGGCATGCCTTCATTTCCCATTCTAACAACACCAAAACTTCTAGATGTGTTTGATGAGAAAAATTCTCTATGCGATGTAGCATGAATTGTAGCACCACTATCAATCACCCAATTATTCTCGTGTGATGCAAGATTGACAAAATCTTCATCATAAATGATATTGAAATCGTCTATGGTATTTGTTTGCTCATCATCACTACTATCATCTTTCTTCACTGCTTTACCTTTGTTCATTTCCTATTCCTTCTTGAACACCCGAAAAAATTTCTTGATATGACCCATCCTCTTACAGTGATGGCATTCAATATTCACAAATTTGTTTGATTTTCCTCTATTCTTGCCTCTGGGTTTCTATTCTCTATATTGTCTCCTTCCTTTAAACTCTGTGATAAAGGCTTGTGCTTTTGAATCTCTTTCTCTATTATGTTTCTCATATGAAAATAGGGCTTTTACAAAAACTTTAAACTCCATCTTGTCTTTTGCATAAGTCAGAGTTGTTGTGAGATGATTATATGATAAACATAGTGATGCCAACAACATCACAACTTTCTCTTCATCGCTGAAACTCATATTAAATCTTCCTAAGTGAAAAATCTTGTTGTTGAAATCACTAATATGCTGCATCATGCTCACATTACCTTCCTTCCTAATCTTATATAGCTCCTTCCATAAATAAAATTTATTGGCAAGGTTCTTTGACATGTACACGTTTTCTAGAGTCTCCCATGTTTCTTTAGTAGCCTTGCAATATTTTGATTCAATATTTTGCAAGACACTGTTTGAGAGATTTAAAAGGATTGTACTAGTTGCAATCTCATCTATCCACTGTTCCTCGGTGACGGTTGCTGCCTTCTTTTCTTTCCCTAACAACGTCTTATAGACCTTCTATTGAATGAGAATTTCTTTCATCCTCCTTTACCATAAAGAGAAATTATTATTGCCATTAAATTTCTCAATATCTACCTTCTAGCTTGACATTTTTTTTCTCGCTGTGTTTCTCTTTTTGCAAATAAATACACCATGTACCTAATAAAATCTTTTTTGAAGTGATAGATCAGTCTATGCTACAACCAGAGAGCATACTACTAATTACTAGACCGACTCTGATACAAGTTGTTGGGCACAACGGGTAAAAATAAAATAAATTTAACAGAGTAAAATAATGATACTGACAATTTAACATGATTCATCTTTTAATTTGGGTTAAGTCTACGGGATAAACTTCAAAAAATATTTTTTCCACTAATAAATTTAATGGGTACAAAGTGAGAGGTAATACAACAAATTAAAATAAACCCAAAATAGTATCACATAAGTATTTCTCAAACTCACTATTTTGTCACTTCTCTTTTAAAACAATATCTCAATATTTTTCTAAAATATTATCTCACATTCTTATACAAACAACATTTTTTTTTCTTCCAAAGAAATTATTTATTTGGCTTTGCTTTGCTTCTCTTCTTTTTGGTGCGTTAATGTATCTCTAAGGTAAAGACATTACAATATTAGATATATTTGTCAAATTTAATTGCATCTAATCAGATACAAAGCTTATGTATTTGATTAATCTAATTCCTCAATTTTGTTAGGTACTGCTTTGACCGTGTTCTATCGGCTTCTCCACCCCTTTCTGGCTATCAATAAGATCGAGCAAAGTTTATATCGTCCATCAAATGGAAAGTGAGTTCTCGAATTCTTTTCCTTGTCTTATATTTGATTTTTCTGTGCAGACTAACATTCGGTGTCGCGTTATTGATTTGTAGCCACCGATAAAGTTAATCCAAACTTTTTCCAAATTAATAGTTGATATTGTATCGATTGAGCCTTATTTCAAACTCATGAAATAGTCATAGCTTTTTTCAAATGGATTTAGTCAATACACTACTAGTTTTATGATATTCAGTTAATAGAAAAGGTTCACATCAAATAGTTAAATGGTCATTATATATTCAGTCCTAACATTTCTAAGTTTCATTGATTCTTTAGATCATTTTTTATTTTTATTTTTAGTTAATATATTATGCGATTCTCCTGGTTTTGGACTTATGGTGATGCTTGTTGCTACGTACAGTAGCTTCTCATATGGCATGACTTGCCCATTTTCCATTTAAATACATTTGTTTGATAAAAAATTGAATACAAAAGGGTGTCTTCTCAAGCATTGGAGGCCACTGATATTGGTACATGAGGTTGTTTTTGAAAGTTTGTAAGATATAGAACTAATTAACTTAGATGGGATGAATATGTTATTTTTAATTTTTATTGATTTATAATTTAACATACTAAACAAAGCGATCATGCATACAATTGTGTGTAAGAATAAAGTACAAAAACAAAAGAATTACACAAAATATTTTTAGATGGAAACAATCTAGGTCACAACTATGACCTAAGAGAAAAACCATCGGTCCACCGGACCACCTAACTATCCATTATGAAAATCAAATGTTTAAGTACAAATTTAGTCTTATGATATACTTCCTAGGGTACTACCCCAATGCACTTTACATATGAGCCCTTACTCTGTTTTCATAGTTTTTGAAATTAGCGTGAGTGGGTTCCACACCAATATTGTAATGAGTTTCCCGCCAATCAGATACGTTCATGAATTAACTATAAAATAGTAAACATAAAAACATAAGTGTCATTCTGTGTTCTAGAATGTATTTAATAATAGATAATTCTAACTAGATAATTCAAAACATATGTCAATTAAATTAAATAACTAACAAATTTTATAACAAACAGATTAAGTACAAGTTACATAAAAATAATTTTTTAAAATTTTAATAATTAAATTAAATAATCACAATCTCACACACAATAATTTAATCTAAATACATAGAAATGTAATAAAAAAGAAGCTATGTGAACATAAAAATATGAAATAAAATTAACTAAAAATATGAAAGTGTATAGAAACAAATTTGATTACAAATCAATCTCCGAGCCGAATAACCATTTAAATGCATGAAGCAATTTAATGGTTGCTTTGTATCATATAATGTTGGAAAAAGATGAAGTTTATATAAAATTGATTGTTGAAAAATGTGAAGCTAATAAAAAATTATAAAGTCTTGTCCCACATTACTTTTTTACATTATTTTAAAGAGGTATAAATAGTAAAGAGTTGGCTTTTGGGATTGGGCTTAAGGGGCACCCACTTTTGTGGAAGGGGAGAGGACCTAGGAAAATGTGATACCACACACGCACATCGGTCATGCTGTGCCGAGCCGAGTCTGAGTCCGAGTGCGTGTGCGTGTGCGTGAGGTGGTATTTTATTTTTTTGGAAAAATATTTTTTTTAAGGAAAAATTTTCCACTTACAAAAATGGTTGTTATATATATATTATATTTTTTTGTTAGAAAAAATGACCATTATTTTCTTTTATCAAAAATATGATCGTTAAATGGCCATTTGTATACTTTATTCAGAAAAAGAGTCGTTGCTCGTATTTACTCACAAAAATTTTTGTTACTCGTCTTTAATCCAAAAATGGTCGTTATTCTTCATTACTCAGAATTGTCGTTACGCTCTTAATTGCAAAACATTACCATTTTATCATAATTACCACACAGTTTCTAAAATCTATAAAAGGAGGGATTCATCTCTCAGTTTTATAGAACACGATCTCATTAAACAATTCTCACTACAAATAATTCTCTCTGCAACTCTAAGTTATTTTTTAGTTTTCCGAGCAACAAAATTTTCAGGTGTAGCATTCTGGTCTTCATCAGTGCAGTGAAGTTCCGAGATAGAGAAAAAAAAAGATTCTGGGTTGTTTTATCCTGGGGACGACGGGGCTGTGTTTTCTTGCACAAATTTGGGCAGAGCCGCGAAACGTCTTAAAGAGAGCGACCTAGTCCGCGACTCAACCCAAGCAGTTTATACCAGTTTTTTCGATAATATTGTTTCAGTCCTATTATTAACAAACTTGTATCAACAATTTTAAGACGAATTCAATCTGCCATGTCTACTGAAATGTTAACTGCTGATCTAAATAAACCATTCCATTTTAAGAAAGCAAAATTAAAAGAATTAAAAATATATAGTAGTAATTAATAAACTAGAATTAGCAGCTAGGAAAATATCTTAGAAAATATCTAGGAATACTTAATCCATCAATTTTCTAAACGTATGAATCACTAAAATCCTCACAATGTAACTACCAATCAATTACATGATCAATTAAATCTAACCCAAAATTTATTATTCTTTCAAGTAAAATACACAACATATAGTAATTAACCTAATCACACTCTCATGTCAATTAAATTGCAAACTACTCATTAAGTTCATTAATTATGGATCACATGCATAAGAATCATATATCTCTACTTGGAAACTATGCATTTATTTAATCAAGATAAACAATTAAATAATTCTCACAAATCTATTTAATTGTCTCTATAGATCAATTGCTAGCCAAATAATTAATAACAAAAAAACTAGATTAAATAATATAATTAAATTGAAATCACAATTAGGGTAAAATATTAGATCATTATATCTAGAAAATTAGATTTATAAAGCCGCTCGATTAATAAATTAGGTAGACATAATTTTGTTCATACAGCTCATATTTTTCATAAAGAAAGACATAAAATTTGATAAATAAAAGAGAAAAATAATAAATAGTATGAATCTCCTCTTGAATCTCCACAAAAATTATGTAACTTTTCTATATTTTGTTTATCTCTTCTTAGCTCCGAAAATTGATAAAAATTGATAATTTTTGCATCATTAGGATTTTTGGGAAAATTAAGGGGTTAAATTAGGTTCAAATATAATTTGAACCATCATATTAGTTTCGTATCAAGGGTTAAGATGGAAAAAGGAAAAAAAAATAATAGCACTGGCCAGTATGATTATGACACGTGGCATGTGAGATTTACTAATAGAATCAATGCACGACATGTGGGGGTGGGTTGGTCTTAGTCAATATGTTCCAAGTCAACACCATGTGGTGTGTGATGATTCGAGAATACAGATTGCATGGTACCATGGTGGAAAGAATGGATGAATCAAGTGATGACGTGTGGCGCTTCCATTGAGCACGCGACGAATTATGTGTAATAATACCCAAGTATATGTATCATAACAAGTAATATAATGATAAAAAAATATCATTCCCACATAGATTATGTTATCAAAAACTAATTTTTAAAACTAAAAGAGTAATTTTTTTTGTGTTTTTATATTTGAAGAAAGTAAGATCAAAAGGACTAAAAATAAATAGCAATAATTAATTTACTTAGATTTGACAGCTAAGAAAATATATAAGAAACTATCTAGGATACTTAATCTCCCAATTTTCTAAAAATATGAACTACTAAAATCCCCCCAATATAATTACTAATCAATTACATGATTAGTTGAATCTATCCTAGCATGTATTCCTTTCTCAAGTAAACTACACACCATATAATAATTAGCCTAATCACTCTCTTGTGTTAACTAAATTGTGTACTACACATACATAAGAATCGTACATATCTTCCTAGAAATTATACATGCTATTTAATCAAAAACAAACAATTAAATAATTATCTAAAATTTATTCAATTGCCTATATATATCAATAGTTGGCCAAACGACTAATAGCATAAAAATTGGATTAAATAATATAATTAATAAAGGAGAAGAAGAAGAAATACAATCAATCTCTTGAGTTGTAGCATCACTCTCCTCTTGAATTTCCACCACAGTTGCATATCTTTTTGAATTTTTTGGTATTTTTCTCTCTTCTTGGCTCCAAAAATTAGTAAATAATATGAAATTTTTGGCTCATTATAGTTTTTTGGCTCTTAGAGATTTAAATTAAACTCAGGTAGAATCTAGACGATCTGACCAACTTCAAATCAAAGGTTGAGATGAACAGAAGGAAAAATTAATTGCATTGGCTAGTAGAAATGCGACATATGGCAAGGGAGAGTGATGGATCCAATCAACGAATGATGTATGGTGTATTTGATTGGTTGTGTTCATCGCACACTGAGTTAGCACTATGTCGCACGATGTGATTCGTTGTTACAAATTATGTCATAGACCGGTCGATGGAATGGATGAATTGCATGATGATGCATGGAAAACTCGTTGCTCGTACTATGATACTTAGAACGAACACCATGTTGTAACATGGTAAGGCCCTGTGTCACCTGGTACACACCACATTGTACTATTGGACATCTACACTTGCATTTCGTCCACATGGCATGCCAAGTCAGTTTCCCTACTTACGTGGTGTCCACGTGGCTTCTTCTAATTGGTCGTGTATTAAAAAATCCATAAAAGTTCCATAAAATTTTCAAAAATAATATGTTCACCCCTTTTTACTAGAAAGTAATAATTTAAACCTCAAAAGTACTATTTATTGAATAAAATGAGAAAATATTAAGTAAAAAAGTGCATTGATAACTCTACTTTCATAGAGTCATAACACTCCCAAACCTAAATCTTTGCTTGTCCTCAAGTAAAGAAAGTCTAACTAAATAAAATGACATGGGAAATATATTCATAAATATATATCTATTAATGCATGCATATTTAGTGAAAATTCCCCCTTTAAAAGTTGTACAATTCTATTATATGGAGGTTCACATATTCATCAATCAATGTCCATCAAAAAAAGGATATGCAAGGTTTTGGACAACTTGATTCATGTATGTTTCACATGATATCATCCAATGCACTCATGAAATGAACCTATATGAGCATGCTAATCAATTTAATCTATGAACAAGTCTCATAAGTATATTTTCACATCTCTCTCCACTAATATAAATATGGACTTAGATAAATATCAATAAAGGATTTTCATGCTAGTAATGTAAGCTTAGACAGGGGTCGATAAATGAAAACATTTAGGCTTTTTCCACACCTTAGCTTTCTTTTCATTCATCATGCACTTTTTAACTACATTTGAGCTTTTACTTGATATTTTAGTGCACCCTATCTTATCATTATTTTCATATTATTTTATTCCATACCTTTTTTTAACTTCACAATACTCACAAACTTATTTTCAATTTTATTTTCTTTTTCTTTAGAGGGATAATTATGTTCTGAGTTTTTTTTCTTTTTTTTTCATAGGGTGCATTGCATTTCACCTTACTTTTTAGCATTATACATGATTGCATTTTTTAATTTTCATACTAGCTAACAATGCAAAGGTAAAGGTAATGTTTATTGGTTAGGCACAAAATGTGGCTTAAAGATATGCAAGGTTACTTGTTAGGATTAAATGGGTAGCTACGAATATTAATAATGGTTATCTTGATAAGCTCAATCGATCCAAATAAGGTCTAAATCATTATTTTGCTAAATATTATTTAGAATTTTTCCTCAAAGGATGATCAAATAGATTCTAAAACATGGTAGATCTCATCAACTCGTATAAGATGACACAAATTTTCTCTCAATAAGAACACCAAAATCAATCATGAACATGTAAATAAAAATTTGAATCAATCAATTAAAATTAACAAGCATATCACATAATTGATGTGAGTATCTTAACAAGTATGTTACATTGTTTATCCTAGTTATGACAATAAATTTTTATCATTGGGTTCATATGTTTCATATCAAGCATTCATGCATGAAGTTTCCATATATTTATCAATTTCTACCCTAATCATTATTAAAAACATCCTAAAAATAAAAACAATTCCTTAAAATTGAAAATGCGTACTAAATATTAAAATAGAGAATGAAGCTCCTTCTCTTTAACTTAAATTTCACATTGTCTCCCATGTGCACACATAATTATGAAAAAGGTAAAAGGAAAGAAAACTTCCTTAGTCCTTGTAATGAAAATATAGGTAAAAGAACATTAGGTTTCCTCCCAATTAGCATCATATTTAACATCCTTGACTAGACAATCATACCAAGTCCAAAGGTACATCCCTCTATGTCCTTTCACTATTGATATTTTCTAGAATCAATTTGAGTGTTGATTTTTTCAATAATACTTTACATTTTGATTTAAAACATAGTGCTCAATTCTCTTATCATGCCATATTTTTGTTTTCTTTTTGCACTTTTTGGTATTCTTATAAGCACTTTACCATAGCTTATCTAACTTATCTATTTGCAGCATCTTTTTCACCTCCTTATGAGTCTCTTCTATTTTCCCACTTGATTTTGAATGGTATATTAAAGGTGTGAGATCTAAACTTTCTGGCCCTTCAATAGATGGTTTGAGCTTAGATCCTATCTTAAAGCTCTCCACAACAATATTAGGTATCCACAAGGGAAGTATAGCCTCGAATAGTTCATACAATTAACAATATCAATCATAGACTCCATACTTTCAAAATTAAAATAGATTGAGTTATTTCTTGGAGAGTTTACTTCATTATTCATTGCATCATATGTAACAATCTTAAGTATGGACAACTCAATAGAGTTTTTTCAAGTTATCATCTATCCTGAAACATTCATTAGCATTATCAATATCAGGGAATTCTGATGGTTTAAAAACTTTGAATGCTACTTGTTCATCTTGAAATCTCATTGTAAACTCACGTTTTTCTACATCAATGGGTGCTCTTCTGGTTGCTAAGAATTGATGGGCAAGTATGATAGAAAATTTATAGTCTTCTTCCATGTATAGTATAATGAAATCCATCAGAAAGATGAACTTATCTACTTTTACTAGCACATCTTCTACCATACCCTAGGGTCATTTTATTGATCTATCTATGATTTGTAATGATATTGAACTAGGTTTGGCTTTACAAACCATAAATCTCTTAAAGATCAATAACGACATAAGGCTAATGCTGGAATCCAAGTCATACAATGCCTTTTAAAGTGGATGTTCCCAATAGTTCAAGGGATGTCAAAACTACCTAAATCTTTCAATTTTTGGGGTATTTTTTTCGCAAGGATGGCACTAAATCCTTCAATCAAGGTTATTGTTTCAATATCTCCATGTCTCATTTTCTTAGACAAGAGATACTTCAAAAAATTTACATAAGAAGGCATTTGTTTATGTGTAGCTTCAAAATATTGTAGCTAAGGAGCATCTAAATATTGTATATTTATGTGTAGCTTCTTAAAGACATCTATAAATTTTAAAAAATACATATCTAACTTTTGCTTTTGCAATCTTTAAGGTAAAGGAATAGTGTGTTTATAGATGTTGCTCTTTTTGGTTGAATTATTTCATTTTGAGTGCTTATTTATGAACTTGTTTCTCTTCATCATTTTAGCTTCAAATTCCTTCTCATATTTTTGTGTCTTATGTTCATCCTCATCCTTTTGAGTCTCATGTTCCTTCTCATCCATTTAATTCTGATGCTCCTCCTATAGAGTTTTACCACTCCTTAAGTCTATGACATTACGATGCTCCTTAACTTCGCTTCTTGGGTTTATAATTGAGTCATTTGGAAGATTACCCTGAGGCCTTTGACTTATGGCCTAGGCAAGTTGCCTCATTTGGATCTCTAAATTATGAATGGAAGCCTTTTGAGTGGACACTTGTATTTATTGATTGGAGGAAGTCTTTCATCATCCCTATTAAAGAATTTGTATTTTCCTCATTAGATGGCTTCTTTTCTTATTCTTGTGATTGTTGTGGTTGTTGAAAACTAGGTGGTGGAAATGATTGATAGTTGAATTAATTACCTCCTTCATTGTCGTTATTATTCTAAAAGATATTTGGATGTTTTCTAAATCTTGATATATATGTCTTCGAGTATGGATTATTGTTTCGATTCACATTACCCATATAGTATACTGATTCAATAATTTTTGGATAATTATCAAACAAATAAGCTCTACCATAAAAGAAACATGAGACACCCCTAAGTTTTGAGCCTTTAAAAGATTCACCAAAGATGGCGCTTAAGTTGTAAGTTCCATAATATCATTTACCACGTGTAGTTTGCTTGGATAAACTCTTTGCCACCTAATTCTTTTACAACTTGGAATGATTAGGCGAAATAATTATTGATGAAATAATTCCCACCAACAAAGAGGATCCTCTATTAGTAATCCACTAAAAATTTCAACTATATGTACCATTTGAATTGTCACTGCTTTAGTTTAAACTAGTCAGCTTGAATGTTTGGCCTTATAATACTTGGATGTAGCCTTACAACATGGGTCTTGCATATTCATTCATAGCTTTGTCCCTATCATCTATTAAAGGTATCTGGTTGTTAAAATTTAGCTCATTATTGATGAGCAAAAACCAGCATCCCAATACTTTTGTTTTATATTTATAAAACTCTCGCAAGTGCATGAATCATTTCGTATAAAATGATAAGTATACTCCCAAGGTCGATCTAAGGAAGGAATATATGTGGTTTTTAATTTATTATTCAAACTTTTAAAAACGAAATTAAATCTTAAACATCCTATCACGATAGTTTGGTTTTTGTGTTTCTAATATAATAACACAAAAATAAACATAGATACAGATTCAATAAATATTTATTCAAATTTTATCATTTATAATAGTGGAGTATTTATGGATATAATAACTAAGTTAATTATTCTTGCTCATATTATCTATATTATTAAATATATAAATTGATATTTATTGATTCTCTCTCTTTTATATGAATACCATCTTTGGTGAGGTTAGATATTCTTTGTTAACTAAAAAAATTAATTAACACCTATGGGTGGGGTTGATAACTAATTTGGTTAATTAAATTAATTCCTTTTTCTAAGAGATTGAAAATGAACCATTTAAATGTCACTTTTGCTCGGGTTAGACAGTTTAAACTTTATTCAAGGTGTCCAAATTAAACCTAAGAATTTAATTATCCGAGTACTAAATTTCAAGTTTTAAAACCACTACTGAAAACATGTTTTCAATACATTTTCACATAATAATTCTTATAAAAACTTTTGAAATAGAGCTTCACTCTAACTATCGGGCAATTGTACCAACAAATAAAAAAGCACTACTCTAAATCAGATAGGATAACTAAACCTTAAAATCTAATTTTTAGATTTAAGTTTGTAATGAAAAATAATATATTTATCTCTAACATTCTTAATATAAAATCTTGAATGAAAATAAAATCAATTCATTTTAGAGATTTTTACCTATTTAATATTTCGTAAGCATAACAAAATTATTATATCATGTTTACAAACAGTCAGCAATGTTAAATTTAATCACAGACAAATTAAATATAATATATAAGAATAAAGCATAAAAAATAACTGTAAAGAAAATGAAATCCTTATAGTACTTCGATGTTATTCCCGTTGCTAGAAAACCTACAAACGGAATTTGCACTCATATTTATTGAATCAAAAAGCAAATAAATTAAAAAAAATAACTCGTTCTTCTCAAAAAGAGAAGAACTCTAAAAATAAGAGAAACTAACTAAGAAAAGCTAAAAACTAAGAAAAAAACTTAAAAACTAAGAAATGAGAGAAAGAAAGAGAAGAGAAGATGTGTTTTTATGTGTGTTTAGTTATGAGGAGAATGAAGGAATTTATAGGTGAGGAAAGGAATAAAAAGTGGGTGAAAAAATGATTAAAAATGGAGGAAACATGTAGTAGGTGAAGACGATGCGAGCTGGCCTCAGTGGGTAGGTGGCGCGCGTGCTGTGGGTTGCATATGGACAGTTGGGCGGTGCGGCGACACAATTTCCTCCTTTTTGACATTTTTGTCCAATTTTTTCATATTTGTTGACTTTTTCTCATTTATTTTTGAATATATTAGTGATGTATTGCCTCCAGTATTACTCTTTGAGTCTTTAAATTACGTTTTTTAAGCGAAAATAGCTAAAAAACAATAAAAATACGCGTGATTCCGAAAAAACAAATTTATATAAATATATGATAAAATCGTACAAATATATATATTTTTAATCAATTAATGTGCATAAAATAATGGTAATTTTAGTGCTTTTTAAGCACTCATCAATTATTAATTATTTATTTTTAATGGATTAGCCTTTTTTTTTCACGGTGATGACTTGTTACTTTTTTATTGATCTCAAAGTAAGCTAGAGTTCGGGATTTAAAGGCAAAATTAAAAGAGATGACAAAATTAAAACAAATAAAAATTAGAAATAAATAACTAAATAATTAAATTAAAATTACAAAAATAAAATAAAAAATTAATTTCTAATGTTTATAATCCCTGGCAATGACGCTAAAAGCTTGGTAGACATGAATTGTGTGTAATGAATATATAAATATATGTATCGTAACAAGTAATATAATGATAAAAAAAGATCGTTCTCATAGAGATTATGTTATTAGAGACAAATTTTTTAAACTAAAAGAAATAAAAATTAATTTTTTTGCTTTTATATTTTAAGGAAGCAAAATTAAAATAAATTAAAAATAAATAGCAATTATTAATTAACATAGATTTGGCAGCCAAGAAGTTATATGAGAAAATATCTTAAAATACTTAATCGCTAATTTTCAAACATGTGAATCATTAAAATCTTCCCAATATAATTACCATCAATTACATATCAATTGAATCTAACCTATTATGTATTTATCTCTTATGTAAACTATACACCATATAACAATCAACCTAATCACAGTCTCATGTTACTTAAATTGTATACTATTCATTAAGTTCATCAATTATAGATCACATACATAAGAATTATACATGTTTTCATTTAATCATGACAAACAATTAAATAATTCTCTCAAATCTATTTAATTACTTATATGCACCAATTGTTGGCCAAATAATTAATAGTATAAAAATAAAATAAAATAATATAATTAAATTGAAATCATAATTTGAGTAAAATATTAGACCATCACATTGTAGAAAATAAAAGACCCTTAGATTAATAAGTTAGCTAGACATGATTTTTTTCAAAAACCTCATATTTTTCATAAAGAAATACATGAAAATTGTAAAGAAAGGAAAAGAAGATGAAATACAATCAATCTCTTGATTGTAGCATCAATCTTCTCTTGAATCTCTACCAAAATTGTATCTCCTTTTGAATTTTTCTGTATTTGTTTCTCTTCTTGTGTCCAAAAAATCATAAAAATTTGTAATTATTGGTTCATTAGGGTATATGGGAAAATGAGGGGTTTAAATTAAGCTTAAGTGGAATTTGAACTGCCAAATTAGCTTCAAATCAAAGGGTGAGATGAAAAAATTAAAAATTTACCAAATTGGCGTATAGAAACGTGACCCGTGGCAAGAGAGAATGATGAATCCAATCAACGAAAGATGCGTGGCATAGTTGACTTGTCATGGTCAGCGCGTGCTGAGTCAGATCCACTTGGTTCTATGTGATTCATAATTACACATTGTGTGGCACATCGGTGGAAGGAAAAGATGCATCATTTGATGATGCCTGGCAAGATTGTTAGTCACGTGTTATACATTGAACGAATTCCTTGTTGACATGTGGTAAGGCCTTACGTCACCAAGAATAGGTATTGTTGTGTGATTTGCCCTCTTTGCTTATGTGTCATCCATATGGCGTGCTTGGTCAATTCCCTTACTTACATGGCATCCACATGGCATCTTCTAATTGTTCATACATTAAAAATTAATAAAAATTCAAAAAATATTTAGAAAATTCTCAAAAACTATATTTTCAACCCTTTTTTCACTAGAAAATTCATATTTTAATATTTTTAGCCTCAAAAGTACTACTTATTGAATAAAAAAGTAAATATTTAGTAAAACATTACACTAATAACTCTGCTTTCATAGAGTCATCATTAATTAGTTGAATATATATATATATATATAGGAAGTTTTACCATGATTCTAGGAAGTTTTATTTTAAAAAAATTAAATCAATAAATTTAGCTTTATTTAAATCATTTAATTCATTTTTTCAATGAAGTCTTATGCTCACTAAAATCCCATACATATATCCTATGTTCTATATAGTATAATATATTGCTTTAAGTGTTGCTTTCATTTTTCTGCTTTAATTTATTTTCTTTCTTAAGATATAATTTAGTATGGAATTTTATGGTTATGTTATGCCAACTTACAATTTGTTAAAGTGTTTTGGACTTCTTTTTTTCTTGACTAATTTTGCAAATAATTTAACTTCTTAAAACCACCACAGTTTCTTCAGAGACGATCTTAAGAGTATACTTATTACTTAATATAAGTAATTCATGCACTTATAATCTTTTTATAAATTCAAAATTTGACTATCAAGTTTTTATGTATCACGCGGGCCACGACATATGTAGACTTATGCTGCTGCATGACCTTGTTTTTGGTTCTAGGAAATTCTATTCGAGAGGCTTGAGAATTCCATACATAGGAACAGTTTCATAGAGGTCAATTATCCTTCTGACCAAATAGAAAACCAGGACCTAGATGAAGGGTGGAGACACCAACCCATGGAATCCTTTTGTGAGATTTATTGCAACTCGGCTAAGCATGCCACACAAACATGAATTAGGAAAGTAACACAGTGGAAGAACTAAACAACATATGCTTAATTTAACACAGAATAAAAGCGACCATGCATTAGATAAGAAAGACAAATATGTAATAAATACATGAGTGACAGTGTGCCTCACAGGCTCTTGTTTAGGCTAGCGACATGCATAAACATAAAAAACATCATACAACACGCAAATTAATCATACAAACCGAAAAAGTTATAAAATATTTTCAATCACTTTAAGACCTCATATGTGAGAACATATTTGATAAATGATTATTGTACTCTTATAGCATGCAATCATACATAACACAAAATACTAAAAAAAAGAGTCAATCACCTAATACATAACCAAGGTAATTAAATACTAACTACTTAAATATTCACATGCAAGCATATTAAATTAAATTAGTAAAGGCAATAAATAGAAATTTATTGGCATGCTACAAGGAAAGGAAAGAAAGTATGTAACTATATGAAAAAAATAAGATTTCTAATCAAAGTCTAAATCTAGTATGTTGTAACATACAAGATAGAAACTCATATTATACTAAATCAATAGCTAATCATGCATTAACATATAAAATGAAGGCAACAGAAAACATTAAACAAATACAACTTGATAGAAATATAAATGTAAAAACCTTTATGAATGAGGACCTCTACCATAACTTCTTATTGCTCCATTCGTAAAACTCAATTTTACTAACGAACTCGACTTTCCTCCAAATCCAACACCATACAAAGTAGTGTGATTAATCACCAAAGATCAGTAAAGTGAACTTTAATGTGAACTACCTATTGTGGGAAACACACTCAAATATGAACCACCAGTAACCAAACGTGGGAAAAAAATATCAACCACGTGTCATCAAATCCAAACATGGGAAATACACTCAATCGTATAACATAAAAAATTAATTGGGGTAAATACACTTAATCATGAACAATCGCAATCACTATCTTAAGAATACTTAATAATCCCAAAAGTATAGTATTGCTCACCCCAAACAAGTGAAATAGTTGTAGCATCCCTCATAGTCCAAGAATGCCATTTTACTTTCTTAAGAATGTAACAAAAACACTAAAATACACTCAAGGTGGTTTGTGAAACGAAATGAGATATTCACCTTACCTAAAACCTACTCACAAAACATGCGTTGATTATTCCTCATTCAAGAGCATGATTTTGCTCACCCAATCATGAATAGCTTATACCAAATAACAATTAGGTAATAATGATCTAAAAATGGGAAATGAGATGTCTATTTGACCAAGCTTCGCTATAATTTTTCTAGATGAAAGAACACAAAGAGAACGGGATCTTTATATCAAAACCTAAACTTATGGCCACCCTCATTAAGGTTCCTTCTTGACCACTTCACTAGGGGTCTGGAAAGGGCCCCATAGAGGGCCTCATTAAGGTGCCAAAAAATTTAAATTGTTATTTCAAAAAATATCGAGTAATCTTCCATAAATACCGATACATACAACGAAAAAATTATGAGGGATAATGTTAGCTCACTCATAAGCTTTCTCATAAAAAATCACAATGAAACAAAACCCCAACACTCCATCTAGCATGCACACTTTGAAAATCACAATGAAACAAAACCCCAACACTCCATTTCTGTTGTGAATATAGACACTTTTTTCCTAGAATTTCAAAAAACACAAACTAGGGGGTACATAAAAGATATTCTTTCTTTTCAATCACTTTGACATGTATAAAAAACTATTGTGACATTTTATTTCTTATAGCATTTTTAAATCGATTGTTTTTTATATACCGTAATGGTTGATTCAGCCATTTATAGTAAAAAAGAATAGCCACAAGAGCTTTTTCAAACCAAAGAATATATTTTTTCGCTTTAAATATTTTTGACTTCGAATTTTCTTGATTTCCATCCATATTTAGATAATAAGTTTCATAAGCGGGTTTATTTTGATAGCACGTGTCTTTAAAGTGAAATTCATTCTTTGTTTTTTCCTTTCCATTCACTCGGATCTCTTTGGTTTCATCAATTTTGTTCAGATCCTGTTTTTCTTCTGCAAAAAGATGAGAAGGATCTTCTTTATTGGATCCCTCTTATTCCTATTTAGTCTCCTTCATTTCTGAAGTTGTTTCTATTTCTATATTTGCTTCTTCCTTATTTCCCCCTTTTCTTCCATTTTTGAGGTTACTTTTAGTTTGTTAGTAATAATGGGGGATGGTATTCTACCTAAATAATAGACACAGGTAATAAATAAGAGAATACTAAAGATTCAAGCCATAGAATTTCTCAATTCTGACACAAGGTGCTTATTATATCTAATAAGTACATTAGATCTAATAGAATGATTTTGATGTATCTAGACTAATACCAATCCAACCCATTTGATAAATAAAATGTGACCAATTCACCAACCAATAGAACTACTTGTTACAAATAACATCTTGTTGCTGAATCGAAACATATAAATGTTGACTAATCTAACTAACACTGAACTTGGTAAAATGAAATAGTTGAATAATTGAAAAATGAAATTATTCAGGGATACACATTTAATGTTAAGATTTTGCATTGAATTTCTGTTAGTAGATTTGATGCGTATTTTCGCAAGTGTACGAATCGTTCAAGTAATAAAGTGTACAAAAGTACGGATATCGAACCCACAAGGAATGGCGTTACTAAGTACCGAAATTGACTAACCCTAATTTTATTTGAAAACCAAATTGTTGAAATTGTTTTAAAAGAAAATTAACATAAAACTAAACGCAAATAACAAAATTTAATGTTGTTCACAAATGATTAAAAACGCTAAGGCATTTGATTTCGCTAAATCGATTCAATCTGATTTCAAGTTATGTTATATGAGAATCAAAGTTAAAAGTGATGGTTGAAAAACCCAAACTTATCTAATACTCTTTCTCAAGTTATATTAGAATTACTTATCTATGAAAACCGACTATATTTCTATGAAGATTTAATCACAAATAAGCACATTACGATTTATGGAATTTCCGGAATAACCACATACATCATGCATTAGGTGTCAAACTCGCATTCAACATACGGTATTTATCACAAGAAGCATTCATTACACATCTCCTCTCGGTCTCAATATAATGCAACAAATCATCTAAATCTTGATCAGAAATTTAAAAGCATTAAGCATGGAAATAAATACTCGACTTGAAAACAATGAATTCATATAACCATAACAAAAGAAATCAGATTTCCTTGATCTAACTACATCATAGCCTTAGCAAAAACGAATTAGTTCATAACGGAAATAAGAACAAACATATTCTCAATTGAATCCATGAACAAACAATTTGAATAAAATGCAGAAAATAAAAGCTAAGGAGAAGAGATGAAAAAAACTCTTGAAGAGGAAGACTTGGTAGCAACAATGGTGATGATCCTTCAAGCTTCTCCAACCTTTCTCTCCAAAATTTCCTTTTCTCCTGCAAAAATAACTCAATTCTGCTCTCTCTGTCGTGGCCTCCTTCTCTATCATAATGTATATATATGTCTAGGGTTTTGGAGGGCAATTTTGGAACAAAACAGCATAAAAAAATGTTTTCGAACGAAACTCGCCGGCGGCGAAGTTATTCTCGCCGCAGCGAGATTTCTGGAAAACTTACGATTTCGGTTCCGCTAAATCTCGCCGGCGGCGGGATTATTGTGGCCGGCGGCGAGATGCACTTGGCCGGAAACGAGATATATTTGGCCGGCGGTGAGATGTACTTGGCCGACGGCGATATTTCTTTGGCCGGCGGCGAGATTTCTTTGCCAAAATCCGTGCTCTCCGGAAGATTTTCAACATTTTCTCTGTAAGGTTTTCGCCGGTGGCAAAATTCCAAATTTTGAAATTTTGTTTTCTTTTTCTTTGATTCAATCCCGATTATTGTACTTTGTCCCTAACTTCTCCAAAATCATGATTTTACCTGAAATTGCACTTTAAACACGAAATACCCGTGAAATGACATTTGTGGATTAAATAATCAAATAAACACAATTTTCACACAAATATCAACATTTAAATCATAACAAAAATGTAATAATTTAGCTCTTATCAAGATTCATAATGAAAAGAGTGTTTGTGATTATTCCAGAAGAAATGAAACAAAAGATAGGGTAGAGCTAGGACAATTATTATATAAGGTCTACTCAATGCTTTCAAGTACTATCCTATGAGTGTTGATCAGTTGAATCATTTTGAAGATAAAAATAACTGAGAAAAAAAAAACAAGCCTATGATTCTGAAAAAATAGATTTGCATAAAAGTGATAAAACTATACAAATATATTTTATCATTTTAAAGTACATAAAATCATGTGATATTAAGTTCTTTTAAGCACTCATCACAACCTCTAAAAAAGAAATAAACTAAAAATAATAATAAATTGAACTATCCTAAATCATTTCCATGATTAACACGGTTGCATTAAGTGGATGCAAGAAGCCTTTAAACTTCTAGATTGCCCTTGTGAACAAGTTTAAGTTTTGTGATGACTTTCAGAGATTATATCTATAAATATCAAACTAAAATACAAAAATTAAAAATAAATAAAAAAGAGATACAGATAACACACAATCAAATAACAAACTAAATAATAAACAAAGTAAAAAGAGTAGCAAAACTTCTCAGTGTATAGAATTGGAATTTGAATTCTCTTTGACTCTAATCTCACAAGTCTTACTCGCAATAACATACTGATCATATTGGTTCAAACAATTATTCAAAGTTGTATACAAATATAGTTTATGTAAATAATTGAACTAATAGTTTCACATATATTTAATGTATAAATGGATCAAAGTAGTGCATTAATATTGATCTTATGAAAAGAATTAATGAAATGATTTATAAAGAAATAATATACTACTTTCATGCATTAATCAAAATCATAAAACAAAAATTTCAAGTTATATCTGCCTTTAAGAGATGACAAAAATGAAACGACTTATTGGGGATTTATTTCCTATCTTTCTTTTGTATTTAGCCATTTCTCACAAGGATATTTGGGACAGAGTATTTAGTTTATAATATTTATTTTTCTCTCTTTTTCTTATTTTTCCTTTTCTTTTTTTAGAGAAATTATTTTTTTAAGATAAAGAACCTATGTATAGTTTATACATATTCTTGTATGATATGATAAATGGCCAATTTTTGGTTTTTTCCTTTTTTTTTGGCTTAAGTAGACTCCATATATGTCTCTTTTTTAGAAGTTATACATGAATGAAGGAAGGCATATACTTTTAATTTCTAATTAATTCATTCAATTTAAGCAATAAAAATAAATATATGACATTTTATTAGTTATAAAAATCCTATCATTCAATACAAAAACTATAGAGATTATCTATCAATTTTAAATTGATAAGAAGAGCATTTAAAAGAGTTGAAGAAAATATAATCACTTAGAATAAAAGATAATGGCTCAAAATATTTTCATAAGGTAGTGTCCACTATTTAATTTCTAAACACCAATTTTGGATTTATTACAATTTCGACATTTTATCATGAAATAGAAATTATGGAAAAAATAACTAATTATCACATTATTCCCTTATAGGTTTCAGAAATTAATCTAACAGTGTGAAACTTAATCCTTTAGTTAACATTAATTAAAAGACATGATAATTTTGTAAGAAACTTTTAAAATAAAACTCAATATTTCAAAACCAACAAAATAAATAAAAGCACACAAAAAATAAGTGCAAATATAAAAATGTGAACACATATTTAATAAAATTTAAAATTGAAAAAAATTATAAAGATGTAACTTTTCTTACCTTTAATCTAGAACTTACATTACTATCAATGTAAAAATTATAAATTAAAGATAAAGAGTAAATAATAGAAAAGTTCCCCATTTCCTGAACATACTCAAGTATTGATGTGGAATTACAAATGCATCCATCATTTCAAATATTAAAATTTATATATATAGAATATTGTATATTTTTCACAAATTTCAATAATTTGTTACAAAATAAATAGTTCTAAACAATGTTCTATCTATAAAATAAAATAAAAATAACATAAAACAATAACAAACATAATATTCCAAAACAAAAACAATTAAACTAAAGTTATCAAAATAAAATATAAAAAATTAAAAATTCATAAAACTCCCGAACAAATTTGGAGCTTAACCTACATATCATTTGTATCTTGTTATCTTTAGGAGCTTTAAAAGTGAAATCATAATATTCATACTCAGGTTCTACTAAATGGTTTGTATCCATCTCAAGATGGTTAAGTTGTAACCGATCCATTTCATACATCAAATAGTTATGATCCACCTTATTATGATGCTATTGATTAAAGAATGAAACTTGTTGAGTGGTATAGGTTTGTTGGTACTCTTCCATGTAGCTCATTCCTTTATCAAAATTAAGAATTTCATCTTTAATAGTCATCTTTGATGAATAAATGGCCCTTTTGTTCCTTTGGGAAATGTTAGTAACAGAGGTGAGTTCGTTGAAATAAGTCATATTTATTAATTCACCAAATTAAATTATAATTTCACTTTTTGAGTGAGGTACTCCCACTTTCTTACATAAAATAGTGATTAGTTGGGGGGAAATTAACTCAATTGGAAACTGTTAGAAAATAGCTTGATCTTATGGTGAAATATATTTTCTATATCCATAGACATTTTGGATTTAATAGCATATCGTAATATTACCTTCCCTTTATCCACTAAACTGTAATGTCTAGTGGGTATTAGTCTTCAACATATAAAGTATTGCCACATACGGGTAACCTTATCTAAATACTAGGCTTTAAATCCCTTATGTTTCCCAGAGGCATAATTCCATTCTATCCCTTCTAAAGTTAAGGTTTCAAGTATTGTAGCATAGTTAACATTACTTAAATTTTCATGCTCACCCTTCCCAATATTTACTAAAAATAATGAACATTAATATCATTTGGCCCAAATGAGACTAGTATATCCCATATTTTAACTACATTATCAATAACATCAATAATAGTAGCATAACATTGCCAAATAAGAGATCTATTGTAGCATCTGGCTTCTTTATTAACATTTTCCATCTTAATGCTACTATAACATAATAAATTCCCACAAATTGTGCATTAGGCTCCAAATCAAAGTCCATTTCTCTTTCCACTATGAAACCTTTATTCACTTCTATGGCTTTTTCTAACCTTCATTTTTCCTCATAATTGGAAAATTTGGCCTTACCATAATCCTCAGAAGTTGACACTCCTTTCCCTCTGTCATTTCTACTTGTTTGTGCCATTTCAAAAATTTCAAAAATATTTAAAATCTAAAGGATTCGCAGATAATCCAGATAAAAATAACAAAAAATAATTTATTTCAAAATTTGTTCCTTATTATTCTTATTCTAAATTAGGGTTTGGAATTCTTAATAATCCAATAAAATTCATAAAAATTCAAAGAATTTAAAAAATTCTAAAAACTTCTTATTTACTAAATTTTGTTATTGAGGATGAAGAGAATGAAGAACACCCACTGAAGAAGATGAAGATTTGTTGAAGAATTGATAGTTTTTCCAAAACATTTTAATAAAATGGCTAGGAAAGTGATTTTTCTGAAAAGATTTGGAAGATAATAGAAGAAAAGTGTGATTTTTGATTTTAGGTGTTTGAGGGGAGAAAACATGTAGTTTGGTGAAGAAGATGAGAAAAATTGGAAAGAAAAGTAGGTTTTTTGGTAGGGTTAGAAATTATACAAAATATTTAATACACATCGTAGCAATGTTTTTTCTGGTGCCAAGGTATGAAACTTTTAACTTCCCTCAATTTGTAATAGAAACATCTGTGCCATGGCATGGTTTTATGTGTGCCATGATAAGTGTTACTTTGCTTCACCTCCAATTTTATGAGTTTTCCCCTTTATATATACACACACCTAACTATATAGAAAAATGAAATATGTTTTTAAAATTTTATTATTTATTCTAATACTAATTATCTTAAATATAAAAAATTAATAACTACATAATAACAATAACAACTAAAATAAATAACTACAAAAATCCATACCTAAATAATTTAATAATAAAAATAAAACAATAAACAAAACAATTATAACTATAAGATTAATTTCGAGTAAAAATAAAAGAAAGTAATGGGTTACCTCTCATCTAGAACTATATTTATCATCTTTAGTGAGACATTATTTAAGGGATTTCATCATTTTTAGCAAACTCAATGTACCTACATCATTGAGTTCAATTATTGTTCTGACATGGTAACTAATCCTTGCCTTGCTTCTATAAGTGCTCAATTAACTATAGTCACTTGTACTTCCATCTTTTTGATAGAAGCCTCCACACAGTCCAATCCCTATTGATTTGAGCTTTGGGAAAATATAGTATTGTTTTGCCTATAGGAGAAATTGGGATGGTTTTTCCACCCTTGGTTATAGGTATTTACATTGGGATCATACCTAGGTCTTAGTTGGTAATTCCTTAATACATTGACCTATTCAGGTCCAACATTTTCTTCTCCTAGATAAGAACTGATAAGTGCTCAAAAGCACTTAATATATTATAATTTTATGCATGTTTAGTGATTATATATATTTTTTTGTTGCTTGTTTTACTATAATTTTATGCAAATCTATCATTCTTTAATCACATATATATTTTGTTGTTTTTAGGTATTTCTTGTATTAAAAATATTCAACTTGAAAGAATTATACTTGTAGCACCCATTACAACTTGAAATATTAAAAGAAAACATTTGTAAAATATTAAATATGTTTAAAAATTGAAAAAAATACACGTGGAAATTATGGTTCAAAGTGATGAAGTTTTAGGCATGCTATGTCATGAAATTATTATGAACCGCGATGCGAGGCCATAGGAAAGAATCAATATACCACCAATATGATGTGGGTCGTGACATGAAAGTATTTTGTGTTCTAGTAAGAAGAGAGTGGATTGTGCTTAAACCGTGTATAGGCTCTGTATGTTGTGGTGTAAAAAAATTATATGTTGCAACACTAGGTCGAAAAATCCACTTTTTCCTCCTTTTCCCACCCTATAAATAGGACCCTATTTCTTTTGTAATAGATATACCATCACTTCTCTTCCAACTAATTTCCTACATTTCTTATATTTTCTTAGTTTTTCTTTTAATAGTTTAATGTTCTTCTTTTGTTTGAGTGTTGAACAAATTTCATTTATGTAATAGTTTTTAGCCTCAGTTCAATAAACAACACAACAATTTTGTTTGTATGTTTTCCATAAGAAATTATAAGAATTCTATTGAGGTATATTTAAATGTATTCTTTTCAGAGTATTTCTAATTGTTTTTTACATGATATATGTTTAATTTATGAATCATTTATTAAGCTATACATGTATGACTATAAATAGTATGGGATATTAGTAATGTTGATACATTTGTGAAATATTAAAGTATATTAAACATTTTTATAAAGTGAATTAAATTTTATTTCATCATCAAGATTTAAACTAAAGTTTGTAAATGAAAAAAAATACATTGAGAGTTAGATTTAATATTTAAATTATCTAAATCTAATTTAAGTCTGTTTTAGAGTAGCGCTCTTAAATATTTTGGTCTATATCAACTATATAGTTAGAATGAGCTCTATTTCAAAGATTTTAAAAATAATTATTATTAAAGATATATTGATGATGTCATTCATAATAATTTTAAAATCTAAAATTTAGCTCCAGATATTTAAATCATATACCTAACTTAAACACCTTGATGAAGTTTAAATTGTTAGTGCGACTGAAGGTGACAAGTTAAAATTTAATTAACAAAGAAAACAATCCCTATATTGGGATATTTTCATACATATAAGGAGGAATAAATAATCTTAATTTATATCTATAATATCCTACTCAATATTAAACAAGCATGCTTAACTAACTAATATATCCCATAAATTATTTACGGTATTATAAATTTATAATTTCTTAAATTTTTATTGAATTTATCTTTATTTTTATATTATTAGTTTAGAAACTCAATCAAAAACAATCACCACAAGATGTTTATATTATTTAATTTTTTTTAAAACAATTGTTAAATGATTTAAAAACCATATGATTCCTCTTCAAACCGACCTTGGAAGTATACTTGTCATTTTCTATAAATGATTTGTGCACTTGGGAGCTATTTTATAAATTATACAATATTTGTTGGCATATCAAGTTTTTGTTATAATTGTAAGGTAAACTGATAATAACATTGAAAACTAGTTAACCTTTATAAGCATGAAGGATAAGTATCAGCACCATATCCCAAAGTACTACACAAACCACATTGTTCTTTATTTTTTGTGGCATGTGTGAAGATAAGCGCAACTTTCTTAGTTAGTTATGTAAGTTTCATTTATACTTTAGTACCATAGTCTTATTCAATGGCTCTAGATTTCTTTACTCGGAAGCTTTGCTATTGGAAATTAGCACCCAATGTTTCAACGAGATTGTAATTTTCTAAGATTCTATTGAATGAGAAAGAGTTTAAACCTATCCTAAGAATTGTGGAAAGGTTCTCCCTCCATCTGACAAAGAGTAAAAATCTTTGCTCTCAACTCTGATGTTTTCTAGTAGGAATATAATTTTTCATAAATATATTGTAAACATCCTCCTAGATCATCAGAGACATAAGAGAAGTGACATTAGACAAGTCTTGATCTTATATTTAAGGGTGTAGGGGAAACAACACATTCTGAGTTAGTCCTCGATGAATACACTAAGAGGGAACATTTGGACTGTAGAATAGAAGTCCTTAATGAAAGACATAGAGTCTTTATTAAGCAATCTATTAAAAAGAGGTAACATGAAAAAATGAATAGTTCTTAACTCATAATTTCATGTAACCTCACCCAGTTGGATAGAGGAAATAGTAGTGGCAATGACTGGCCTTGCATACTTCTTCATAGTGGTTTCCCTAATTTATGGATTTTCTCTCATGTTTATTGGTTCAAGTGTAGGTCTAAGTCTCGTTCAATATTTTATTCAATTAAAGGTCGTGGATCTTAAAGTCTAACCTTCTTGGCAATCTATTAGGTTTACTAATATTATTTTTATAAGGTATAAGAGGGTACCTTAAGGACCTCCTACCTTACATAAAATTTAAAAATTACAATTAAAATCACCTATCAAGTTGAAATATAAGAGATAAAATAAATGTACAAATATGTTACAATAATTTACACTATAAAAAGTTTACGATACAAATGATATAAGTTATATAAATAATTATATCAAGTATATTAAATATTAGTAAAGAAAATAATTATACCATAATAAGTTAGTACATAGAAATATTAAACACAAATTAATTAAAAAAATAAAATAAATAAAATAAAAGAAAGGAAATTAATTAAAGTAAATTTAAAATATAAAATTAAAGAAAAATAATTCATAAAATAATTAAATAAATATAAGAAAAAAATTAAATTAAGAATAAAAGAAATGAAAAGAAAATTAAAGTAAAAGTTTTTATTTTTTATTTTTAATAAAATTTAAAATTTAAAATATCTAAAATTAATTAATAGCATATATATTTTAAAATTTTAAATAAAATCACAATATTTACAACATAAAAAGTTTTTAAGATTTTGATAATAAAAATTTAAAAATGTTATTCTTCCCCGATAAAAATGCCAAAAACTTGATGATCGAGTTTTGTATTGATAAAATAGCTCCAAATGCACAAATCACTTTATAAAAAAATAATAAGTATATTTTTAATATTGATCCAAAGAGGAATCATGTGGTTTTTAAATAAATCAATAAATTCTTAAAAATCAAAGTTAAATCTAAACATTCTGTCACAAAGTTTGAGTTTGAAGATCTAAATTAGCAACATAAAAGTATAAATAGATTCAACAAAAATTTAGGCAAATAAAATATTTGTATTTAATGAAAAATTTATGAAATAGAATAGTTAGTTAATTATGCTTGCTTAATATTAAGTAGGTTATTAAAGATATGAACTAATAGTATTGATTCTCTCTTTTTAGTAAGAAAGTATCATAAGATTGGGATACAATTTTTTATTAATTAAACTTTAACTTGACACCTTTAGTAGGACTAACATGTTAATTCTTAACTAAATTATGCATCTTTCCTAGGAGATTAACAATTAATTTAATTATCACTTTTACGTTAATGATTTAAGTATCTGAAACTAACTTTCATATTTTAAAACTACTAATAAAAATATGTCATCAATACATTTTTAATTAGTAATTCTTGTAAAAATCTTTACAATAAAGTTTTCACTATAACTTTACAATTGATATAAATCAAAGAACTACTTTAAATCAGATTCATATAATTAAATCATAAATCTAGTTTTCTCATTTATTATGAAAAATACTTCGTCAATATATTTTTTACAAACTTCATTTAAATCTTAATAAATAAATAAAACTTAATTCATTTTATATAAATATTTTACCTACTTTAATATTTTACAAGCGTAACAACATTATTTATCACATAGTATTTTCAACTAAACATGATTAGTTTAATAAATGATTCATAAATTAAACATAAAATTAAAAACAACACATAAAGTTAATTTAGAAAGAATACATTTAAATTATATCTCGTGTGTATCCTTACAGTACTTTAGTATATCGTTTCTATTTCTTGAAATCCTCCAAATAGAATTGTCGTTACTATTTATTGAATTAAAAAAACTATATAAATTATGATTAACTCTTAAATTGAGAGAACTTTAAAACTATGAAAATAAATGAAACTAGAAAGAAGCTAAGAAATTCAGCTAGAAATCAATTTGTGGGATGATTACAATTAAGATTTAGGAGTCCATTTTATAGGTGAGAAAAAAGAGAGAAAAATGGATCATATTGTTGGGCACTATGCCACATATATATTTCACGTCGTAATAAGAGGTAGTTTGTGTGCTTTATTGCTCGATCCATCAATCCCACATCATAGCACACAAATATTCCATGTTGTGGCCCACGTTCCTCTAAACTTCTAGAAGTCCTATCTTTACACTATTTACATTGATTTGATGTTCTTAAGTTAATATTTTATGCTTCAATGTTGTAATAGAGTGCTTTCAGGTACTATTCTTTTATTGTTGATCATTTGAATCATTTTGAAGCTAAAAATACATTAAAAAAACAAAATATACTTGTAATTATGAAACGACAGATTTTCTAAAAAAATAATAAAAGCATGCAAATACAAATCTATTTTAGCCTTTAAAATGCACAAAATTATATTATATTTATTGCTTTTAAGCACTCATCACATTCATCCCCATTTTTATCAACATACTATCACTCCATACAGAGGATACTTCCTTTGTACTATTCTAAACAATGAAACTATAGATCTCTCTAGCATCATTTATAGGACCATCATTTTTGGTCCGATTGGTTCTTCTCATTCTTCGATCCACTATCCCTCTTTGATTTCCAAGTAGGGTTCCATCATTTTTCATAATACCTTTTTTTCTTTGTCCTAGTAGAGTTTCTCTTTCACCCTTGATATATCCTTCTAGTTATGGCTCATAGCCTTTATTAGGTACCCCTTCATCTTTTTTCTTTGAACGCTACTCAATCAATGTGTTGTAATTCCATTCATGTTTCTTAATAGAGATCGAGGTGCTGACTAAGTCGATGTTTACAAATATTCTCAAGATCCTCAAGATTCTCAAGATTCTACAAATATTTTCAAGATCCTACAAATATTCTCATCCTATGCAAGGGATAGATTTGGAAAATCGATTTGAGTACAAGGATTAATTTAGGCCCAATCCATAACTAAATAGGCCTATTTCGTCTAGGATTTCTTTAGGGTTTGGATTTCATTTAAGGTCTTTTTCTTTATGGTTTGTTGTTATAAAAATGCAGTAGCTATTTAATCTTGGGCAAACCATATATTATTAATAAAAAGTTTATTTTAGAAACCTTTTTGCTTTTCCTTCTTGCGTTCTTGATTGAATTCTTGATTTTGATTTATCAAAGGAAGTGATAATTCTTTGTGGCATCTCAAGGTTAGGGTTTTAAGGACTTTGTTTTCTTAGAGTTCTAATCCAATTATTTTCAACACATTCCTAGCAAATTGATTGTTCCTATTCCTTTGAGTTTGTGGGTTCCTAGGATTGTTTTCCTAGAGGGTTTTCATTATTTCTTCTACTCCATCTACATTTGGTCCTCTAATTGTAATGAATAATCTTCTTCAATAGATGTGTATTTTTAACCTCAATATTATGGATATGCAAAGATTTCAAGCATTTGCTAAAACTATGGTGACTTCTTATCACCCTATTCTACCACCACCTGTTCATGGTTCTCCCATATCTTCTACCTCAGTCAAACCTCTACCTTCAAGATCCAATGGCCCGTTTTCTCAGTCTAGTACTTCTTCCTTTGCCTCTTTGGCCTCCATGTTTAGAAATTTTGGTAGAGATGAACCCAACCTTTCTTTTGACCAATTTGCTACCTCTATTCTTCATCCACAATCCACTACCTCACCTTTTGCCCCTACTGATTTAAGCCAATCATCACGCAGTGATGTCTATGATGATGATGTTACAGGAGAGGGCAATAGAGAGTGCGGAACTCTTTTTCTTATTGTTTTAGTTTATTTCCTTTCCTTTTTATTTATTGCAATAAATTTTGTAAAATAATGTTTCTTTAGTGAGAATGTTTGTGGTGTGTTTCCTTGATCTCTACTTCTATATATGTGTAGCTTGTTTGTTTGCTTTAATCTTCTTTGACGTGTTGCATAATTTTAGGATTATTGCATATTTGTATGCATTCTCTCCTTTATATAGGGGTATTTCATTGACTTTATTTGTCAAAAAGTGGGGAGAAGTTTGTGTGCACAACTATGTGATTGTTGCCATACTACGTGTTGTATAGATGGTAAGTATAGGATTGCACTACATCTTGTTTCCTGACTTGTATACACTTAAAATGAGTGTTGGATAAAGTCAAGAGGAGTTATGTACTTTACATATGTTTTTGGATATGTTTCTCCATGTTTGTAGATGTTTTTTTTCCTATCGGTGTGTACTTATGCAGGGGTGGCACGATAGTATTTGGATAGATTACACACTTTTTTTCATGATATGTTTATGAGGTTTGTTTTTGCTTCATGTGTGCAGCTTATAGGTGTAAAATGAAGCCTTTAAGCTTTAGGTATGGTGTGTGTAGTTGCATTAAGACCCTCATGTTTTCATATTACTAGAGTATAGATGAGTTGATTAGTAGGTGTTTTTTTGTTTTGGTGTGTGTCAATGTTTTGTTCGTAGGAACAAAAATATTTAGGTCATCTTCATGATCATCTCATGTTTAATGTGTGTCTATACTTAGTTGTGCAGTGTTTTGACACAGAAAGACGAAAATGAGAATGTAAGTCCTATTGTACTTTGTATTTGTGTGTTAGCCTCTCGTGTGCAAAATAAAAAGTCAGTTTATTTTACTCATTATTTATGTCTACTTCTATGTAAAGTTGGCTATTACAGATTAGTAATGCACACACATACATAGTTAGATACATGGTGATTGAAAGCATATTTTACACACACCACTGGGTTGGTTTCTTAGTATACATGCGGGATTATGAATGAGGATTTATGGTTTGGTTTGGGTGCAGATATTTATGGAAATTTTTGAATCAAAAAATTAGATTTTTTGGCACTTCAACAAGGTCTTCGATAAGGGCCTCATTAGACACATTACTAAACCCCCTATAAGGTGGTCAACGAGGACCCTCGTTGAGGCCTAAACAAGGGTGGTCATTGGTGTCTAGTTTCTTCTATAAATACCCTATCTTTTGCATCTTCTCACCCATATTTTATGCATTAAAACTCTACCAAAGTTTTCTCTAAAAATTTCATTTGTATCAAAAAATATTTTGAGAGTGTATAAGTATTTGTGCTACATTATTGTAGGTAAAATAGTGTACTTGAGAGTTGAGAGATCTTGACTATTTACCATTTGTGTGAGAACAACTTTATGAGATTAGATTGGGTAGTTTTAGTTATGTATGATAAGTGGTTAAATGTGTTTCCCACGTTGATGAATTTTCGTATGTGATTGAATGTGTTTCCCACGATGGTTGTTAATGGTTCATGGTTGAGGGTTATCCTCATGTTTTTGATAGTTTAATATTTAGTTCACTTTATTAATCTTCAGTTAATGATCACACTACATTGAGTAGTGTTGGCTTTGGAGGAAAGTTGTGTTCGTGTGTTGGGTCAAGTCATTATGGAGGCAACAAGCGACAATAGTAATAAGCAGTTTGGACAGAGGTCCTAGTTGATAGATGAACCGATGGTTTTATTTTTATTAGAGTTGTATCTGGTTTATAGGATAGTAGATTTGTTTGCTGTCGAATGGTTGCAATAAGTAGCCCGAGGATTTACCATATATCTAAGAGTTCTACATGGGTTTACCTCGTTACATCTTGTGTTATGTATACCCTAGTGTTTGACTAGTATAATATGAGTTTAAATTGTGTATGCAACATACTAAGATTTAAACTCTTATAAGAAGGCTTTATTTATTTATTGCTTGATTTCTAGGTTTTAAATATTATATCTACTTTATTATGTTGTTTGTCTACAAATTGTTCTTATGATTATATGTTAAATGTTTATCTTTTTATTGTTTGTGAGTGTGGGATGAGTTCTTAAAGATTTTTCATCTTTTTACCCCAGTTATGTACCGAGTCTTAGACTGTTTTATTTATTTTGTTTTATTTTTAATTTTTAGTTTTTGTTCTTAAAAATTGATTTTTTTAATTTCAAACTTTTACTTTTTTTGTCTTATTTTTAAATTATGAATTTATTTTTGAAAACAAATTATTTAAAATTGATTGAAATTTTTAAAGAATTATAAAAACTTAGATATACATTAATTATAAAATTTTATGTATATACTTTAAAATTTAAAGAAGTAAAGTATATTTTGATAGACCAAAGAAACTTGTTCAAAACAAAAAAAAAAGTGACACCCAAATAGGTATTTTATTTAGGCTATATATATTTTTTATTTCTTTTGTCTAGAAAACACGTTTTTAAGTTATCTTGTTTGCGAAGAATATATCATTTAAATATTTTTGTTCATAAATGGTTATTTTATTTAAGTTAGATATGTTTTTTATTTCTTTTGTCTAGAAAACACATTTTTAAGTTATCTTGTTTGTGAATAATATATCATTTAAATATTTTTATTTATAAAATATGTTAAGTATAAAATTTATTTTTCATCAAATTTTTCGTTAATATAATATAATAGTATATATGCCCCGCACACACACATATATTTATAATTTTTGAAAAATATATATGTAAAAAATAATATTTAATTAAAAAATTTCAATAAATATAAAATAATTTTTGTATTGTTTAATATTTAAAGTCATATATTAAAAAAATAAAATTTAATTTAATTAAAGTTTGATAAAATTTTTTATAAAAAATTAATAAAATTACTTTATTAAATATATGTTTAATTAAAAAATACAAAATACATGTATCACCCTTGTTAACTTTATCTCTACTTTGTATAATTTTTATAAATAAAATAACTTAAAATTTTAGTCTCTAAATATCTAGATTAAATAATATTTATAAAAAAACTCACGATTCTTTTTAATAAATAAATAAAAATGTTTTAATTTTTTTTTTGGCTAAAAATAAAAACATTTCTATGCCTTAAAGTGGTAGGATAAAATTTCAATAGGGCAATGAAAAGCGAAGGAGCGTAAGATGGGTGGAGATGCTTTAATATGCTCTTCAAGATTTGACATCTGTACTCGACACACACTTACTCTCGCTCTTTCTCTTGATATTTATTTAATTAATTTTTATAATTTTGTAATTTTGTTTTTTAATGTTTCTGTGTATTATTCGTTCTTTCTTTTTCAATTCCCTTTCTTGGTCTTCCAAATCTCAACACCATACACACAACGAAAATAATGATAAAAAAGAGTCTTCGCACTTGAGCTTTTGTATTTAAATGCCAATTGTAAACAAGCATCCATGGTAACTGGTGTATTGATTCATTGATCAATTTCATGGATTTCAGATGTTAGAAAAACTGAAAGGTGACTTTGGAGGATAATGGATGTAAGAGGAGAGACTATAGTTGAAGATTTAGGTAGTGTCTCTTCTTTTCCTATTAATTTTCTTTATTCTTCCTTCTAATTATTTCATGGATTAATACTTGTGATAATTATTTGACATTGTGTGTGTGTGTGAGAGAGAGATTCGTACTAGCACGGGTTACCTTAGGTCCAGGGAACTCAAATTTAAACGTGTGGAAAGAAAGAAAATGGTTGCTATCTTTTTACGGGGTTTTTTCTTGTGATTTTTTGGGACTGCTTTTCTGGTTCTTTCACATGACATCCTTTTTCTCTTTCTTGTGTTTAGAGATAAGGGGCTGGTTATAAAGATTTAATTCATATATATATATATATTATATCCTTTTTCTGCCTAATATCTTCTTTTGTCCATTAAAAGTTGTTATCTTGTTCTCTCTTACTTTAGTTGATGAAGGTAGATAGAAGAATTCAGATAAGTAGAATCTTACAGGTCCTAAGCGTGTCCATTGATTTTTTCTATTTATGGTTAAAATTTCCACTTATAGAAGTTCTGGTTCATTGTTGTTGACCAGATCTGAACTGCCCAATTCATTTCACCAAAGTTTAGCTCATCCAAATATATTCTTGGAGACAGAATTTTTTTAAATCTTTTTGTCATTAATTTAAGCTAATTAGGAATGGAAAATGAGCTGTTAAAACCAACCAGTCACTTTACATAAGTATTCTTAATGGGAGAAAGTTATAAATTAGTTGAAAAATGACAGCTCCTGTGATTTTAGAGAAATTGGAGCTTTTTGTACTGCCAAGATAAGGATTTTGATGGAGGAGATGTCTCCGGCGGCTGTGGTGCCATTTATTGTAGGTAATTCAGTCTGTGATGACTCAACTGTAGCTTCCCACATGGATATCACAAGGCTTAAGCTAAGGACAGACTCGGCGGACTTGTTACCTGATTCTTTCCCTAAAGCTTCAAGTGACACAATAGTTACTGGTGGTGATGTGGATTGTAATTGTAGTAGTTTGAAAAGTCAAGTAAGTGTTTTAGATCTTCCAGTGCCAAAAGTGGATAAGGGAGAACAAGCTTCTTTGTTGGATATGATATCTCAAAACAAAGGCAATTGGGTTGCAGGTGATGATTCAATAGCACGGGAAAGTGAGGAAGATGATTCTTTATCACTGGAGGGTGATCCAATTCTTGATAGTTCTTGTTCTCTCTCTGTGACAAGTGAGACTAGTAGCTTATGTGGAGAGGATTTGTTGTTCTTTGAGGCTGCTTCTGAAGTCGGAACACCAGGGTCTACTGACATTGGTAAAAGCATATGTAGTGTTGATATTGTAGCTAAGGCCATCAATGTTGGAGGGAGGAATGTTGAAGCTGGGATTATAGGTGATTCCTCTGTTGTTCCAGTCAGCGTTGAGGAAGAAACTGGGAACGCGTCTGAAGCAAGATCATCTACTGTTGTTCTTCAGTTGCCAGTGGAAAAAGAGGCTGGTGGGACAGTTCCCCGCAGTGTTTTTGAGGTTGATTGTGTGCCCCTTTGGGGTTTTACATCTATATGTGGACGAAGACCTGAAATGGAAGATGCTGTTGCCACTGTACCTCAGCTAATGAAAATTCCTATTCAAATGCTGATTGATGACCGAGTTCTTGATGGCATGAACAAGTGTATACCTAATCCAACCATTCATTTCTATGGAGTATACGATGGTCATGGTGGCTCACAGGTACCAATTACAAGTAATTACTTATAGGTTCTTCTTGCTTTTCTTTTTCCCTACTTTTGAATATCAGAACAATATCTTATTGCTGGTAGTTTCTTTAATTGGCATATATTTAATTCAGGTTGCCAACTATTGCCGTGATCGCATCCATTTGGCTTTGGCTGAGGAGATAGATTCGGTTAAGGAAGGCCTGGTTGATGGTAGGATTAAGGACGCTTGCCAAGAACAGTGGAAAAGGACATTCAACAACTGTTTTCTTAAGGTTGATGCTGAAGTTGGAGGGAAAGCTAGTCTTGGCCCTGTTGCTCCAGAAACTGTTGGTTCTACTGCAGTTGTTGCCCTTACTTGTTCATCTCATATCATAGTGGCAAACTGTGGAGATTCAAGAGCAGTTCTTTGTCGTGGGAAAGAACCCATGGCATTGTCAGTGGATCATAAAGTAAGAGATCTCTGATAAGTTTCTTTTGCATCTTGGTAGTATTTCAATGCTGATTATGTAAAATTGACCTGCATTTTCATATATTATTTTAATGACTAATTGTAGATGTATAATTTCAGCCAAATCGTGATGATGAATATGCAAGAATCGAAGCAGCTGGAGGCAAGGTCATACAGTGGAATGGACACCGTGTCTTTGGTGTTTTAGCTATGTCAAGGTCTATAGGTATGTACTTCACCATTTTTTTTTTCCCAACGTGTGCCTGAGGGGTATTAGCTTCCATTCTCCTCCTCATTTTCTTCACCATTATTACCCTATAAGGAAACTTTACTTTTTAGGGAAGGACGCCTGAGTGAGAACATTTAATGCTAAAGTTCGGTGTTTCCTCTTTGGACATGAATTTGCAAATCATAAGTTATCTGTTATCTACGTTCAGCCTCTGCTCTCCCATTGCTTATATCTGGATTTTCTGTTCAATCAAAGCTTTTGCTCACTGATGTTCTATTGGTATGGGATATGGCATGGATATTGAATACAATTTATCGATGCAAAAATTCGTTAGACTTTGCAGGGTTCAATGATCAGTCGAAACTGAAAAATGGAAAACTAATTTGATGTCTACCATCAAATTGAAAAAGGGTAATTGTATTTAATATGTTGCAGTACCCATTATTAACCTGAAGGTTTAGGTGAGTAGTCTAGAATCTGTTGGTGACTGCAAAATTTGTCCATTTGTGTGTGATAGCAGTCTTTTTTAGAGTTAATCTCATGTTAGATTTTGATTGACAAGTTGCATAAACATTAAGGTATCTAGTTTTGTCATATCAATGGATATCTCATGCATAAATTACTTCTTTAATAGTGTTACATACATCTTTTATGATATCAGAGCTAGCAAATATCCAATTAAATTCCAATAGTATTTATTAAAAAAAAATTGTGGCCTGCAGGTGATAGATACTTAAAGCCATGGATTATTCCAGACCCAGAAGTGGTGTTTCTTCCTCGAACCAAAGATGATGAATGTCTCATCCTTGCAAGTGATGGTCTATGGGACGTGATGACAAATGAAGAAGTATGCGAACTTGCTCGTAAAAGAATACTTCTCTGGCACAAGAAGAATGGGGCTACACTTCCATCAGTGAGGGGAAAAGAAATTGATCCTGCAGCTCAAGCAGCAGCAGAATATCTCTCAAACCGTGCTCATCAGAAAGGAAGCAAGGACAACATCACTGTGATCGTGGTGGACTTGAAAGCTCAAAGGAAGTTCAAGAGGAAAGCATGATTGTTACTATGTGATCAAAAGGCTTTACGGTATAAACTTTATTATTATTATTATTATTATTATTATTATTATTATTATTATTATTATAGCTATGCCCATTTGTTTTTTCAAGCTGGGCTGCCTTTTATTGGAGTCTGAGTCTTAAATAGCAATGTACATGTTTTACATGATCAAATTGGTTCTGAGATAGGATATTAGTTATATATAGCGTGTATATTTTATATGTACCGTACATAATGTACATTCATTTATGTACAGAACGTATATTAGATATGTATATTTTATACACGTTTTGTATAACTAATATGTTAATTTAAGAGCAATTTGATTATGTACAACTAGACATGCTATTATGGGGTTGAAGATCCATTTATTGCCTACTGAGAAGAGCAGTCTATATGTACTATAGAACATCAGTCATTCTATAATCTTCATTGTTGTGGCTTCTTTGTATACCATGCCAGGTTGTTGCTATGTATGTAAATCTTAGACAATTAATGTTAGGAAAAATAGCGTGAAAAATGGCAATTCTATGATTCTGACATGATGGACGATATTGTATTCCTTATTATTATATGCCTCCGAGTTAAAAATGGCTCTGAGAGGTATTTAATTTATTATTCTCTTTATGTTGTGTTTTTGAAAGTTAGCTAATTTTGAAATTATTCTGATGTTCCTTGCATTGTATAGCCATTGATGAGGAAATGTGCTCAACTTTCAAACTTCTTGGTATCACGAATATGATGGTTGCGTGTTCGGCTCTCAAGGCTGTGCTAGTTAAAGCATGTAGGTCTCACAGACAAAACAATATAAATATGTAATAGCATCGAGTAGTGATACAGTGCATGACTTTACGGTAATAATCCTAGCATTACTCGTAGTAAATATCAATTTTTTTTTATTAAAAAAATAGTTAATATTGAATTTAATTGGGAACTTGATAGAGAGAGCTAAAGAGTGATGAAAGCACAAAGTAGTATTTGAGAATTGGAATTCCATTCCCCAACCTTATCATTTAAAAAGTATCGGAAATATGAAATAGTTTAGTGCCAACTGATTAATGGAATGTTATTATTTCTACCGTCACAGGTTAAAACATTCATACATCCTTAATAACATGGAATTCACGGGAAATTCTGTCAACTGGAATTTGGATTATTATTATTATTTTTAATAATACTAGTCAATTGCACTTGCCTTGTACGTGAAAACTTGTGCAATTAAAAAATGGAAACAATTTTCAACATATTTATTATATTTTATTGTTGAAAAATAAAACAAAACAATATATTTTTTTTGTGATAGTTTAAATGCTTATATATCTCAAGTACAATTTAATATTATTTGATTTAATTAAATTATATTATGATAATGCATTATCAATATATAATTTATTACTAATTGTAATACAAATTATGTAAAATAATCTTCTGCAAATTAGTGACTGCATGTTTTATAAAACTTTATCTAAAAAGTCGAGTCAAATGAATACTCTGGTAGAATGCATGATGGAAGTTGTTCTATTAAATTAGAAACTTAATGTGTAAGTTGTTCAATCCATAATTGACTTATACAATAGCATAAACTAAACAATAACCAACTCTTAAAAATCGAGGCAATATCTACCTTTTGTAGCCGTGGTAGGATAAGAATGAAAACTATTTGAATTATATGATAAGATGATATCATTAATTAAGAATCAATTATGATTTTGTACCAGTTGAATTCTTAAACAAAATGATGAAAATATTTTTAATTTTGATTGAGCAATTATAATTTAATTTTGACTAAATATTTGTTTAGTTGATTGGTTAGAATTGAATATCTATTCAACTAATTAAAGTCTAGTAGATTAGTGATTCTAGAATCGAATTAAACACATATCAAATTAAATTGGACAGTTGTCTAACTATTCAAAGTTTGATCGATCTATATATTTATTTTTCGGAGTCGAGTTGGATACATGTCTAACTGAACTAGACAGTTTTTAAATGACGGAATTTGGTTGGCTTATAACCTTACTCATCGGAACCAAATTGAACACATATCTAACTCAAAATAAAGTTAATGATTTTGATTTTTAATTGAATATATATCCAAATTAAATATGTGTCAAATTAAAAATAAAAAAATTAATAGACTAAAGTATCGTTAGGAAGGAGGAAAGAGATGAATATTGAGAAAAGTAAATTCCAATTGATCCTCCCAGTGGTTAGCGTCAAAATTCTAAAGTCTTTCTACTTTACTCAACATACAATCATATACAGTTGCTTGGCTTCTTCTCTGATTTTTTAATGCTTTGTTTAACCTTTGATTTGATAGAAAATGCCAACTGATCATGCAAATTGTCGATAATCGGACACACAACTGATGTTGGATCATAGCCTCCCTTGCCCTAAACAAAAATGGTGGTGATAATGGTGGAAATAAAGCTTTTGTTGTGGTAGTTTCAAAGGCAAAGAAGAAGACGACGGTTGGAATTGTGAGACTTTGGATTAAGTTCAATCTTTTTGGAAAATCTGAGATTGTGATGCAATCTGAGAAGCAATGCCAGTGCTAAACATAGAGAAATAGGAGTAAACGCGGCTAAATATTAGATAGAAAAGGTAATGTAAACCTTATATAATAGCAAGGGTATAATTGGAATGTTTTAGAAAAATTGCAGGTGGTGATTAGTTCTGAATAGAATTAGTGTGAGAGATCCATCTCGGTCAATTCCCTAAAAATAGCTTTATATTTCAAATATTTTTGAAACATTATGAAGTATTGTATTATTAGATATAAAATTAGAATACAGGAATTAACTTAACCAAATAACTGGAAGCTTAAATGCTATCAAGTGTATGTATTTCTTTATAATTTGTGTACTCATTAGTGAATTAAATGAAAATAAGGTGAGATTCTTTCCAGAACAACTATAGATAACTTTTAAATACTATTTTTTTGTTTCAAAGAGGGAGAAAACACTATCGGTCACAAAAGTATTTATAGTTCCTTATAATTGTTCATGGATGAACAAGTCAATGATAATGAATGTGATTCTCTACTAGCGACAAAAACCCTAGGCCACAACGGAAATAGAAACTTAACTATTTTGTTCTTCTCTAGGCCCCGACGGTGCTACAAGCCAATGAATAATGAATGTGAATCTCTACTAGCGACAAAAACCCTAGGCCACAATGAAGATAGAAACTTAGCTATCTTCTTATTCTCTAGGCCACGATGGTGCTAGACTCTCTTAGCTAGGCTTCCCAATTGTAGCTATCTCTGATTGGTTCTGATTTGGTGATTTGGTAATTTTTTCAATGGATGATATATGTGATCGTATAAAGTGCATTGAGATGGCTAATTTAGATTCTGACGATGAATGATGAGTTGGTTTTTAGTAGGCTAATTGCACCATGAAAGCTATCAGTTAGTAGCGTAGAAAAGGCAATGCAACACCATTATAAGAATGTATTTCCAATCAAGTTACAGGGTTCTTCAAAGAACCACTTCCTATTTTATTTTAATGATCAACATAAGACTAAATCGGTGATTGAGAAGCAATCATGGATGATCAATGGCCATTGTTTTGTGGGGTGAGTATGAAGGACATGATTTTTTAATCAATACCAATTTGGTTGAGATTGTTTGATGTGTCGTTTAATCGGATGGTAGAGAAAAAAATTAAATCAATTGTAAGTTTGGTTGCCGATGTTCTATGCATTCCATTGAGCAATAATAATGCTTAATATTCTAGAGCTAAGGTGGCTCTAAAGCCAGGAAATCCTCTATTACCTGGTTGGTGGTTCCAAAGGGCGAAACTAGCATCGATGTTGATTGATTTTTTGTATGAGAAATTATCTTCTTTTTTTGCTTCTAGTGTGGGTGCATTGGCCATGATTATAGGTAATGTATGCAATAAAGGAAGACATTAGAAGGATCTACTGATATGAAGGATTTATATGGTACATAGTTGTTGAGAAATTATGCAAATTCTCGATAAGTCATATTTTTGAGAAAGCAAAAATAAACAAAATAACACACAAATTTGATAACAGAGTTAGACTAATTTTGACATCTCCGGGCCTGCTACAGATCTTTTACTAAAAATGATAAATTATACAAAGTGTTTACAACACTCACAACTCACAAAACCTTTTTTCTCTAAGCTTTTATCTCAATTGGATAATTTAAAGTACCCATTAAGGTGCTCTATTTATAGATGCAGAAGCCCCCCTTCTACATGTTTTGTCAACTAATTCTTAATTGGCTTTTCTTCTTTTTCAACAAAAGGATGTACCGTCCATTCAATTTTCTTAGGTTGTTGTCTTGACAACCACTTTTTTGTTTTATTGTCATTTATTGCACCGTTTGGTGCATGTAAGTTTGACCAATAATATCCCACTTGAAGATTAATTTCAATTTATCTTCACATCTCGATCAATGTAGCAACTTTTCTAGTTTTATTATTCTAGTAGACCAACTAAAGTTGAACACAACTTCAATTTGTCAATAGTCACCGCCTTTGTCAACATATCCGCTAAATTTTTGCTTCCTTTAATCTTCTCTAGTATTAACACATCATCTTTCAATAGAGATCTAATAAAGTAATAACGAAGCCCAATATGCTTAGTTCTAGAATGAAATACTGAATTCTTCACCAAGTGTATCGCACTTTGACTATCATTGTGTAGAACATTCTTCTCTTGTTTGAATCCCAACTCAATTAACAAACCTTGAAGGCATATCACCTATTTACTAACTTCAGTCACTGTTACATACTCAACCTTTGTATTAGATAGAGTGACAATCTTCTATATCTATGACATCTAACTAACAGTTGTAGTTCCAACAGTAAATATATAACTGATGGTGCTTCTTCGGTGATCAACATCACCTCCAAAGTTTGCATCTACATATCCTTGTACTTTTAACTCTCATTTACTAAAGTACAAACACTTCTTTATGGTGCCTCTTAGATACCTTAAAATCCACTTGAAAACTTCCCAATGAGCTTTCCCTAGATTTAACATAAACCTGCTAACAACTCCCATTACATGGCCAATGTTTGGTCTCGTACAGACCATCGCGTATACCAAACTTCCAATTGCTGATGCATAAGGAACCTTAGCCATGAATTCTATCTATTTCTTCGTCTGAGGGGACTGATCCTTGGATAGGTGAAAGTGATTAGCCAAGGGTGTGCTAGTTGGCTTGGCGTCGCCCATGTTAAATCTCTACAAAACACGGTTGATGTACTCTACTGAGATAATTGCAAGAATCCTATCTTCTTATCTCTTGTGATTTGCATTCCAAGAATATTTTTGCTAGACTTAAGTCTTTCATGTGAAACTCCTTTGACAATTACCACTTCAACCTTTTGATATCATCCATATCTGAACCTGCTATTAACATATCATCAACATAAAGTAGTAAAATTATATAACTAGACTTATATCTCTTGAAGTAGCAACATTGGTTGGCATTGCACTTTTGGAAACCTTCCTTATGCATGAAGCTTTCAAAATTTATGTACCACTGTCTTAGGGCTTGTTTCAGGCCATACAAACTCTTCTTAAGTCTGCACACCATATTCTTCTTCCCTTTTTCTATGAAACCTTCTAGATGGTACATGTATTTCTTCTCATCTAAGTCTCCATGAAGGAATACAGTCTTCACATCCAAATATTCAAGATGAAGATCTTCAATGGCTATAATACTCAATATTGATTTGATAGTATCGAGCTTCACAATGGGAGCAAAAATATCCTTCTGCTGAAATCCTTTGACAACTAGTTGAGCTTTGTACTCTTAGAACCATTATGCTCCACTTTCACCCGGTACACCCTTTTGTTGTGAAATGCCTTTTTCTCCATGGGTAACTCAACTAATTCCCATGTCTGGTTGGAGATGAGAGATTTTATTTCTTCTTTCATGGCAAGCTCCTACTTGCTAACATCTCGAGTCTGATAAGCTTCATTATAACATTCAAGTTCCCCTCTATTAGTCAGCAACATATAGTTCATGTATTTCCTATTAGGCACATAAGGTCGAGAAGACCTTCTTAAAACAGGAGGTGGAGTAGGAGGATGTGGTGTGTTGGACTACTGCGTACTACTCTGTCCAACAAGTTCCTCTGGCTGAGGACTTGTTACAATTGGTTCCATCATGGGACTATCTGGGATATCATTTTCATATGTAAATACTAACTCATTATGCTCTAAGTCTTTGGCATCTGTTTTATACATGTCCTTATACATCACTCTTTTGTTGAAAATCACATTTCTACTACAAATCACTTTCTTGTTTTCATCATCCCAAATGTGGTAGCCAAACTCATCCTCACCATAGCCAAGGAAAGTGTGTTTCTTGGATTTGGGATCAAGCTTATTCTTGCCTTGATAACTGATATGCACAAATGTTATATAACTGAAGTATTTTAGATGTGATAGTTTTACCTCTTTTTCGCTCCATATCTCATCTAGTATTATGTGCTCTAATGGAATAGATAAGCCTCGTTTAATCAAGTAAGCTACCGTGTTGACTGCTTCTATCCAAAATTGCTTCGATAGACCTGACTGTATACAAATGCTTCTAGCTAGTTCTATCAATGTTTGGTTCATATGTTCAGCTACACCATTGTGTTGAGGCGTGCATAGCATAGTTCTTTTCATTCTGATCCCGTGCTCATAGCATAAATTTTTGAATATGGTGTCTTCATATTCACCACCATTGTCGGTTCTAAACTTTTTGATTTTCAAACCTATCTCATTATCAACCACAGCTTTCCATCTCCTGAAAGCCTCAAACACTTCAAACTTATGCTTTAGAAAGTAAACCCATACTTTCTGAGAGTGATTATCAATGAAAATCATGAAGTAGTGTTTCCCACCAATGGATGAGACAATTGTTGGTCCTTAAACATCAGAGTGAATGAGTTCTAGCCTTTCCTTCTTTGGGGTTCTACCACTTGTCTGAAAGTTGACTCTCTTTTTCTTTCCAAGTATACAATCTTCGCACATGTCTATCTCTACTAACTATAGACTTGGAAGTTTTCCCTTTAAGTGCATAATCTTCACCACCTTTCACTCATGTGCCCTAGTCTTTGGTGCGACAGATTTGGTGTTTCATTGCCTACTGCAACTGCGATCGAACAACATGCTTTTACTATCATGTAAAGAGTGTCATTCTTCTTGCCTCGAGCAACTGTCATTTCACCCTTTGAAATCTTCCAATCATCACCATGGAAGATCGTAATGTAGCCTTCGCTAGGCAACTGCCCTATAGAGATTATGTTCTTTCTTAGGTTAGGAATATGCCTGACATCCTTCAGCTCCCAAATAGGCCCGTTCAACCTAATCTTCACTACATTTTTTCCAATAATAGCACACGATTGATCATCACCAAGATATACCTTTCCAAGGTTTCCGTGGACATATTTCTTGAAGAATTCTTTCTGTGTAGTAGTATGGAATGATGCTCCAAAGTCTAACACCCTAGATTCTTCATTGCTCTCCAATGAGTATACCAATGCATCATCTCCTCTTGAGATGGAAGTAACATTTGTCTCTGCCTTCGCTTCTTAGTCCTTCAGTGCACTCTTGCACTGATTTTTGTAGTGCCTAGTTCTTCCACAATTCCAACACTCGACAGTCTTTAAGCTATAAGAATTATTAGGATTTCTAGAATTGGACTTCTTATCCTTTGATCTACCTCAGTAGTTTGTTCTACCACATTCATTCCCTTTGGTTAAATTTATTCCTCTTGACTCTATGTGCAAAACTGAAGAAATTGACGATTCACTCGACTCTACATCTCATCCCTTCACTGAGAACCAGACCATAAACTTCGTCAAATTTCAACTTATTACTTTCTGACGAGCTACTCACAGCCATGACAATAACATTCTAGCTTTCTGGTAAAGAAGACAAAAGTATCAATGCTCGTACTTCTTCATCGAATTCAATTACAACTGAACTCAATTGGGTTGTGACTGTGTTAAGTTCATTGAAATGTTGAGCTACCTATGTGCCTTCCCTCATTCGCAAATTGAACAAATGCTTCATCAGGTTCACTTTGTTTGAGGCCGATGGCTTTTCATAAACATTGGAGAGAGCTTCCATAAGACCCGCCGTGGTCTTTTCATTGATACAAACTTCTTTGATATAGATCATCCTCTATTCATCTTCCAAAACCCAAAATCTGTGCCATCAAATTTCTCAAGTTTCACCTATCCTTCTTTTACGGCCATTGTTCCCCCTCAAATCTAACTTCCTCCAGATCGTTTCTGATTATTCCTATGATCTACTATGTATTAGAACAACTTCGTCGACAAACTAATATTGCCAACAAAATTTTACTATTAATGTAATTCACTATTCACGTGAATAGTAATATTGTAGAAAATTGACAGAAATCACCACAAAATGCTCTAATATCAATTGTTAGAAAATTATATAAATTCCTAATAAACCAGATTTATGATAAAACAAAAATAAACAAAATATGGCATGAAAATTTTTCGAAACCACTAAAGTTTCAAAATAGTCCAAAACACCAACTTCATTTTTGTAATTGGCTTTTAAACAACCAATAAACCACAAACCCGTTAGTTACAACACTTTATTGTGCCATGCATGACATTCATAGATTAATATTTTCGATTTCAAGATTATGCAAATAGATATGGATGAACATTACAATCACACACTCCATTGGCTTACCTTTCAAATCGTTCTCCAATAATGTAGAAAATACAAATTACTTGAATTATTAAGACTTTATGAAACTTCTAACGTAATCATTAGGACTTTATTAAGCTTGTAACGTTAGGCTAAGCTATGAGGTTATGAAATAAAGGGAAAGGTTAGTTTCAAAGAGAAATAGTACTTAAACATTTTTAGATTAATACAACCATTTTAAGTTTTCTAATAACTCACAATTTTACCCAAATTTTGCAACCCTTCTCACCTTTTCCCCGTGAGGTTCTATGCATCCTTTCAACTTATTCCATTTTCTTTCCTATTTAATTTATTCTTATTACTGTTCTTTATACTTTAAGAAATAGTTCAACCCCTTATACTTCAATGCTTTTGGAAAGCTTATATTACAATGAGTACTCTTATCAATAAGGGTAGGACAATGCATTTTTTGGCTCATCCATTATAGGTTGAAGAAATAATATTCTAAGGCCATTACATCCTAATTAAGCTCAAACTGTTAAAGGAAGGCCTAGATCATTTCCTAAGTAATGTGCAGTTCTAGAATTTTTCCTGGATTGATTTTCAACTAAGTTCTAGAATTGTTTTGAAATCTTAAACATGTCATGAAGCATACACACATAGAAACAATCCTAATATTGAGACTAGTCAAACAATCAACCATAAACCATACAGCTCTAAACTAGATGAAATCAACATTGTGTCTCTTTACTTTAAGCAACAGTTAACGTCTTTCATATGTCATTGCCATCACAATCGCACTACTATCGTAGACTTCCAAATTGATTTCAGCAAACAATAGACTGGCATAAAAAAATTAAATGATATTAATGGAAAAAAAAAAGAACTAAATTTGCTATAATTCATGCATTAGGAAAAATTTTCCCACCCCTAACCTCTTTCCTACATTGTTTCCAATATATCAATGACAAATAAAAGGAAATTAAGTAAAAGAAGTTAACCTCCTTGAAGAAATGATGTATGCATATTCAATCGAGTTCCATTTCACCACTCTCTTCCATTATCTTTAGATATAACATTTGCTCTCATAAGGGGAGTTATGTAAAACATCAAAGATGTTTATCACTTCTGAAGAATGAGATCAGAGTTCATAACCAAAAAACAATCTAACAATATAAAACAAACTAACAAACAAAATTAAAAATGGTTCAAATAAAAACCAAAAACAAAGGAGGCTCAATCCTCTATGTCATCTTCATGTAGCTTCTCAGGTGACTGGTAGATAAACTCATGGCCATGGTATTATTGTAGAGCTCTCAAAACTTGGCTACACTCTACTCTAGCTTGCATGAGTTGGATCCTTTACATTTCATGGAGTGTGCATGAATACTCAGCTTGGAAAGCTTGGTGCTGACACTGGTACTCTTTTACCTATTGAACGTCTTCTTCCAATTTATTTATTGTGTCTTCTGTGGTAGATTTGGAAGAAGTTTTCGTGCCAATTTGGCCCCCTTTTGTGCCACTAGTGAGGCACCTCACATAAGCTAAGGTAAGAGGCTCTCTTAGTTGTAACAACTCCTCTCCTATATAGTATTGTACCCATCATCTAGAAGCAAAAGTAGTTATAAGCTATGGAAAGAAGTAGCTGACATAGTGGTGTTGAGCAAACCACAATACCCTCTAGTTTCAACACAATATCACAACTCACGTATAGGAAACACTTCATAGAGTAGATAATGTGTAGAAAATACCTTTATTTTATTGATTGGAGCTTTCACAAAGAAACCCCCTTTTGAAAACCTAATTTTGAAGAGGATGGTGGATGCTTGAGAGTCTTGCACCAAATCTATAAAAACAATTTAGAGGAAAACTAGAAATCAAGGTTAGAGAAAATTTTTGAAGAAAAGAGTTAAATTGGGTGAGTGTTTGGGAGAAAATTAGAAAAAGTGAAGGAAAAATATTGAGAAAAAGAAGAGTAGCTCAGGTAAGTTTTTGAATTATGATTTTTTATGATCCACAAACTGCCCTTTTAGTCATATAAATTATGCAGACCGTGGTGAAAAATTTCTATGCTTCTACACCAATTAAAAACACCCAGCCAAAAACCCGAGAGCAGACCGCCAAAGTGCACATTTTTCATGCCATGACTCATAAAACCAAAATTTTCTGGCCCAAAAACCCGATAGCAAACTACTGCATCCCACATTTTTCATGTTGTGGTTTGTCTTATTTTTCAAACGAAAATAATTCCATCTAAAACAGAACAATGGGATGACAATGTATCATCAACCCCAAACCTAAATTAGGGAATGTCTTTATTGCTAAGGAGAAATACTAAAAGAAAATAACAAAAACACTAAATTAATTAAAAAAATAAAACTATCAAATGGGTATTTGCTATTAACCATTAAAGACTTAGTTTAACGTCTTAGCAAGACGTGGTCACCATCATGATGTTAAGGATTATGCACACGTATGCACTCAATGTTGGTTTATTGTATCCTCATTGAAAGTAGGGCTTCAAATAATGCCCATTTATTTTGAACATTTATTGTGCCTTAGGAATCAGCAACTCTACCACTCTATGGGGAAATATTTGGAAAATTATGGATGGTCTGAAACTGATCTGATGGTCCAGATCGCACTTAAGAAATATTTAAGCCCCTAATCACCCCATAAACCCTAAGTGGCCTTCATTAGCATAATTTTGGTCAATTTTTAGAGCAAAAAAGAGAGAAAAATATAGAAATATTTAAGAGATGACACAATTTTGGTGGAGATTCAAGAGAAGATTAACACTATAATTCAAGATATTGATTGTATTTCTTCTTCTACTCTTTTCTTTATCAATTTTTATGTCTTCCTTTTTAAAAAATATGAACTTTATGAACACAATTATGTATAATTAATTTATTAATCTAGGGATATTATGAACCCAATTTTCACCATGTGATGATTTAATAGTTTACCCCAATTATAATTTAATTTAATTATATTATTTAATTTGATTTGTATGCTACTAATTGTTTGGCCAACAATTTATCTATAGAGACAATTAAATAGATTTGAGAGAATTATTTAATTGTTTGTCTTGATTAAATAACATGCATAGTTTATAGGCAAAGATGTATGATTATTATGTATGTGATCTATAATTGACGAACTTAATGAGTAGTGTGCAATTTAATTGACATAAGAGTGTGATTAAATTAATTATTATATGATATGTAGTTTACTTGAGAGAGGAATACATGCTAGGTTAGATTCAATTGATCATGTAATTAATTGATAATTATATTTGGGGAATTTTAGCGATTTACATGTTTAGGAAATTGGGGGATTAAGTATTCCTAGATATTTTTTTCATATATCTTTTTAGTTACCAAATTTAATTTAATTAATTATTTTTATTTACTTTTAGTTATTTTAATTTTGCTTCCTTAAAATATAAAAACACAAAAAAATTAACTTTTATTTTTTTAGTTTTAAATTTTTTTTAATAAAATAATTTCGTTTGGAGCGAATTTTTCTTGTCATTATATTACTTATTACAATACGTATACTTGCAAATTTTATTTAATTTATATTACTTGTTCCTAATTTATTTTTCTTTACTTTAATTTTAATTTTAAGTTTAATTTACTTATTTTATTTTACTAACTTATTTAATTAATTTATTTATTTAATTTATTTATTTTTTATTTTTAACTTTAATTTGTTTATTTAGTTGTTTATTATTATTTTTAATTTTATTTCGTTTTTATTTAGACATCTCCTTTAGTATTGTAGAAACATAGTTGAGTCTATTGCATAAGTATAGTTCATGAGAGAGAAATTTTACCTTTAGATCTTGAAATTGAGTTTACTTTGAGATTAATTAGAAAACAAGTTGTCACGAAAGAGGAAAAAATGGCTAATCTATTAGAAATAAACCATAATGAGTTAAACTTGAACAATCAAATGCTTTTGATTGATGATAGAGATAGAGCTATGAATGAATATGCAATACCTATGTTGAAATGACTGAATCTAAGTATTACAAGGCTAAATATTCAAGCTAATCAGTTTAAACTAAAGCCAGTGATGTTTCAAATGCTACAAACAGTTGGACAATTCAACGGATTACCAATAGAGGATCCTCATCTCATCTCAGATTGTTTATTGACGTTGTAGATTCATTTAAATTCAATGGTGTGACAGATGAGGCATTTAGGCTTAGATTATTCCCATACTCTTTATGAGACTGTGCCCGAGCTTGGCTAAACTCTTTGTCACTTGTTCTATTACAACTTGGAATGGATTGACAGAGAAAATCTTGATGAAATAATTCCTACCAACAAAGAATGCAAAGCTTACGAATGACATTACTTCCTACCAACAATACAAAGGAGAATCGTTATATAAAGCATGGGAAAGATTCAAGGAATTGCTAAGGAAGTGTCCTCATCATGGTATTTCTTCTTGGATTCAAATGGAGACTTTTTACAATGGTCTCAATGCTAAAACGAGAACTATTGTTGATGTATCTACTAATGGAGCTTTGCTAGCCAATCTTGCAATCAAGCTTATGATTTACTTGAGAAAATAGCTAGCAATAATTATCAATGGCCAATGGACAGAATGAAAACCACAAGAAAAATAGCCAAAGTGCATGAGATAAATGATATCATAGCACTTACAACTCAAGTTACATCTTTAGCTAATCTTTTGAAGGCTCAAAATTCGCCAGCGAGTATAAACTAGGTCCAAAATTTAGGAGTATCGTGTGTATTTTGTGGAGCAGTTCATTTGTTTGATAATTTTCCAAATAATCTTGAATCTGTATGTTATGTGGATAATTTGAATTGAAACAATAATCTATACTCGAATATAAATAACCCAAGATGGAAACAACATCCAAATTTCTTTTGGAGTAATAACAACAGTCAAGGTGGAAAATAATTCAACCATTAATCATTACCACCACCTAATTTTCAACAACCACAGGAATCACGAGCCCAAGAGAAGATGTCACGTACTTAGGACAATAAAAATGCTTTAATGGGTATGATGAAAGACTTAATCCAATCATTTAATACAAAAGTATCAATTTAAGAGGCTTCAATTCAAAATTTGGAGAACCAAATAGGGAAACTTTCTCAGGCTATAAGTCAAAGGCCTCAAGGTCACCTTCCAAGTGACATAATTGTAAACCCAAGAAAAGAAGGTAAAGACCAGTACAAGGCCATAGTCTTTAGTAGTGGTAAAAATTTAGAACATGAACATAAGACAGAAAAGGATGAGGAGAAATAGGAAATTAATAAGGATGAGAAGGAACTAGTGGATAAAGAGATCACTAAAAAAGAAATAATTCAGCCAAAAAAGAGCAACCTCTACAAACCCACTATTCCTTTCCCTCAAAGACTACAAAAGCAAAGTCATATACATAGTTTTCAAAATTTTTGGAAGTCTTCAAGAAGTTGTACATAAACATATCATTTGCATATGCACTTGAAAAAATGCCTTCCTATGCCAAATTTCTGAAGGACATCTTGTCTAAGAAAATGAGGCTTAGAGATAATGAAATAATGACCTTAACTGAAGGTTGTAGTGCCGTCCTTGCTAGAAAACTACCCCAAAAGTTGAAATATCTAGATAGTTTTGACATTCCTTATACAATTAGGAACATCTACTTTTAGAAAGCAATATGTGACTTGGGTTCTAGCATTAACCTTATGCTATTATCAATCTTTAAGAGATTGGGGGTTGGTAAAGCCAAACCCACTTTAGTAACATTACAAATAGTAGATAGATCAATTAAGAGACCTTGTGATGTTGTACAAGATGTGCTAGTAAAAGTAGAAAAATTTATCTTTCCTATAGACTTCATTGTGCTAGACATAGAGGAGGATCATAACGTTCCTATCATACTTGTCCGTCTATTCTTAGCAACCGGAAAAGTACTCATTGATGTACAAAAAAAGGAACTTACAATGAGAGTGCAAGATGAACAAATAATGTCTAAATTTTTAAAGAATTTGAACCCCCTAACATTGATAGTGCAAATGAATGCTTAAGGATAAATGTTGTTGATTATGAGAACAATTTAAAAGAATATGTTGAGTCACCCATACTTAAGACTGTTACAAATGATGTTATGAACAAGGACATAAACTCACCAAAAAACTACTCAACCTATTTTAACTTTGAAAGTATGGAATCAAAGGTTGATATTGTTGATTGTGTGAACGTTTTGGAGGACACACCTCTCATGTGTGTATCAAAAGAGATTATGGAAAATTTTGAGATAGTATCTAAGCTCAAACCATTACTTGAAGAGACACTTAGTTTATATCTCACACTTTTACTCTTCTATCCCCAGTCAAGTATAAAAGTGAAAGAGTCCAATGGAAAGGTGAAAAAGCTATTAGAAATACATAAATTGGATGAGTTATGGTAGAGTGCTTATAAGAATGCCAAAAAGTTTAAAAAGAAAAAATATGGCATGAGAAGAGAATTGAGCACTGTGTTTGCAAGCCAGAATATAAAGTATTATTGAACAAATCAAGACTCAGACTGTTTCCATGCAAACTCAAAAGTAAATGGACACAAAGGGATTTGCTTTAGGACGTTATATGACCGTCTAGTCAAAGATGTTAAACGTGATGTTAGTTGGGAGGAAAAACAACGTTATTTTACTTATATTTTCATTGTTTTTGTTTTGTAGGTGAATAAATATGAAGAGAAATGACACAACAAGAATGAGAATTTCATCTACAGATGTGGTGTGCCACGATTAAGAGAGTTTTGTTTTCTTTTACCTTTTCATATTTATATGTGCACATTGGGGACAATGTGTAATTTTAGTTTGTGGGAGGAAACTTCTTTATGTACATTAATTTTTCTACTATGCATTTTAAATTTTTAGGATTTTGTTTAGGGATTTTATTTTTAGAATGTTTTTAATCACGATTTGGGTAGAAATTGATAAATATATGGAAACTAAATGCATGCATGCTTGATATGAAACATATGAACTCAATAATAAAAATTGGTTGTCATAACTAGAATAAAAAATATAACATATTTGTTAAGATACTTACATTAATCATGTGATATGCTTGCTAGTTTTGATTTTATTGATTTAAATTCTTATGCACATGTTCATGATTGATTTTGGTGCTCTTATTGAGAGAAATTTTGCAATAAATTATGTGAGTCGATGAGATCTGCCAAGTTTTAAAATCTATTTGATCATCCCTTGAGGCGAAATCCTAAATAGTATTTAGCAAGAGAATGATTTAGGCCTTATTTGGATCGATTGAGCCTTTCTAGCTAACCATTGTTAATATTTTTAGTCACCCATTTGAGCCTAAAAAAGAACCATTCATATCTTTAAGCCACATTTAATGCCTAACTAATAAGTATTATCTTTACCCTTGCACTTTTAGCTTATGTGAAAAGAAAAAAAAGGCAATCATGTGTTATGTTATAGCGTATGGTGAAATGTAATATACCCTATAATAAAAGCAAAACTCACAACACAATTATCTCTCTAAAGAAAAAGAAAATAGAATTGAAAATAAGTTTGGGCGTGTTATGAATTTACAAAAAAAAGAGAGAAAAAAGATGTGGAATAAAAGAATATGAAAAGAATAACAAAAGATGGTGCACTGAAATATCAAGTTAAAGCTCAATTGTAGTTAAAAAGTGCATGATGAAAAAAGAAAGAAAGCAAAGGTGTGGAAAGAGCCTAAAATGTCTTCATTTATCGACCCTTATCTAAGCCTTACCATACAACCATGTAAAGTCTTTATTAATCTTGAGCTAAGTGCATATTTATATTAGTGGAGAGGGATGTGAAAAATAGACTTATGAGACTTCTTCTAAGATTGAATTGATTATCATGCTCATATAGGTTGATTTCATAATTGTATTGGATGATATCATGTGCAGCATACACACACGAATCAATTTGTTAAAAACCTTGCATATCCTTGTATTGATGGAACGTTGATTGATGAATATGTGAACCTCCTTATCATAGGATTGTATGACTTTTGAGAGGGATAGTTTCCTTGAAATATGCATGTACTAATAGAAGTATATTTATGAATATATTGTCCATGTTATTTTATTTAGTTATACTTGGCTTTACTTGAGGACAAGCAAATAGTTAAGTTTAGGGGTGTGATGATTCTAAAAAAGTAAAGTCATTAGCACACTTTTTTTTACTTAATATTTACCATTTTTTACTTAATAAGTATTATTTTTAGGCTAAAAATATTAAAATATAAACCTTTTCATGAAAATGGGTGAAAATATAACTATTAAATTTTTTTGGGATTTTTATGAATTTTTAATGCAAGACCAATCAAGAGCTACCACATGGCTAGCCACGCAAGCAAGGGAGTTGATTGGGCAAGCCATGCAAGCACATATAGCGAATCACTTTATGCCGCGTGTGAGGAGGATGAAATATGCACCACATGTCAATACGATGTTCAATCTAAGTTCGGGCTTGGTCAAACCGCGTCACTAAATGTCGCTATACTATTGCTTCGTGCGTTCCACCTGTGTGCCACTCCATTCATTTCCACCAATCATGTTGTGCCATATAATGCTGACTCAGCGAGCATTGACTCTGATTGTTCTCCCCTACCACACGTCACGTGCTGTGATTTTCTTGCGCTATCAAATTTGCTTGTTTTGATTGTAGCCCTTAATATGAACTGATTTGATGGTCCAGATTGCACCTGAGCAATATTTAAGCCCCTAATCATCCCATAAACCCTAAGTTGTCTCTATTAGCATAATTTTGGTCAATTTTTGGAGTTAAAAAGAGAGAAAATATAAAAAAATTCAAGAGAAGACACAATTTTGGTAGAGATTTAAGAGGAGATTAATACTATAATTCAAGAGATTGATTGTATTTCTTCTTCTACTCTTTTTCTTATCAATTTTTAGGTCTTCCTTTTTGAAAAATATGAGTTTTATGAACATAATTATGTGTAATTAATTTATTAATTCAGGGATCTTATGAACCCAATTTTTACCATGTGATTATTTAATATTTACCCCAATTATAGTTATAATTTAATTATATTATTTAATTTGATTTGTATGCTATTAATTGTTTGGCCAACAATTTATCTATAGAGACAATTAAATAGATTTGAGAGAATTATTTAATTGTTTGTTTTGATTAAATAACATGCATAATTTTCTAGGTAGAGATGTATGATTCTTATGTATGTGATCCATAATTGATGAACTTAGTGAGTAATATGCAATTTAATTGGCATGAGAGTGTGATTAAATTAATTACTATATGGTGTGTAGTTTACTTGAGAAAGGAATACATGCTAGGTTAGATTCAATTGATCATGTAATTAATTGATAATTATATTTAGGGGATTTTATCGATTTGCATGTTTAGGAAATTGGGGGATTAAGTATTCCTAGATATTTTTCTCATATATCTTTTTAGTTACCAAATCAGATTTAATTAATTATTTATATTTAATTTTAGTTATTTTAATTTTGCTTCCTTAAAATATAAAAACACAAAAAAAATTGATTTTTTATTTTTTTAGTTTTAAAAATTTGTTTCTAATAAAATAATCTCTGTGGGAACGATATTTTCTTATCAATATATTTCTTGTTGCGATACGTATACTTGCGTATTCATTGCACACACTTCATGTGTGATGATCATGGTCCACACCACCTTGATTGTAATTATCTTGAAAACAATCTATAACGAGAGTTAAATAAAAGAACTTTCATTCCAGGAAGAAAAGACCTAGAGCTAAGCCTTTGTTATGATAGTATGTAGTGTGCTCATTGTATATCTTTGTATTTTCAAAGCCTTTTTCCCTAATCTCTTCAACCCTACTAAGTTGGATTAACCACTTCTCTCCAACTTTATTTGTATCCATATTTAGCTCCATAATTTCTCAATATGCCCTATGTTCGAGTTCAATAGGTATGTGGCATGCTTCCCTAGGATTAACCAGTAAGGGCTCATCCTAATAGGTGCTTTGTAAGTTGTACATTATGCCTATAGGGTATCATTCAATTGGATTGGTCAATCCTTCCATAAAGGTCGCACTATGCTTTCAAAGACCCCTTTGATTTGTCTATTACTTACCTTCACTTGATCGAAAGTTTGTGGATGGTATGGAATAACCACCTTGTGTGTGATGTTATACTTTTTCAGTAACCCATCAAAAAGATTATTACAAAAATGGCACCCTCCATCACTAATTATGGCTCTAAGCATCACAAACTTTCTAAATATTGTATCCTTCAAAAATTTCAAGATGTTAGCATATATTTATGATGATTTATGTAACTTGGGAAAGTTAGTTGACTCCTCATTTCTTTTTTCACAAGGCTTATCACGTTTAGAACTTGTCTCTCTAACTTCTTAGGAGACTATATTTTCACCTTCCATTTTACCTACACTAGACGATGAATCATTGGAACTCTAAGGTAAAAATTTATTAATCATCTTACCACTTTGAAGGATTTTTATAGCCTTCTCTTGTTCTATTTGACAGGGAGGCTTTCCTATATGCTACTTCTCCATATGCTCTGCTAACTACCCCACTTGAACTTCCACCCTTTTTAAGGAGGCCTCTAAGGAATCCTACCTCTGACTGTTCTTAATATGGTTATCTCTACTTACATGAATAGATGCATTCGAGTTATCCTCTAAGGTTGATGTATTGGGTTGATTGAGAGGAAGGTTGGTTTATATTTTGCTCTTGCATTTGGTTTTGGACAAAAGCTAGATTAGTATTTGTTTTTCATGAAAGATAGGGTGATTTTACCACCTAAGATTCTAAGTGTTAGAAAATGGATCATTCTTATGTCTAGTTTAGTACCTGCATGAGAATCACTTGCAAAAGAAAAAACATTAGCACCATGCCCAAATGTACCACAGATTTCACATATCTTCTGATTTGGCATATTCTTGGTAGTTAGTAGTTGCACTTGCTTAATCAACTTTGCAAGTTGCATGGTCATTTTGTTTCATACCTATCTCACTGACTCCTATTCTTCTTCCTCTAGCACTATTGTTTTGGGAATTAGCACCCAACATCTCATATAGCTCAAATTTTATGCTACTGGCTTTTCTCCAATAGCTCATTCTGTAGCATTATCAACCGCGAACTTACATTGTTATCTCAATACATCATATAAAAACTTGTTCTATAGCTACAGTGAGTAGCTGTGATGTGGGCATTGAATCAAAAGGAGCTTGAATCTATCAAAAGCTTTGAGAAAGGGTTCTCCATCCATCTAAGAGGACATGGCTATCTTTGTCATCAAGTCGACAATATTTTGATGGGAATAGAACTTTCCCATAGACTTCTTGTAGACTACCTCCCACAGAGTTAAGGATACTGGTTGTAGAGTCATGAGTCAGACTTAGCTCCATCCTTGAGTGTGTATGGAAAACATCACATCCTAAGCTGGTCTTTACAACTCTCTATAATGGAAATGTTTGTATAGTAGCATAAAAATCTCTAATGAAATCTAAGGATGTTCATTAAGGCAATGTGGAATAATGAATTTTTCAATCCATAATTAGCCTTGCATACTCCATCATTATCTACCTAGCTCTAGCATCACCCATGTCTACTTGCACTTAAAGTTACTCTTCCTCCTCTTCAATGTCAATATCCAAATTTCTAGAAATATGTTTTATTTTTTGGATGTTGTCAATAAAATGTGAGTTCCTTTCTCAAAGATCTTCAATCTTACATACACCAACAAGATAAAAAAAGATCAAGGTAACAAAGAACTTACCACTAAATTGAGCATTACTAGAATAAAAAAACAAAATAAAAATTAACAACTAAACTAGCAAAGAAATTAAAGAAAAGAAATAAAATATACAAGAAACAAAAAATAATTAAAATAAAGAAAAATAACTAAACAAACCACAAGTAATCACAAAATCACAAAATCACAAAAGAGCCATTTTTTCAACAATAATACCAAAAATTTGATACATAAATTATGTATCAAAAGCTTGTAAATACACGAGTCACCTATAATAAGACACAAGTATACTCGCAAAGTCGATCTCTCAAGGAATTGTAGTAATTTTAGATAATTTTCTTCTTAAAAACTTAAACAAACAATGAACAAAAATAAAACCTAAACACTCTATCACAATGATGGGTTTGAAAATCTTGAAATCTTGAAATATTAAAAACAAATAAATATAGACTCAACTCAAAATGAAATCAAGATAGTCGATAAAATCAATAAAGGATTTATAAGAAATTTAGCTAGTTAACCATACTTCTTTCGAAATATTTAAGTGAATTAAAGTGAATAAAAATATAAACTTAGATTATTGGGTTTTCTTTAAAATACAAAATATTGTATGATCACGATTAATTTATTTGTTAATAAACTAATCAATGTCCTATGATTGGGATGTTTAACCAAATGATTAAATTATTCCTAAGGAAAATACAACCATTTGAATCAATGCAATATTTAGTCATCAATTTAAACTTTTGTTCAAATTATCCAAATTGAATCTAGATGTGTTTGAAATCTAATTATCAAATTTCTAATATATCTATGAAGAATAAATGACCAATAAATTATCTATAAATAAATCTTGTAATAAACCTTCAATCAAGAAACAATCTTTATTTAATTAATTATAAAAATATTAACCTAAATAATCTAAACAATCATGAAAACAAAGCTAAATTGTCATAGTTAAAATTAGCTAGAAATGCTAAGATTAAAATCCATGATGAGATACAAATAAGCATGAATCCAAAAAAATAAGAAGAAGATTAATCTAGAAATAAAAAAGATCCTAATTAGATTTAAATACCTATAGTAGATGGATGATGTTTCTTGCTCCAAAAGTGAGTAATCTAGATCTTCAAAGGGTTCTTGAATCTTTAGACATATTCTCCCCTTCTTGGATTCGAGAAAACTCCCAAAAAAGTCCTCTTTTTCATTTTAATTCTAATCTATAATTTATACATGAGAACATGACATAATGACTATTGTAAATTATTTATAAGTAAATTATTATACATAGAATGGAGTCCTAAAATTAGTACATGTGTCGTGGCACAACTTTTCTTTTGGCATAATACATATCTAAATCATTCTCATAATGCAACCTGAGGCTAGTCTGCCATAGCATACATGTTCTTCCACAGCAACGCGAAATATTTAATGGCCCCAGTAGAAAAGCTCATGAGTTGACTAGCGCGATACATTTATTCTTTCATTGTGAAACACGATGTTTGATTGGTCTAGTAATAAAACCCGTGAGGTGTATGCTATGGTGTACTTATTCTTTTTTTATGATACGTAACATTTGTGTTGATATTATTTGTGTCCCTTACATCGTGGTTGATTCTTGATATAAGGCTTACATGTCTTAATCACATTCATTCTAAGGGTGTTATTTGAGTGCTCCAAGTGTTGAGTCTTCGTGTATTGACATTGTTTTTCTCTTTAGAAGTGAAAAACACAAACTACATCAAAACATACCCATGATTTCAAAAAGATAGATTTTTATAAATAATAAAATAAAAATACTATAACCAGACATATTCATTCCAAACAATCATATCATAGTCACAAAATATGGTGCTTTTCAAGCACTTATGAAAGGTGGAAGAAAAATTTGCTATCCAATGCTGGTAAGAAAATATTGATTAAATCTTTGTATCAAGCAATACTAAATTATTTTATGAGTTTATTCAAGTTGCCTTTGGTATTGTTGAATGATAACGAGACTTATTCATTAGGTTTCATGGGATGAAATAAGTAGGCTGAAATGGTTGGCTGGTATGGGGTTTGGTAATATATCTTGTTTTAACCAAGCTATGCTAGCTAAAGACGTATGGCAGATATTCCTTCAACATGATTCATTAGCTAGTCGGGTACAATGAGCTAAATATATTGTGGCCAATACAATATGAACATCATGATGATGTAGTCATGCGAGCTTTGTGTGGAAGAGTTTACCATAGGGTCAGGATTTATTGAAAAAATGAGTGAGATAGAGAGATGGAAATGGAGAATTAGTAAGGGTATATCAGAACAACTGGTTGCCCATTACTGATTGTAATTTGTCAGTTTAGTCTATTCAAAGGTTGCCAGATGATATTATGGTATCTGATTTTATTATTACAAATGGGTGGTGAAATATTGCTCTCATTTCTATTCATTTGAGGAATAGGAACCAATATAATCCAAAAACTCTCTTTTGTGCCATCACACCAACATGATCAAATGGTTTGGCATTACACTAATTGTGACAACTATTCTATGTAGAGTGGCTGTCATCTTACCTTTGATATACGATTGTTGGAAAAAGGGGTTGGGTACTTCAATAGGGCTGTTGTTCATTAACTCTGGGGAAGAATGTGGAAGATTAATATAATGGATAAGGTGAAAAATTTTATATGTAGGGTGCTTAAAGATGCCACTCTACATCGTAGGCATGTTTGTCCCAATCTGTGCTGCCCCAACTATGGGAATGAATGTTAGACATTAAACCATGTATGATGGCAGTGTTGTACTACAAAGGAGGCATGGAAATTCTCTACCATGGCTAGGCTTTATAGAAAACTGAAGCACATGGATGTGGTGGAATTATTGTGGCATTATTTGATTGAAATGAGTGATGACTTAGTAGAGAGTATGGCAAAGCTTGTATAATTATTGAGGGGATGTTGTGATAGATAGGGAATTTAAAGGTAGATGATGGACTGGGGCTGAATTCAATCAATGAACATCAATCCAACTAGAAGAACATCGTTCTCACCATCATTAGAGGGTGAGTTTTACCCCTACTTGTTCTATATCAAGTAGTCATCACCACGGGCTGAACATTACAAAATAAATATGGATGTAGTAATATCTCAAGCTGATGGGGTAATGGGTTTGGGTTTTCTAATAAGGAACCATAGAGGAGAGGTATGATGGCGACAATGGCAAATAGGAAAATTGCAATAATGATACGAAACTTTGGGACATTTGGCATGGACTACAATTTTGTTTGGATATCGACTTTCATCCTATTGTAATCAGACTCATTATAAGCAATAAAGTTATTTAATGATGAATCAAGTTCTCTAGTAATGGAAGGAAATATCATGGAAGATGTTAAAGGTTTAATCCCCTTTACTAGTAATTTCTCATGTAAATATTGTCTATATATGTAGATTGAATCATGATGCTCATAGTTTAGTTAAATTTGGTCAAACATCATCAAATTATGTAACTTGGATTAATAATGAGCTAGAGTGGCTCCTCCCAATCCTACTTAAGGATGTAACAGCCTAAATCTATTAATAATATTTTCTCCATTTGTCAAAAGAAAAATGCATAATATAAAATTAAATTAAAAAGTATCACGTTCAACATAAAAAATAAATAATAAAAAAAGTGGAGACATGAATTTCAAAGAGCTTAAATAATGAAATGCATGTCTTATTAATAATAAATACAAATCAAAATATCATCTACTACCCCAAAAACAAAATTTAGGTTTTTGCATAATTTGAGAATGTCATATTTCACAATGCATAGAATAATGTCACTTGTTTATGACACTTTTTGATATCTTTTTTAAGAAGAAAAAACATAGTGGATAAACTCTATATATTTTTATTAAAATTTCATCCCATTATATTTTCATTTAAAAATAAGTTACATGTTTTATAAATGTTTGTAAATCTCACTTAATGTAATAATAAGATTTGTGTTTAAAGATTAAAATAAAATTAATATGTTGGTGGGGTTTGTGCCTGATTGAATACAAATAGATTTACTATTGTTGGTGAAACAAAAGGGTAATCTTTTATAATGTGGACACATTAATGATATCTTTTTCTCATGAATAAAATTAAGAAGCAGTCATATAGATGAATAAATAAAAGAACTAATTGATATTTTAGCTTTGAGAAGATTTTGAACAAGCAAATACTAAGTTACTATTATTAAGCCAATATATATAAAAAAAATAAAGAGTAAGAGAAATAACTGGAAATAAATAATTGGACGTAAAGCTAGTTAAATGATAATATATATTAGTTAATTGATTTATGTAAACTACTTTGCATTAAGTATATTAAGCTCTCTACGAATTGAAATTAAAAGGAAAGAAGAGTCTTATCTATCATATTTAATGAATATAAGTATAAAAATTATGTTGTGAAAGCTAAAAAGTTTACGTGATATATATATATATATATTAAAGTTAAGAATGATAATACCTGATATAACAGATAATATAACATAAATAATTTTTTTTAGAATTGATTAATTTGTTATGTCTTTAAAATTTTAGTTAAGTAATACATAAATATAACACGATTAATACTTACATTAACACTTCTAATTGAAGTCTCTGCACATTAAAAAATAAAAAGATGAAGGGTCTTTTAATTTATATTTAATGAGTGTAACCATGAAACTTATTAGAGGTGAAAAATGAAATGATATGTCATATTAACTCATGGTACAATCCCCTAATTTTAGAAAATTATCAGATCTTATCCAACTTAAATTTTGATGAGATGTGATAGTAATGAGATTATATTAGTTTAGATATCTCATTTATTTCAAATTAACCTTAATAAGTTAGTAAAAATATAAAATATGAAACATTATTAATTATAATGTGAATGTTTAGCAAAAAATGATGAAAGATTATGTTTAAAATGATATACATTAAGACTATAATCTAAATAGGAAAAGATGTGATATGAAAGTTTTAAATAAAATAGGACAAGTTTGAACTATAAGCCTATTAGGGACACTAAATGGTAGCGATATATATACGATGAGTTAGTTTGATTCCGCACTAAAATCGAACTGAACCAATGAAATTAGTTTTTATAAATTAAAAAACGATATTATCAATTAAAAGCTATAAAATCAATTCAAACCAAATTCTTTGTATCGGTTAGGATTATATCGGGTAGATTGATTTTTGTGTTTTTTTATTGTCAAATTATACTTTTATTTTTAATAATAAATAACTATTACATAAAATTTTATATTTTAAATATTGATTAAATTTATGACCTAAAAGTATTTTGATTTTTTTCAAATGCTAAATCAACCAAAAAAAACATGCAATGCAATTATAAATAGCATATAAAGTAAAATAAAATTTACTATTTAAATTCATACCATTTAAGTATGTATTACATGTATAAAGAAATGTTTAATTTAAATTATATTCATTTAATAATAAATGTTAATAAGAGTTATGTGATATCTCTAAGTATAATATAATTTATCATTCACTAATTGGAATAAAATAATTATATCATACAAACACTAATAGTTTTACTTTTTTTGAAATTTTATTTAATAAAATTATATTATAAAATATATAAAATGATTCTACTAATGGGTTGGATGATTCTGATGTGATTTTCCATGTCAAGAATTGATTCAATCTATTTTGGATGGATTTTGGGATTTTTGGAACTAATACAATCGAATAAAAACTAAAATTAAACAATATGTGTTGAGTTGGTTCAAATTAAATTGGTTGCTTTGTATCAGTTAAAAAAATTAGACCGTTGCCTTGGAGACTGGATTACCCAAAGCCAATTTGGTTATTTACTCATTTAGTGTTTAAATTAATTGCGCTTGGTTTGGAATTGGGATTTTTTGTGATTAATACTTGCATTCCTCTTACCTCACAGTGTTTTTGTATAGACTTTTGTTTGCTTATTGTCATGAGAGAATTTAAGTATTTGATTCCAGTGATTTTAAGTGAAAAATAAGAAATTGAACTTGAACAACTGAAATAGATCCTGTATTTTCCTCATTTAAGGGATATATATACATGTGTATTACATCCTACGCATATAGAAGGTTACGTACAAACGACCTAGAAATACTGTTTACACAATAAAATGATATTCAAACTATCATAAAGAAGATCGATGTATTACAATAGGTCGTTTTATGCATATAATAGAGGTCGTTACATATGTGTGCTTTAAGTCCATAAGCACCGTTATTTTTCATAATTGTGTGGCCGTTAATTTTATGACCGTTATTCTCATAATTATGTGACCGTTACTTTTATGACCATTATTATCATAATTATGTGTCCGTTATTTTCATAATTATATGACCATTACACATATTTTTTCCACTATAAAAAGGGGAAATAGCCCTCAGTTTAGAATATAACTTAACCACTCAAAAAATAGTTCTACGATTTTCATAGCAAAATCAAAGAAAAGAAAATTCAGAATTGTTTTCTCAGATTTCCGAGCAACATAAATATTTGAGAGGTGTAGTATTCCAGACTTCATCAGTGCAGTGAAGTTCCGAGACAGAAAAAGATTCTGGGCTGTTTTATCCTGGGGACGACGAGGCTGTGTTTGCTTGCACAAGTTTGGGCAGAGCCGTGAAACGTCTTAAAGAGAGCGACCTAGTCCGCGACTCAACCCAAGCAGTTCATTTCAGGTTATCGGTAATATTGTTCTTACATAGTTTTTCACATATTTGTTCCAACAATTTTAAGACGTATTCTATCTGCCATGCCTACTGAAATGTTAACTGATGATCTTAACAAACCATTTCGTTTTGAAGAACTACACTTTAAAAATGGAGACAAAAAAATGTTATTCTTCTTAACCATGTAAAATGTCACTTTTGTTTTTATTATTGAAAAACCAACACTGCCTAATTCTCATACTGAAGCTACAATAAAGGATTTAAACACCTGGATAGAAAATTATTTTCTATTCAATTTTTTTTATTCTTAATGGATTAGCTGATGACTTGTATGATTATTATAACTCTGATATCGTCTGCTAAGGAAATTTGGGAAGCACTTCAAAAGAAGTACGATACTGAGGAAGCTGGAACTAAGAAGTATGATGTTAGTAGATACATGAAGTATCAAATGATTGATGACAAATCTGTGGAAGCTCAATCACACGAATTGTAGAAGATAGCACACGAAATAACTTCTGAAGGTATGACTTTAGATGAACAATTTCAAGTAGTTGTTATTATAGATAAATTACCCCATGCTTAGAAAGATTTTAAGAATACACTTAGACATAAAACTAAGAAATTTTCTTTAGAAAGTCTTATAACCAGTTTAAGAATAGAAGAAGAAGTCCGAAAATAAGACCAAAGAGATGAAGTACTCGTTGTCTCAAACAACAGTACCAATAAGAAACCCTCATCTGCAATTTTGAAACCTAAAGGTAGAAATATGAAAACTCATAATCATAATAATAACCAAAATCGGAACCACCAAAATAGAAACAAAAACTATCCTCTCCAGAATAGACCTTAACCCCCTTAAGGAATAACACATTCATGTGTTAAAGTTGTAACAGACCTGGCCACTTGGCTAGGAACTGCCAGAACAGGAATCGTCCTACCACGTAGGCGAACCTTACCGAAGATCAACTTATTGCTATGATTTCTGAAGTCAATTTTGTTGATGGATCCGAGGGGTGTTGGGTGGACACTGGTACTTCTCGCCATGTTCGCTATAATCGAGACATGTTCAAGTTCTACTCTGAGTCTGAGGATAAGAAAGTGTTGTTAGGTGACTCACATTCCATTAAAGTTGTTGGTACTGGTGAGGTGGAATTAAAGTTTACCTCTGGAAAGACTATCATCTTGAAAGATGTCTTGCATACTCCAGAGATGAGAAAGAACTTAGTTTCAGGATATCTTCTTTACAAAGCTGGGTTTACTCAAACTATAGGGGCTGATTTATATACAATAACTAAAAATAATATTTTTTGTTGGGAAAGGGTACGCTACTAATGGCATGTTTAAATTGAATGTTGAGTTCCTTTAATATTTGGCATGCTAGACTTTGTCATGTTAATAAACGCATAATCAAGAACATGAGTAGCTTAGAACTAATTCCAAAACTATCTTTGAATTATTTTGGATAAATGTGACTTTTATAGTCAAGCTAAAATAACAAAAACTTCACATAAGTCAGTAGTTAAAGAATCTGAACCTTTAGAATTAATACATTATGACATATGTGAACTTGATGGAAATTTAACAAGAAATGAAAAACACTATTTTATAACTTTTATAGATGACTGTTCAGATTACACTTATGTATATCTAATGAAAAATAAAAGTGAAGCATTTGACATGTTTAAAATATTTATAACTGAAATTAAGAATCAACTTAACAGAAAAATAAAAAGGTTTCGAAGTGATAGAGGCACTAAATATGATTCCAATATCTTCAATGATTTTTATAAAACTCATGGAATCATTCATGAAAAAACAGCACCTTATTCTTCTGAAATAAATGGCAAAGCTGAAAGAAAAAAAATAGAACTTTTACTGAATCAGTAGTTACAATTTTATTAAACTTTGGTGCTGCTTCCCATTGGTGGGGAGAAATTTTATTAACTGTTTGCTATGTGCTAAATAGAGTGCCTAAATCTACTAGTAAAATTTGACCATCTGAAATGTTGAAAAATAAGAAACTTAACTTATTTTAAAACTTGAGATTGTTTAGTCTATGTTAGGATCCCTGATCCTTAAAAGAAATAAACTTACTAGTAGAACATACGAATGTGTATTCATAGGATATGTTGTGAATAGTAAAGCTTATAAATTCTATGACTTAAATGATCATAGTTATAGAATCAAATGATGTTGACTACTATGAACATAGGTTTTCATTTAAATTGAAGAATAGTGGGGGCTCGTCTTCTAGTCGTTTACCCATAACTAGAACTATTGAACAAAATGAAGAATTAAACACTACAATTAGAAGAAGTAAACGAGCACGAACCCTTAAGGATTTTGGGTCAGATTTTTATTTAGAGGAAGATCCCCAAACTCGTAAAGAATCATTCTCTTCTTTAGATGCCAACTTATGGGAAGAAACCATAAATGATGAAATGGACTCTTATGAGTATAATAAAACTTGGCATTTAGTTGACTTACCTTATGGTTGTAAAACCATAGGATGTAAATGGATACAAAAGAAGAAATTTATATGGATCAACCTGAAGGTTTTGTTATCCCAGGTCAAGAAAATAAAGTTTGTAAACTAGATAAATATATGTATGGTCTAAAATAAGCACCTAAGAAATGGCATGAGAAATTTCATAATATAGTTAACCCACATGAATTCAAAATGAATGAAAGTGACAAATGCATTTATTATAAATTAGAAGATAACATTTGCACTATTATATGTTTATATGTGGATGACATGCTTATTTTTGGATCAAATATTCATGTTGTGAATATTGTGAAAACTTTATTAAGTGTTAACTTTGATATGAAAGATCTCAGAGAAGCGAGTGTAATCCTTGGTATAAAGATTACTAGGTCTGAAAAGGGAATTTCTTTAGATCAATCTCATTATATTGAGAAGATCTTAAAGAAAATATAATTGCTTTAATTGTAAACCTGCATGTACTCTGTATGATCCTAGTGTAAAGTTGTTCAAGAACACCGGAGACGGTGTTAGACAAACTGAGTATGCGAGCATCATTGGTAGCTTACGTTATGCTATTGATTGCACTAGACTAAACATAGCTTATATTGTGGGACTACTATGTAAGTTTACCAGTAGACCTAGTGTAGAGCATTGGAATGCTATTGAAAGGGTTATGAGATACCTTAAGAGAACTATATACCTTGGATTACATTATACAAAGTTTCCCGCTGTTCTAGAAGGATACAACGATGCAGATTAGAACATTTTATTAGAAAACTCCAAATCAACTAGCAGCTATATATTTAACATAGCTGGTAGAGTTGTTTCTTGGAAGTCTAAGTAATAGACAATATTGGCTCAATTTATGATGGAGTTTGAAATGATAGCACTAGCTACTGCTAGTGAAGAAGCAGGCTAGTTAAGAAGTCTGTTAGCTGAGATCCCTTTATGGGAAAGATCGATACCAGTTGTCCTGATCCACTGCGATAGTACCGCGGCTATTGCAAAGATTTAGAACCGTTATTACAACGGAAAGAGACGACAGATACACAGTACTATTAGAGAATTTCTCTCTACAAGAGCTGTAAGAATGGATCATATATGTACTGATGAAAATTTGGTTGATCCTTTGACGAAAGGATTAACAAGAGAGAAGGTTTTCAAAAACCTCGAAAGGAATGTGACTGATGCCCTTAGAATGAAGAGTCACTCATGATGGTAACCCAACTTATAGACTGGAGATCCCAAGAAATAAGTTCAATGGGTAATAACAAGTCATGAAGTGATATGAGATGAATCGTGCTATTTATGAAGTCACAATCTATATTGTTGAAAGCATGAAGTCCTGAAGCAATAGAAAAGGATGAGTTAATTGTTAAACTCTTAATGAGTTCTATACTCTATGTGGAGTGGAGTACGTAGCTACAAGAGTACTCTTGATAGACTCACCTATGTGAATGTGGAAGTATGGTCGCTTCCTATGAAAATTTTGGGCAAAATTTACTAGAGCATTCACTATACTGTGATACACGTGCATGGCCGTAAAGCACGGGCTTTTCGAACTACACCTTGGAAAGATTGTGTGTGTGATTTTGTTAGAGATAGAGTTCAAAACTACGAGTTACTCTAGTATATTCTAAAGAATTAACACTACGCAAAGGTTCAAGTCGATAGACACCTTTTGCTTATATATAATCTTATACTTTTAATTGATTGGTTGCTCGATGAAACTATTTTTATTTAAAATTCAAGTGGGGGATTGTTGGAAATGAATTTAAATAAATTTTTTTTATTATTTTATGACCATTATTTCATAAATTATGTAACTGTCATTTTCATAATTATATGGTCATTATTTTTATGACCGTTATTTTCATAATTATGTGACCGTTACTTTTATGACCGTTATTTTCATAATTATGTGGCCATTAATTTTATGACCGTTATTCTTATAATTATGTGACCGTTACTTTTATGACCGTTATTTTTCATAATTATGTGGCCGTTAATTTTATGACCGTTATTCTCATAATTATGCGACCGTTACTTTTATGACCGTTATTTTCATAATTATGTGTCCGTTATTTTCATAATTATATGACCGTTACACATATTTTTTCCACTATAAAAAGGGGCAATAGCCCTCAGTTTAGAATATAACTTAACAACTCAAAAATAGTTCTACGATTTTCATAGCAAAATCAAAGAAAAGAAAATTCAGAATTGTTTTCTCAGATTTCCGAGCAACATAAATATTTGAGAGGTGTAGTATTCCGGACTTCATCAGTGCAGTGAAGTTCCGAGACAGAAAAAGATTCTGGGCTGTTTTATCCTGGGGACGACGAGGCTGTGTTTGCTTGCACAAGTTTGGGCAGAGCCGCGAAACGTCTTAAAGAGAGCGACCTAGTCCGCGACTCAACCCAAGCAGTTCATTTCAGGTTATCGGTAATATTGTTCTTACATAGTTTTTCACATATTTGTTCCAACACTTACTAAATAAACTATCAAACAAACAATGGTAATTATTTGGCAGATTTTTTGGTACTTCAAAAATCCATATTTGAACTTGTAAAGTTTTGAATTATGAAAAAAATTATTTTTTTCAATATGTAGCCCATTGAGTAAACTTTCAAATACAATTTATTTCGCCATTATGGGATACGAGATGACAAAGATATGTCAAAAATATTGACAGTCACTCAATAAAACTTTCCAAATTAGATTTTATTTGTTCATTAATTATGCTTCACACTCAAGTAGCTCAATTAGTTTGTGAATAAGCTCATACTTGTTTCTTGATCCATCAAGTGATTCTTGATTAATTGATTTAATTAAAATGCGTTAAGGATCCTTCTATGATGTTTCTTGATTCTCAATATGTTTTCTTTTATTTTCAAATTATCATATAATTTGATAGCATGTACTCTACCTCTTAGGAGTGTTTGGTACTAATGAATTCAAAATTTACACCCTGAGAGCATTTCTTTGATAGCAATGCCTTTAAAAACTCACTTAGGTGCTTTAGATGAAAATTGATTGTTAATTTCATTAGTAACTAAATTTGATTCATTGTACGAATTGTAGGATTTCATAAACTGATTGAGTTCATCATCATCAAGGGATTGATATGGGAAATATTGAATTAATAGTAGTAATCGCTATAAATATTAGTTTTGGGTTTTATGCAATGTTGTTTTGAGTTGGTTATTGTGAACAGATGTAAAGAATATAATGTTATTGGAGGCTTTAATCGTGTTGTATTGAGCATTTTTGGAAAAGTTTGCCAAAATCAGTATATGGAAAGTTAGAAAATAAAGATTTCTTAATTTGCTTAGAGAAGGAAAATGGTTAAAATACATAAGTACAAAATAATCATCCTATAAATTAAGAAGAGACAAATAATTAGAGGTCAGGTGTTCATGGTCATCAGTGGCATTTAATGCAAGCAACGATGATTGGAACTTGAATAGAGTGAAAGGAAGGAGAGATGAAGAAGAAAAAATGATGATACTTGATCATATGGAATGACCCTGAGCTCGATCCAACTAACAACTCTAGCCATCAAACGAGTCAGCCTAGAAGGACCTGTTTATGCCCACGCCTACAACGACATCAATAGTATAGGTTTGCCTACGTATAAGAGCTATAATGGTTAGGTCGACCTCTAAACCGAGCCATGGTGTGATCGAACTCAAGCTTTAAATGTATTTTATTTTACTCTTGTACCCTTCTTACTCGTTGTGACATGTACCCCTCTTACTCTTTGTGACATGTACTTGATGAGTGCTCAAAAAGTACTAAATTGACCATGATTTTATGCACGTTAATTGATTAAAAATATATATATTTATATGATTTTATCATATATTTAAATAAATCTGTCTTTTCGGAATCACGGGTATTTTATTTAAATAAATCTGTCTTAAAGACAAAGAAAAATACCAGAGGCAATACATCACAAATATATTCATAAATTAAATGAGGAAAGGTCAACAAATATGGAAAAATTGGACAAAATGGGTCAAAGAGGTCAAAAATGTCAAAAAAGAGGAAATCGCGCACGCAACCGCCCAGTTGTGCCGGTCAACGCGCACACAGAACACCCAGTCTGTGCGCTCCTACTCTCTATTCCATGCGCACTTACACCCATTGGCACCAGTTCACGTGCGACAGCGTCCATCTGTGCCCAGTCCGCGCGCGCCGCGGCGCCCATCTGCCCTATTCCGCGCGCCGCCGCACCCCATGTCAGCATGATGTCATCATTCACTACTCCACGTTTCCACCATTTTTAATCATTTTTTCACCCATTGTTTTTACTCTCCTCACCTATAAATACCCTCATTCTCTTCCCTTCAAATGACACCTCAAAAACATCTTCTCTTCTCTTTCTTTCTCTCCATTTCTTAGTTTTTTTAGTTTTTCTTAGTTTTTTAGCTTTTCTTAGTTAGTCTTTCTTAGTTTTAGAGTTCTTATCTTTTTAAGAAAAACTAATTATGTTTTTGCAATTTATTTGCTTTTTGATTCAATAAATGGAAGTGCAAATTCCGTTTGAAGGTTTTTCAGCAACATAGTTAGCATCAAAGTACTGTAAGGATTTTATTTTCTTTACAGTTATTTTTTTATGTTTTATACTTATATGTTATATTTAATTTGTCTCTGATTAAATTTAACTGTGCTAGCTGTTTGTAAAAATGATATAATAATAACGTTGTTATGCTTGCGAAATATTAAATAGGTAAAAATTTCTAAAATGAATTGATTAAGAGAATTTCTTCTTCTGTTGGAAAGATAATTTAGGTGGGAGCACATTGCTTACAATATAATTAACATAGTCTACGCACCATGGCACACTTCTATGATCAAAGGAAAATAGTTGTTCATTTGGAAAAATCTTACCAATGATAGTCTTGTCCAAGACACCATCATTATTCTCCAATCTAGATAGATGGATCAGCCACTTGATTTTCAGTTCCCTTCTTATCTTTGATCTCCAAATAAAATTCTTGCAGTAGAAGTATCCATCTAATCAATATTGGTTTTGCATCTTTCTTAGCCATAAGATATATTATGGTAGAATGATCGGTATAAAATGTCACCTTAGTACTGATTAGATAGGATGGGAACTTTTCAAAAGCATATACAACAACAAGTAATTCTTTTTCAATGGTAGCATAATTCAGTTGAGCATCGGTCAAAGTTTTGTTGGCATAGTATATGGCATGGAAAACTCTCTCTTTTCGTTGTCCTAAAATAGCTCCTATTGCAAAGTCACTAGCATCACACATGAGCTCAAAAGGTAGATTCCAATCTGGTGCAATAATGATGGGAGCCGTGATCAACTTTCCTTTCAAAGGCCGGAAAGCTTCTAAATAATCTTTGTCAAATGTGAATTTCGTATCTTTCTCCAAAAGGTTGCAAAGAGAGGCTTAGATATCTTGGAAAAATCCTTGAAAAATCGCCTGTAGAATCCTACATGACCAAGAAAACTTCTAATTCCTTTCATAGATGTTGGAGGTGGTAGTTTCTCGATGGTTTCAATCTTAGCCCTATCTACTTCAATTCCTTTCAAAGAAATTAGATGGCCGAGAACAACACCTTCTTCTTCAATAAAATGGAACTTTTCCCAATTCAACACCAAGTTTGTCTCTTCGCATCTTTGTAGGACCAAAGAAAGGTTATGCAGGCACATATAAAATGAATCTCCAAACACTGAGAAGTCATCCATAAATATCTCAACAAATTTTTCTACCATGTTTGAAAAGATAGCCATCATACACCTTTGAAAAGTAATTGGGGCATTGCAAAGTCCAAATGGAATTCTTCGAAAAACAAAAGTTCCATATGGATAAGTGAAAGTGGTCTTCTCTTAATCCTCAGGAGTGATAGCAATTTGGTTGTATCCAGAATATCCATCCAAGAAAAAATAGAAAGAATGTCCTACCAATCTATCTAGCATTTGATCAATAAATGGAAGAGGAAAATGATCCTTTCGAGTGACCTTGTTGAGCTTTCGATAATCCATGCATAATCACCAACCCGTCACTTTTCTTGTGGGAATAAGCTCATTATTGCTATTAGCCTCCACTGTAATTCCTCCTTTCTTCAGCACACAATGAATTGGGCTAACCTCAGAGCTATCTGAAATAGGATAGATAATACCTGCATCTAACCACTTAATGATCTCGTCTTTCATTACCTCCTTCATGATTGGATTCAAACGAAGTTGATGCTTAATAGTAGGATTGTAATCTTCCTCAAACAAGATCTTGTGCATGCATAATGAAGGGCTAATCTCTTTAATATCAGCTATAGACCACCCTAACACTAGCTTGTAATTTCTCAACACTCTTTACAACTTATTTTCTTGATCTTCATCTAGAGACGATGAGATAATCATAGGTAGAGTAAAAATTTCACCCAAATAAGCATACCTTAGATGGTTAGGCAATGGCTTAAGCTCTAATAACTGTTGTCGTTCCAAAGATGGCTTCAGATGGGTAGATTTAGCTGGTGTTACAACTTGTGATGCATCTACTTTAGTTGGGTACTAAAGAGTTGTGGAGATGCTTCAAGTAACTTAAGATATTCAAGAGATTCAAGGTTATCAATATCATTGTTATTCACAAGGGCAACTTCCAAGGCATTAGTAGTCAAGATTTCCATGAAGTTGCTTTCAACTAACGCATTCACCATGTCAACTCTAAAGCAATCATCAGATTCTCTTGGAAATTTCATAGTTTTAAAGACATTGAAAGTTACCTCTTAGTCTTGAAATCTCATGGTGAGCTCCCATTTTTGAACATCAATCAAAGTCCTTCCTATTGCTAAAAATGCTCTCCCAAGAATAATAGGGATCTCTTTGTCTTCCTCCATATCAAGAATTATGAAATCTGCAGGAAAGATAATCTTGTCTACCTTTACAAGCACATCCTCTCTAATGCCTCTTGGGTGTTTTAAAGACCTATCTGTAATTTGAAGAGTTACAGTGGTCGGTTGTGCTTCTCCTAATCCAAGTCTTTGATAGATGGAAAGTGGCATTAAGTTAATCCTGGAACCCAGAAAGCATAGAGCTCTGCCGAAGAATTTCTCACCAATAGTAAAAGGAATGGTGAAACTTCCTGGATCTTTAAGCTTAGTGATGAGCAGAATCGGGATTGTCAAAAACTTTGATGAGCGAAAAACCAGAATCGCCGATCCTGCCAATACTTTGGTTTTATATTTATAAAACTCTCGCAAGTGCACGAATCATTTCGTAGAAAATGATAAGTATACTCCCAAGGTCGATCTAAGGAAGGAATGTATGTGGTTTTAATTTATTATTCAAACTTTTAAAAACGAAATTAAATCCTAAACATCCTGTCACGATATTTTGGGGTTTTTGTGTTTTTAATCTAATTACAGAAAATTAAACATAGATTCAATAAACATTCATGCAAATTTTATCTTTTATAAATAGTGGAGTATTTATGGATATAATAACTAAGTTAATTATGCTTGCTCATATTATTTAGGTTATTAAAGGTATGAATACCACCTTTGGTGGGGTTAGATATTCTTTGTTAACTAAACAAATCAATTAACACCTATAGGTAGGGTTGATAACTAATTTGGTTAATAAAATTATTTCCTTTTTCTAAGAGATTGAAAATGAACCATTTAAATGCCACCTTTGGTGGGGTTAGACAGTTTAAACTTTATTCAAGGTGTCCAAATTAAACCTAAGAATTTAGTTATCCAAGTACTAACTTTCAAGTTTTAAAACCACTACTGAAAACATGTTGTCAATACATTTTCAGATAATAATTCTTATAAAAACTTTTGAAATAGAGCTTCACTCTAACTACCGGGCGATTGTACCAACAAATAAAAGAGCACTACTCTAAATCAGACAGGATAATTAAACCTTAAAATCTAATTTTCAGATTTAAGTTTGTAATGAAAAATAATATATTTCTCTCTAACATTCTTAATATAAAATCTTGAATAAAAATAAAATCAATTCATTTATGAGATTTTTACCTATTTAATATTTCGCAAGCATAACAACGTTATTATTATATCATTTTTACAAACAACTAGCACAGTTAAATTTAATCACAGACAAATTAAATATAACATGTAAGAATAAATCATAAAAAATAACTGCAAAAAAATAAAATCCTTACAGTACTTCGATGCCATTCCCGTTGCTAGAAAACCTCCAAACGGAATTTGCACTTCCATTTATTGAATCAAAAAGCTAATAAATTACAAAAACATAACTAGTTCTTCCCAAAAAGGGAAGAACTCTAAAACTAAGAGAAACTAGGTAAAACATAAGAAAAACTAAAAAAAACTAAAAACTAAGAAATGGAGAGAAAGAAAGAAGAGAGAAGTGTGTTTTGAGGTGTGGTTTGAAGTGAAGAGAAGGGGGTATTTATAGGTGAGGATGGAGAGAAAAAGTGGGTGAAAAAATGTTAAAAAATGATGAAAATGCGTAGTGAAAATAGTGAGGTCATTGATGACGTCAGCATGACGTCATGGGGGCGGCTGCACGTGAAAAATGGGGCGAAAGGGCATCGGCGCGCACGAAACTGGAGGAAGGCGCGCGCACCGTCTTGCGGACGGGCGCTGCGCACGCGGCTGACTCGGTCTTGTTGAGTCTTTGGCGCGCGCGGATGGTCAAGCTCCGGCGCGATTTTCTCCTTTTTGACCTTTTCGACCCATTTTGTCCAATTTTTCCATATTTTTTGACCTTTCCCCATTTATTTATTAATATATTTGTGATGCATTGCTTCAAGTATTCCTTTTTGAGTCTTTAAGTGACGTTTTTAAGCGAAAATGCCTGAAAAACAATAAAAATACCCGTGATTCCGAAAAAGACAAATTTATATAAATATATGATAAAACATATAAATATATATATTTTTAATCAATTAATGTGCATAAAATCATGGTAATTTTAGTGCTTTTTGAGCACTCATCACTTATGTGGTAGGTTCTTCTGAAGGACGGCACTACACTCCTTTGTGAGAGCAACTGTCTCAAAATCACCTAAAATTCTCTTTTTAGACAAGATGTCTTTCATAAATTTCACATAGCTAGGCATTTGCTTCAAGGCATCAGCAAAATGAATGTTAATATGAAGTTTTTTAAATACTTCAAGAAACTTGGAGAACTGTTTATCAAGCGTTTGCTTATGGAAGCACTGAGGAAAATGGAATTGGTGGATTATAAGGCTTGAGACTATCTAAAATTGGTTTTATTATGGGATTTTATGTTGCTTCATTCTCTTTGACCCTCTCTTCAGCTTTATCTTGTTTTCCAGGTCAATAGCTTCGACAATAGGAGTTGGCGGAGAAATGGGCTTTTGTATTTATTCCAACTCTTTTCCATTTCTCAGTGTAACTACCTTACATTGCTCTTTTCCGTCGCTCTTTGGGTTGGTTTCAGTATCACTAGGTAAAGTTCCTTGAGGGCGATTGTTGACAGCAGTAGCTAGTTGACCCAATTGAACTTCGAGATTTCTAATAGATGATGCCTGATTCTGGAGAGAATAGTCTCATTCTTTACCATGTATTGAGCAAACATATCTTCCAGTGATGGCTTTTTCTTTTTTTGTGGGGCTTGGTTATGAAAACTTGGAGGATATGTAGGCTTCATAAAAGATTATTGGCTTTGATTATTACTCCAAGAAAAATTAGGGTAATTCTTCTACCCTGGATTGTAAGTGTTAGCATAAGGGTTGTTTTGATTCCTATTATAGTTGGAAACAAAATTGGCAGATTCAGAGTTGTGAGGACATCTCTCACTAGCATGGTTTCCATTGCAATTTTCACATGCAACAAAAGGACTCTGAATAGACTGGACACCCAGTGTGTCCATCTTCTTCACCAAAGTGGATACTTGTGCAGTCAAAGCGGTCATAGCATCAATCTCATGAATTCCAGCCACTCTCTTAGGCATCATCCTCTCTGATGGCCACTCGTAGCTATTTGAAGCCATATCCTCTAATAAGTTGTAGGCTTCATCAATTGTTTTTTCCATTAGAGCACCACCTGCTGCAGCGTTAATCATGTTTCTAGTTTGATCCATCAAACTATTATAAAATGTTTGAACTTGAAGGCACTTTAGTAAACCGTGATGAGGACATCTTTGAAGTAGCTTCTTGTACCTCTCCCAAGCTTCATATAATGATTATGAGTCAAACTGCATAAAAGTGGTGATTTCATTCCTTATCCTTGTATTTTTTGTTGGTGGAAAATATTTGGATAAAATATTTTGAGCCAAATCCTCCCAAGTAGTGATAGAACCACATGGCAATGAATTCAACCAACTCTTTGCCTTATCCCTAAGTGAAAAAGGAAAAAGTCTCAACCGAATAGCATCATCAATGACTCCATTATACCTAAAGGTGTCACAAATCTCTAAAAAATTTGCTATATGGGAGTTTGGATCATCGTGGGGTAAACCACCAAACTGAACTGATGTTTGAATCATATGAATGATTGTAGGCTTAATTTCAAAATTATTGGCTTGAATTGATGGTCTTCTAATGCTTGAATGAATGCCACCAACCATAGGCACTGCATAATCTCTTAATGATCTTGGTTCTTCCACTTCAGGAATTTCCTCGTCCATAATTATATGTTTTGATGTTTCTTGTTTATTTATTTTTTATTTTAAAATAGTTCTCTCAATTTCTAAATCTAACGGAACTATGTCAAGATTTCTTATGCGTCGCATACAAAGTCCTACTTTATCCAAAAACCTGAAAAATAAATCTAATAAAGTAAAAATGAAAATAAACACACAAATCTAAGCAAATAACACTAATCAATAATAAAAAAAATACATTTTTTTGAACTAAAATCAGATTAATTGGTATTAATATCAACAAAAAATAGTAAAACAAATCCCTCGCAACGGCGCCAAAAAATTGTTGTCTCTTTTAGGAGAACATAAAATCGTGCAAGTATACATGGTCACAAGTAATAATATGATAAGTAAAATATCGTTCCCATGGAGATTTGTTACTAGTGTTCGTTAATTACAAAAATTATTTCAACCTGATTTTATCCAAACAGTCGATAATTTGATGTAGTTTGACTAACTAATTTGTATAATAGTTTGTAAGAAAATTCTAGGATTGCAGTTTCACCAAATTAATCCACTTGAATTATTTTATTTTCTCTTGATTTATGTTCTCATATTTTAAGTTGTTAACCAAGAACTCCTAATTTATCCATATATCTCTTCCGAGCTCCATACAGACACATCTCGCTAAAATAATTCATTATATTCCTATGAGAATTAAATTCAACCAGATTTATTAAGTTCTAAATTCTCAAATAGTTACACATACAATAAAAGTATATTCCTATCCCTTATATATATATATATGTTATTTTATAATGAGCACCACACAAAAATGCTTTTTCCAAGTTTATTTAAGTGTCACATATCAATTAATTAATCTTCTGATAATTAAAAGCATTAAGCACAGATAAAATAAACAACTTAAAATCGTTCCATAAATCATTCAAAATAATTAATTCAAGTTTCATAATTTAAGCTACACTGCAACCCTAGAACAAATAAATTAGTTCATAGCAGAAATTAAAATTACAATACAACAATAATAAAACATTTCAAAGAAATAAAATTTAAAATAAAAAGATTAGGAGAACTCTTTCACAATTCCTCAATGAAAAATAAATTTCTTCCCTTTTCTTCTTCTTCGTTGTCTTCTCTCTCTCTATTTCCTAAGAAAATAACAACATAAAAATGTTAAATAAAAGTTTCTGCGTGTTATAGAGAACACGCAGAGAGAAGAAACTCAAAACCAAAAACTAAAAAACTCCATCTTCTTTCCTCGTGTCCCCAATATAACACCCCTAAACAACTATTTTATTTTTTTTATAAAAATACAGATGGGGGATAGAAATATGGAGAATAATAAAGTGAAATACACATGTAGATAATAAAGAGTGTGAGTGTGCCAATTTCTGTGTTTTGATTTCACAAAATGTATGCCACGTGTCGCCATATGATTCGCTCGAAGATTGATGAAACACGTGGTTGCTTCTTATTCGGTGGAACACGAGGACGCATGCTGCTTCCATGAACCGCGTCGTAGGGGATATGCGTACGCCACTCGGTGCGTGACAACTTGATCCCAACGGTGAGCAATGAGATGAGCCTCGGGAGAATATTCTGCGCAGCCGACAGGTGGGTCCCACTCAGTGCCGAGCCGCGTCCGTCCAGGAAAACCGGGTCCAATATCTATTGTCGTGTCTGGATTCAATACACCAGATCTTGACCGTTGATTGGACGATCGAACGGTAGGTGTTGCACGTTTTTAAATGGCGCAAGTGGCCTCCTTCTCCTACGTAGAAAAATCAACATTCCTGAATTGCATTTTAACCCACAAATTTAATTCAAATTAACTTCTAATCTTTTGATATTTGCAATTTCACCCACTTTTAATTCAAATTATATTTTAAGCTTTTATTAATTACAATTAAGTCATTTTTATTCAAATTCATTAATTTTCTTAGAAATATATTTATTAAAAAACTAATAATAAATATTAATTTAATTAATTAAAAATTAACTAAAAATGTAAAGAACATAACAATTATAATTAATAAAATAAATGAAAATAATTGTATAAAATACATTTATCAGCCCCCAAGCCTAGTCAACCCTTTCCCAAGAGAAACACTTTATTTGTATTTGGTTGTTGCCCCAAGGACTTATAATGTTGTACTACTAGCTAAAAGAAACAAGGTCTAACACCCCATTTACTACAACAACCAAATCATGATAGACACCCAAAGTAGATACCCAACAATCGACAAGTTAGCCTTGGCCTTGAAAATGATGGCACAGAAGCTCAAACATTACTTTTTCTCACACATAATGGTAATACTTACCTCGCAGCCACTTAAGAATGTATTGATGAGGCTAAAAGTCAGAGAGACTGGCACAAGTTGCCATAGAGTTGGAAGAATATAATATCAAGAATATGTCTAGAACCTCTATTAAGGGACAAGTGGTGGTAGAGTTTGTCACTATCTTTAATGAATCACTAGAGGTTACACATAACTTCAATGGCATAGGTAAAAGAAAAATTATGTGGCCTAGATCAAAGAGAAAGGTCGTCATAGTAGGTATTCATTGAGGGTACACACAACTTTAATGGTGCAGGGCTAGGGGTGGTTATAATTGATCATGAGGAAAACTTTTTCAAGTATGTTGTCATGATGGATTTCCAAGCAACTAATAACATCGTAGAGTATAAGGTAGCTATATTTGAAGCCATGACGACAAAGAAGCTTAGAGCAGATAACATCACCTTGCATAGTGACTCACGATTAGTGGTCAACTAGTACTTGGGCATGTTTGAGGCTAAAGATAGCAAGATGAGAAGATATCTATAAAGACTAAGAAATGAGTGCTCAAAATTTTCAAACTTTAAGATCAATCAAATAACTAGGAATGAGAATAGTCATGTTGACTCTTTGGCCACACTATTCTCTATGCATGAGGCCAATAATACTTAGGTGGTGTCAATAACAATCCTTACAGAGGGCAATTTGAAGAAGGTTGAAAAAATGGTCGGAGCGTGGATGTTTCCACAAGCCTATGGTTCACCCAAATCTTTGATCTCCTGAAAAATGGAGACCTACCCTAAGACTAGAAGCTCATAAAAAACATCAATGCCAAAGAAAGTCGATATATGATAGAAAATAATAAATTGTATAAAAATACTACACTTGGACTTATGGATCTTGTGCGTAGCTAGAGAGGGGTCCGAAAGAGTTGTGTTTAAAGCCCACAAGGGATATTGTAGCTATCATTAAGGTGGAAGAAGGATTTACTAGTAAATTATGAGGAATGGATACTACTGGCCCACTATGCTAGAAGAGTGCATAAGGTATACCTAAGCATGTGATGAGGGTCAAAGATTCTCCATATTATACACATATAGCCAATAATCATGATAGGGATAGTTAGCCCATAGCCCTTCTACAAATAAGGGCTTGATATAGTAAGATCTTTACCTCAAGCAAGAGGCTAAAGAGAAGATGTTATTAGTCATCAAAGATTACTTTTCCATAAAGTACAACATCAAGATGTGATATTCAATGTCGTATTATCCAAAAGCCAATGGTTAGGAAATGTCTTCTAAAAAGTTGATAATCAACTTACTAAAGAAAATCTTGGAAGGTACTGAAGGAAAATGGGTTGAGGAGCTACCTCGGACATTGTAGGCTATCAAGACTAGTAATCGAGGATCACTAACGAGACACCTTTCTCGCTAGTATATGGGACTGAGGTTGTGATACCAATTGAGATCACCTTGCCCACTATGAGATTAGTCCTAACTGAGGACTAGAACGCGATAAGTAGAGAAATTGAACTAACCCTCACAGAATAAAAAAAGTATAAAGCCTTGAAAAGGATAGTCAAGAAAAAAAAAGAGTAACAAATTAATACAACAAGGCAGTGCATTTCAAAAATTTCACCATAGGTGATGGGGTTCTTATAAGGGTCTTCCCTAGCAAAAAGGAAGGAATAGTTGGAAAGTTGGGTGTGAATTGGGAGGGCACATACCAAATAGTCGAGATGACACTAGAAGGGGCCTACTTATTAAGAAACAATGAGAGTTGAGGATAGCGCAAGTTGGAATGCTCGACCCTTGAAAAAGTATCACTTCTAATGTACTTCGATTTAACGTCTTCAGGTACCATCCCTGTATGTATATATGAGGTGAATTTTTGCAAGGAATGATTCTCTTCCAATATCATATGTCAGGAGTTGATCACCTTAATCAAGAACCAGGTAGAGCGCTTTGATACTTAAGAGAGAGTTGATCACCTCGGTCACAGATCATATAGAGTGCTCTCCCTTCATATTACATGTCATGAGTTGATCACCTTGATCAAGAACTAGGTAGAGTGCTCTAACACTTAAAAGAGTTTTGATCACCTCAATCACAGACTAGGTAGAATGCTTTCCCCCAATATTACATGTCATGAGTTAATCACCTCAATTAGAAACTAAGTAGAGCACTCTGACACTTAAGAGAGAGTTGATCACCTCAGTCACAAATCATATAGAGTCTTATCCCCTAATATTACATGTCATGAGTTGATCACCTTGGTAAGGAACTAGGTAGAGTGCTCTAACACTTAAGAGAGTTTTTATCACCTCAATCACAGACCAGGTAGAATACTCTCCCCCAATATTACATGTCACGAGTTAATCACCTCTATTAGGAACAAGGTAGAGCACTCTAATAAGAGAGAGCTGATCACATCAGTCATAGACCAGGTAGAACACTATCTTCTAATATTACATGTCACTAGAGAGAGCACTTTAACACTTGAGAGATAGTTGATCACCTTGGTCACAGACTAAGTAGAAAACTCCCCCTCGATATTACATGTCATGAGTTGATTACCTCGGTTAAGAACCAGGTAGAGCGCTATGACACTTAAGAGAGATTTGGTCATCTCAGTCACAAACCAGGTAGAACACTCTCCCCTAATATTACACTAGTCCACAAAAATACCAATCGCCTTGAGGAACACCCCCTTAGATTGCTTCACATAGAATTTTTCCTTACGGGACTCCATGTCAACAAGAGTGGCCATTTTAGTCATTATCCTTCTCTCTCGACCTTGAGTTTGGGATAGCAACTCCTTACAAGAGGCGAGCTCACACTTGGTCTCTTCATAAAAGGAGAGCTTATCCTTGAGTTTAGATAGCTCAATTTTTAATTTCTTTTCCATGTTCTTGAGCCTACCATTCTCCAGGTTTAAAGCTTGAGCTAAATGTCTATTTTCCTTTTAATAATCCATAAGGTTCAAGCAAGAAAGATGGAGAAAAAATTGTTAGCTGCTTCAAACAAAAGATGTTTGAATTTTATAGTATCCTTAATCCCCTTTTATATTGAATAATATTGAGACAAATTTAATGACACATGTCCTTAAAAGTAAAGAGGTGGGTAGACATTATAAATAAATACTATAGATGCCATAAATTCACAATTCTTACACGCAATACAAGTTCTTCTCAAAATCAACTATTTCTCATTAATAATAATGGATTACAAGTGCAAGCTCATGAACACATAACTAGGAAAGGCATCAAAATTTTAAAAAAAATTCAATGGTTTTTAGTGGTTATGTTAAGTTGCCACACATACATAATCCAATAATCAAAATTTGCTTGCTTGGTGACACTCAGCATATTAAACAGACAAAGAAGAATATAGGACTATGAGGATATTTAATTAGAAGGATTGAGCTAGTGCTAATATCAAAGGACCTTAGTTCCACCTTTTTCATCTCCCGCCTTGGGCTCATCACCACTCGCACTAGAGTTTGAGCCCTATTCCTCACCCTCGTCTTGGGTTTTAGCGAGCGAATACTGAGGGGTGATCAGGATATTCAAGATTTTATAGTATTATTCCCCCAAGCCACTCTTCTTGGCCTCGCCCTTGAAAGAGTCCATGTGTAGTTTATACCCTATCTTGATGCTCGAGGAAAGCTATTTGGCTATAACATCAATCTTACGCTTTGTCTTTTCTTGATCACAAACATATTTCTATTTGGCATTAGATAGCTCATACCTATAACCTTCTACCTTAGCCACGGTCTTCCTCTAGGCCTCCCAAGCTTTTCCAAACTTTTCAAGTTATCATTCAACTCATCTTTGGCCGTGGATAGCTTCTCCTTCTTATCGATAACCTTGCCCTTCCACTTGTTGACTTTGGTTAACAACATAGTGTATTTGGCCTAAGTTGAAGCATAGCTTCCTTTTTCCATCATAAGCCCATGCTTCAAACTCTCCACACCTCAAACCTTGCTCATTACATGAAGAATCTAGGCTTGAAAACAAGAAAAATGATGTGAGGTCATTAAAATATTAAAAAATAAAAAAAGTAAAAATAGAAAAATAGCTTGAGGCTCAATTAGAAATAAGATCGGACTAACATTTGTCTCGTACAAAAGGTGCCTGAGCATAACCCCATAGGGAAGTTGTCCACATAGTGTTCTAACCTCTCTAGTGCCATACCCTTATAAAGGGTCACTCGCTCAACGTTTGTAATGAGGTCATTGATGACACCCTTCCCCCTCCTCAAGTCCATCACAAGGGGATATGTGTTTGCTAATCCTAATTGATGGGTGGTGAGGTGTGTTGACCTAGGGAAGCTGGTTAGGGATTGACAATATTCAAAGGGATTAGCCTGAGCGCATACTTATCAATGGTCACCTTGTTCTTCCTTTTGACAGGTTTGGGATAACCTCTTACCTAAAGGACTTACTCCTCTTCTTTAATTTTGAAATGCTCACCCCTTAGAAGGGAGGTGTAGCTTTTTGAGAGGTAGCCCCCAATTTAGTAAGCCTATTCTAAAGTTGTGCCAATAGCTCAAAGGCATTGAATTCCATGATATCTGCAAAGACAAAAAAGGGTTTTAGTTTTACAAACATAAGCTAAATAAAAAGAAAAATATTTATGGTCTCAAGGCCAGTTCACTATCATTAGAGAGCACCTTAAATCTTCCCCCATAGTTTGTAAAAGGGGTCTAGTGCTTGGAGGGTGTCTGGGTTTATGAATAATCCTATGAAGGGGTTTCACTGACCCCTGTTTCATCAACCCATATACAACAAAGCATAGGGTGTTTTATAGTTTCCTCCATAGAATCTTCTTAGGCAGATAGTTCTAGATATCAGCCAATCATTACTTGGCCTCACTCAAGGTCATGATAAATGAGCGCATATTCCTTGTCATGAACTTAGTGTCATTCTAGGTGCTCCTTATTAGCCTGGCATCACTGTCAGTGATCTCCCACTAACAAAATATGTAGAAGAAGTACTCCTTCTAGTTCTTCTCACTCTTAGGAGAATCACATTTATGTCCCATTCTTGTTTCATAGACATGTAGACCCTCCTCGTATATATATGTGTATGTCAATATTGTATAAATGTTTGATTTTTTTTGCATGCATTAAAATATTTTTTTATTATAAAAATACTTGTTCACTCATTTTTATTGGACCCATTTATATTAGACGGGATTTTGTTTTTTCTAGAAAGATGGGATTTAAACTCATATATTCTTAATATTCACTTAGAATATAGGACTCTTGTTAAAATATTAGTTTTATGTTTTGTTATGAATTTGACTAAGTTTATCAAAATATTGAAAGCATGAGATCACAATAATAGGTTGCTATAATGTGCTAGTTGTCCTATATGTATAGGTGGTTAAGGTGGATTTCTCTGCAATATTGCAACCTAATTCAAAATACTACACAAAAATAAAAATAAAAACTTTTGTTTTCTCACAAAGTAAAAATTTTAGGGAAATTTTAAATTCTTAACTTTTAGGGTAGATAATCCAATATATTCAATCATGGCAACCTAAAATAAAATTGCAAGTTTTTTATTTTATTTTCTTCATTTTTTCCCCTATGATTGACAATTTTTTGTCTCATGTACGTTAAAGTTCATAAATTATAATTTATCACTATTAGTTTTATCAAAAAAATGCATAACAATCATTTGCTACCATAAAGTACTTACATGTGAAGGTTTTTTTTTTTTGAAAAGAGAACATTATATTAAGGAAGTGAAGCATTATTAGAATTTATTGAAAAAAAAACTTTTATAAAAGCTTAAGTTATCGGAAGAATGATCAATATTGCTTTTATACATCTATTACTCTCCCACATGTGTTGGCTCTTTACACCATGCAAACAAAACACTTATAATTCAACAATTTGGCTAATTGGGCCTTAAACACATGACTTTTAATTCTTATACTATGTTAAAAGTTGTTGAAACCCCAATTCTCTTAAATGCTTAAACTATTAGGAGAGGGGTCAATTTTTCTTTTATACATCCATATTACCAAACCTAGTGATGTGTCATGTAGGCTTAATATGAATGGTTACTTATAGTATCTTAAGGTGTATCCACATGTAACTCTTCTCATGTAATAGTAGCTAGCTATAAATAGTATTCTCTAGTTATTCGTTGTAACTAACTTTGTTTTAGTTTTCATAATATAATTGATATTAGTTTATGTTCTCCTTTTGAGTGGTTAGGCACTACTCTTCTTAGATTCTCTAATGGTATCAAAGCTTCTACAAACTTTTCTTGAAAATGTCATCCAAAGGAGTTAATCCATAAATGTACAGAGATGTTTTTAATGGCATGGATTCACATTATGTTGAATCATTATCAATGGTTTCTTCTTCTTTGATATCATCTCTGATTAATCCTTGTCATAGGTATGTCTCTGTGAACATTTTGTTGATGTTTTGGTGCATAATTTTTTTCATCTTCACTGATGAATGTTTCCTTTCCAGTGATGCTTAATGATAGCAATTATATGATTTGGAGAGATCAATTACTCACATATGTTATAGCGTATGGTTTAGAGGGTTTCATTGATGGTTCCTTGATTCCTCCATCAAAGTTTCTTGCTGGTTCAATGGCATTGAAGGTTCTTGAATTGGAGCATATTGAATTAAGTTTTTAAAGGATGTATTTATAATTCAGTTTTTGTGACTATGTTATGTTACTTAAGTAATGATATGAATGAAAAGGAACTGTGTCTATCATTGGAAGAATCCTACTCAAACTAATGTTGAGTCTAAAGTAATGGAATTGAGAAAACAATTACACAGTTTGAGGAAAGATAATATCTCAATTTCACAATATATGATGAAAGTTAAGACTGTTTTTGGTCGGTTGTCTTCCATTGTTGAACAATTGAGTAAGATTTATATTGTGCATTATGGTTTAGAGGGTCTTGGACCATATTATCTCTATTTTGTGTCAAACATAAATATGAGAGAAACTTGGCCTTCAATCACTACTTTACATAGCCTTCTTGAAGGATATGAAAGATCCTTGGCAAAACAATCTAATTCTAATCAACGTTCTTGGTTTCTTCCTAAGGTTACTAAAGTTAACAATTTCATGAATGATGGTAATTTTAGTGGGGTTATAAATCTTCAAATAACATAATTGGAGAGAGTAAACCTCCTTCCTAGAAATGGAATTTGAAATAGTTTATTCAATCCGGTATACAATCTAAGAACAATGGTTCCAGTAATAATTCTAAAACATTGTTGAATAAGCCTTCTAGTAAGAGACTTGTATGTCATATTTGTGAAAATATGGGGCATAGTGCTCAGTCTTGTTTTGTGCCTAGGGATCTACTCATGGAAAAAAAACCCTAGAACCTTAGTTTCTCAAGATGACAACTCTGGTTACTCTTCCTCATCTTCAATGGTTGCATATTGTAAACAATCAAGTGCTTTTGAATTTCTTGGTAATTTCTCTGATTCTATCTCTTGGATTCTTTATACTAATGATAGTCACCATATGACTTCTGATTCTAGTCAGTTGAGTAGTAAAAAACCTTATTTAGAAAATGAGGGAATTGTCTTGGGAAATGGTGATAAAAGTCCTATTATTGTTGTTGTCTCAAGTAAGTTGAATACCACTAATGATTGTGTTTTATCATTAAAAGATGTTCTTTACACATCAGTAGTAGCTACTAACTTACTTTGTGTAAATAAATTATGTTTTAATAATCAATTCTCAATTGAGTTTGAATAAAATGATTTTTGTAAAAAGGATCACCAGTCCAAGAAGGTGAAGTTACAGGGTACTAGTGCACCAGTGCACATGTTTTGAATAGAATGTGTAGGTCCATTGATCAGGGCATTAGTGAAGAGTCTATTGCATTTCTCACACTTTTTTAGGCCTCTATTGAGAGTTGGCATGAGCATTTGGGACATCCTTCCTATGTAACTGTGAAACAAGCTTTGTCTAGATATATGTTTTTTACATCTTATTTTCATAGTGGTAATAAGTTACCTTTTGTATAGTTTGTCAACAAGCCAAGTCCTTAAGCTTCTTCTTCTTCTCATGAAAAGGCTACTAAACCTTTTACTTTTTTATATCTTGATTTGTGGGTTGCACCTAAAGCTGCTGGTACTTATATTAAGTACTTCCTATCAATAGTAAATGATTATTCTAAGTTTACATAGCTATTTTTGTTTCATTCAAAGGATCAACCCTTTAATGCTTTTGTTGTTATAAAGCTCCTTAATTTTAAGAGCAAATTAAGGAGCAAAACATGGAGTAAAACATGGAGCAAAACAAAGAGCAATTCATGGAGCAAAAAAATGAGCTTAATTCAAGGAGCAATTTAAGGAACCATTAATTTAAGGAGTAATTCAAGGAGTGAATTTTCCTATAAATAGATGTGTAATTGTAATGAATTAATCATCCAAAGTGTTCATTCCAATTGAGAGAAAAGCTTAGATATAAAAGCTTTTGTGAGAGAAAATTGAGTAATTTTCTTGGGTGTAATTGGGTTGTGAGTTGTGAGTGTTGTAAACACCTTGTGTAATTTCTCCCCTTTCAGTAAAAAGATCTGCAGCAGGTTCGGAGACGTAAGCAAGATTGGCCGAACTCCGTTATCAAATTTTGTGTGTTATTTTTCTATTCTTGTTTTCTCATAAATCTAGCTTATCGGGAATTTGATTTATTTCCCAACAATTGTTTGGTTTAAATATCTGGTGAAAAAATATTTGATATGCCTATTAAATCAATTCAGACTGGTAATGGCTTAGAATGTAAACTATTAGTCACTTTTCTCACTGGTGAGGGTATTGTTTATCGACTGACATGTCCATATACCTCTGTGTAGAATGGTTAAGTGGAATGCAGACATAAGCGTATTGTTGAAAGGAGTTTATTATTGAATGCTCATATGTCTGCATTGGCCTTATGCAATGATTATTTATTTGTTGAATACACTTTCATCCAAAGGCTTATTTGGTTTGTGTCCTTTTGAAATGCTTTTTGGCAAAGCACCATAATATAGTATGTTGAATGTTTTTGGTTTCCAATTTTTTCCTTGATTTGAGAGAATCTAATCATCATAAGCTTAAGCCCCGATCAACTCCCTAAGTGTTTTTGGGGTATGGTATTAGTCCAAGGGGTTTCTAATGTCTAAATAGAGACACTGGGAAGATTAATGTTAGTAGACATGTGTTCAATGAAACTTGTTTTCCCTTGGATGAGAGGCATAAAGAGTCTAGTGGTTTTCCTATCTCCATTAACTTCTCATATTGTTGTTCCACCTGTAATTCCAATAGTGATTCCAGCTACTTCTTCAATTTCCTCTACACCAGGTGAATGTATAGTCTCTCTAGTGCTTTCTGTTGACTCAATTTCTTATTCTTCTATTGATTTCTTGCATTTTGTGGATTCAACTCCTAATGGTGGTGATATATTCAATAGTTCTAGTGCAGATACTTATCCTAACAATGTTTATGTGCCAATAGGTAATGAATTAGCTATGTATACTAAGTCTCTTTTTGGTCCTTTTCACATCTCACCCTCTCATTCTAATGATTTGTCACTTTATGTGGATTTTCCCATTCCTTTGTCTAACAGTCCCTTGTCTATCTCTAACAAACATTCTATGACCACTAAGTCTAAGACTGGTGTCAACAAATTGAAACTCTTAGCTGCTATTTTGTCTCCCTATGGTTACTTAATTGAACCTGGAAATTACAAAGATGGTTTGAAATGTACAGAGTGGAAACAAGCATTGCATAATGAAATTGATGCTCAATTGGCTAATGAAAATAATAATCTCATAATTATTTAATTTAAATGGTTTAGTTTTGTAATTATTACTTTCGATATCTAAATTCTCCTTATTTTTAAAAGTTGGATAGTTTGAGCCAATTTCAATAACTTTTTAGAACGAATGAGAAAAAAAGGCTATACAATTAATATTTTTAAGTGTAAAAGACGATTTAAACATTTCCTTCTTTTTCATGTTCTCCCTTTGAACAAGTGCTTCCATTTTTAGACTTATTAAGGTCTTCCAAATAGGTACAAAGCATTTAGTTCCTTCATTTCAAAGAAAGTTTTTCAGATTATTCTTGCAATTATGGGTTCTCTAAAGTACCATGCTCGAAGGCTAAAAAAAGCACACTTTAGGTCAAAGGAATAATAAAGTCACCATTAGTCATTAACCTCGGAAGACATTGCTCCACTTGGGAAGAGGTATTATTCATATTTTCTCCATTTGTAATTTTTTTTACTTGTATTTATTTGATCCGAACAATAGAGTTACTAGGATGTAATTTCTTTCCAATTTGGGTTAAAAAAAATAAAATAAAATATTTTTTCATTAATTAGTCACTTCTTTTAAAATTAAATGCAAATAACACAAATAACTCAATCTAAAGAACCACTATGACACCTTTAATGTCATATGTTTGCTAATTATCTATTTATCCCCTCTAACTAATTAGATTTGTAACTAAATAAATTTTCAATTGGCATGATCACCAGATACACTTAATGCTACTTAGGACCTTGTTATGGATTATTTAAAAGAGGATTCTTTTACAACTTTTGCACCTTATTTTGATAGGTCTAATTACACATATTGGAAGGCTCACACGAGAACCTTTCTATGGTCTATAGACGAGTGTATCGAAAACTCTATACTTTATGGTTGGAAACTACCTACAGTTACTATAGATAATGTAGTCACTCTTAAGCTTACGAAAGATTGGACCACTAAAGACAAAACTAATAATAACTGGAATCAGAAAAGTGTTAATGCTATCTTTAGTAATGTGTCTACTTATGAGTTCTGTCATATTTCTTATGTTAATATTCCTAAGCACATTTAGGAAATTTTAGAGATTGCCTATAAGGGTACCACACAATTTAAATGAACTAAACTTTGAATGCTTTGTACTCAATTTGAAAATCTTAGGATGAAAGAAGATGAAAACGTTTTCTAAATTCTATGCTAAATTAAGTGATATTGCTAAATCTCTTGTTAATCTTGATGAAAAGTTGAGGAATTCAAGCTGGTTAGAAAATATTGTGCTCCTTACCAGGTCACTTCCATGCAAAATTCATTGCAATATATGAAAGCAAAGATATGGATACCATTAAAATTGAAGAGTTAGAAATAATTGAGGATGGTGACAATGATGATGAAGAATTGGTACTCAAAGCCAAAATATCGAAGAATATTTTCAACAAAAAAATCCTCAAAGCAAAGGACAATCAAGTCATCAAAAGGAACAGAATCTAAAAGAAAAATCTAAGCCCATTGGACCTCAATATCTTGAATGTATAGGTTATGGTCACTTTGTAGCTTACTATGCAAACAAGAAAAATAAAACCAGTTGAATCAGAAAATAGTGTCACCAACTTTCTAGCATTTACTATAATAATTGGTGGATACTTCAGTTAGTCTGATATTGATTCAAATAATAAGGAAAGTGACACTGAATTCTTATTTAATAAATTTATTGTCATTGGAATTGATGAATTATTCATTGTTTTAGTAGGATATAAAAAAGGAAAAGGATAGGTTACTTGTAGAAGCAACTAGACATAATGAAAAACTAAAATCTTATCACAACTACAAAACGGACTATTAAAGTCGGTTAACGCATTGAACCGACTTTAAATTTTTAAATTTTTTTTTTTACAAAATTTACTCATTTTCTATTATACTTAAATAAAAACCTGTATTCGATCACTACATAATAGCAAAAAAAAACCAAAATCTGTTTAACAAATAGTTTAAATAATACAAATAATTAAAAAATTAAATATTAATTAATAGCAGAAAAATTACTATGGTGTTGTCCTATGTTATTCAAGATCATCATATTCTTCTCCTGATATTCTAATACAAAACCTACATATATAATACAAAAATTTATACACATAAATAATAACACATAATAGTAGAAAAATATGAATAATAAGTGTGTAAGATTAATATAAATACTTACAAGAGTAAATAAAGTGACAAAATGAAGGAAATGAAGAAAAAATGGTGTTTTGTAAGTGAGAAATGGGTATAAAAAATTTGAGTATTTTGCTAAAAAAAAATAGGGGATCTAAATGATAAGTTAGAGAGGAAGAAAACCTACTAACCGGCACTGGAATTGATGATCGTAGGTGGCCAGAAAATGAGAAAGAGTGGAGGAGAAGTGGAAGAGGTTTTGGGTTTTTGAGAGTTATATAGTGCTTGGAATAGCTTATGTTTGGGAAGAAAGAAGAGAAAAGGAAATATCCAAGTGTGTAGAGTCGATTCTACGTTTTAACCAAAGCTATCCACGTAGTTCATAGCATCGGCTGACATGTCAAACCGACGCTACACATGGACGTAGCATCGGTTCTATATGTCAACTGACATTATCAACGTAGTTCGTAGCATCGGTTGATGTGTCGAACGGACGCTACACGTAGACATAGCGTCGGTTCTACGTGTCAACCAATGCTATCCCCGTAGCATCGTAGAGTTGGTTTATGTGTCGAATTGACCCTACACGTGGATGTAGCATCGGTTATACATGTCAACCAACGCTATCCACGTAGTTCGTAGCATCGGTGGACGTGTCGAATTGATGCTACATGTGGATGTAGCATCGGTTCTATGTGTCAACCAACGCTATCCACATAGTTAGTAGCATCAATTGACGTGTCTAACCGACACTAAACGTGGATATAGTGTTGGTTCTACATGTCAACTAATGCTACACGCATGGATTGCGTTGGTTCATCACGTCAACTGACGCTACGTCCTATTTGTAGCGTTGGTTGACACGTAGAACCGACACTATATCCACATATAGCTTCGGTTCGACACATCAACCAATGCTATGTGTAGCATCGATTCTACATCAAACCGACTTTAAATTCATTATAAGTTGGTTTTTCCAAAAATTGACTTTACATATCGACTTAAATGCCACATTTTGTAATAGTGTATGAAATAAATTCATCATTACTTGAAAAGGAAAAACTGATTTGTTTAAGCATTTTAACAATCTAAATTCCATTCTTATATGTTTTGAACAGGAAAAATAAAATCTGGTGTAGGAACTTGAATAATCCAAAGAAGCCATGAAAAGGCTAACTATTGGAGTTGAAAAGTTGAACAAAGTTCTGGACTACAGAAATCCAACTGGACACAAAAGAGAATTAGGATATATAAATGCACACAATATACCATCATCTTTAAAAAAACACATTTTGTCAAACCTTCAAACATACACATACTACATCTTCAGTATCAAAAAAATGATTTAGTAAGGGCTTCTAACTTTACTTGTATTGTATCCTACGATACACAAAAAGCATGATAAATTCATTTCTATTTGTTATAATTGTGGTAAGAAAGGTCATATTATATGTAATTCTAGATTTCATATGACATATCCATACTTTAACAATGCCCTTCATGATGGATATTATGGAATAAGTTTTCATCATCCATACATGAATGTTGCATCTCCACCAATGATAAAAATAAAAGTAAAGGATAAATCCAAGAACATGTCAATTGAATCCAAGCTCAAAAATATTGTGAAACCAAAATTTAAAAAAATTTGGGTTAGGAAAGATTCCGTTCAGCTAACCTTCTCTATCTTTCACCTAGGAGTTTTTATTTTATGCTTGGTTGATCTTCAGTGAGCATGTTAGTTTGATTAGCTTAATTGTTTATTTTCAAGTTTTGAATTTAGTTGTTTGATTCTTAATTTTGTTTTAGTTTATTTAAAATTTATTATTTAATAAAAAAATAAAAAAAATAACAAAAAAATAAAGGTAGTAGAATTATCTAACAATGAGATAAACTTCAAATATAATTTTGGATCACAAAAATGTTATTGGTTGATTTTTCATTGTGTAATTGAGGATTTTGTTCTATGCATTTATATGTTTCCTTACAATTGGTAATCGATGTTAATAAGAACTCTCCTACACACTCACTAGACACATAAGTATATAATGTTAAATTTTATAATTAGTTATATAAGATTTTAGGGCTTGAAATAACCTTGACTATAAAAATTATTGTTGAACTCCATCTATCACTATATAAAATGATGATATAGAAAAACACCTAATTTTAAGATGCTACCAAATGTGGTGTGTGAAAGCTATCATAGTGAGCAGAGAAGGCTACCTGACAACTAGTGTGAAATTTATCATACTAGGTTTTTTTTCATGCATAATTCCTTTAAAAAAATAAAAGCATGTAGGAAAAACAAAAAATATGTGAAAAAGTAATTACTTACACAAAAAGAAAGAGTCACAAATGATTATATTAAAAGAAAAATAAATAAGCATTCCCTCGTATAAATAATGAGAGGGAATTCAAAAACAATTATTAATTAATTAAGTTCCTTATTGGTAAGAAAGTTTTATTTAGTGCAAGTTTGAATTCAACTATAATTTTTTCAGGATAAGTGATCTCTTCCTTTAAATCTCTTATAACTAATTATAAATGAGCTGATTGATATACTATTACAGTTCCATTATTTGTAATACTATGATCAATTTTCATTATGTTACCATATACCTTGAATAATGTATGTGTGCTTTTTCAAATACTTATCCATATTGTGAATAATTTAATTTTGTTAAAGAAAGATTTTTATCACAAAATTAATTATTTGAGTGAAGTTCATTTTTGAATAAATCTACTATCTTTATTTTTTTAAGGCGCTGTTTTTAGTAGATATAAGACTTAGGTAGAGTTTCACAATTTTCATAAATTATGATTGTTTATCGATCAACACTATTATCAATCGATCAAAATATAAATGTCTATTGATCGATATTAATCTCAATTGATTGAATGTGTTCTGATTATATACCCCTATTTTTTCCCTTATCCCCACGAACCTTAACTCCCCTCTCATGCCCCTTTTGTTTTTCACCCAAAAACACATCAATCCACTAATTTTTGTTCCTATTTCACCTAGGATTGATTTCAATTTATTTTTCTAGCATCAATTTCTACAAACACATCACATTTAAGCATAAATTGCTACAACCCTTTTTCCCAATTTTTCTCATTTTCTCACTATACAAACCCATTTTTCTAACTTTAATTATGCAATTTTTTCCCAAAAATATTTCATTGACCTTGATTTTGTAACATTTTGGGAAAATTTCATTATTTTGGGTATTTTACAATTGAAGAGGTATTTTTGTCTTTATAGGTTTGTACTCGATTTTTCAAATGAATGGTAGACAATGTGAACTACCTCATGGTGCTTCAACTCCATATTCATCTCAATGGTAGGACAAAAAATTTGAATTAAGGTATCTATCTATTGTCAAAACGTCCAATTTTGTATAAGCGTGGAATTACTTAGATTGAATTTCATGAAATTGGAATCACATGAGCCATTAGAGATCTTAATTGGCCATCACTATTCACACTCTCTAAATTATATTACCCTACCCTAGTTTGTGAACTTTATGCTAACATTCACCCAAAAATTCGTCACTCTGTGCCAATGAGTTACAATGTATTTATTCAAAACATTTGGTTTGACTATTGATTGATAATGGAAAGTCAACCATTTCAAGACCATCTATCTAGACATCAAAGATATAAAGATTACTGATATTAGCACCAGTATAGGAGCCTTCATCGATGTTGGAACAAGTGACAAAGGAGCTAATGATGATATTTTTGGAGATAAGGATACGAAAAAATATACCTACTTATGAACCTTCTTGTCAGGACTTTTTATTTGAAAATGAAATGCATATGAGAATGAGAATATTGGAACAACAAATGAATACTGTGAATGAACAACAAGAAGCAATATATTTCATGAACAAAGACATCTACTGACAATATAGGTTTCAACGTCCAGGATAATGATGTATTTTTATCTTATTTTACTATTTTGTCCTATTTTATTATTTTGTTTGAAATTCATTTTGTTTTTAACTTTTCATTTTTTAAAGTGTATTTGATATTTATTTGTGCTATAAATGGATAATATTAATCACTACATTTGTTTCATCTGATAATTTGTGCTCCATCTATATGTTACTTATTTTCTAGAATTTTCTTTTCGATTTCACATTCATCTTAAATAAAAATACAACATTGTTTTGATGATTTATTCGTATGACAAAGAAAAGGAAGAAAAATTAGAACTTTAAGAGAAAAAAATAGGAATATTATCATGTAAAATCTATAAAAATTAGAGAATTAGCTTGAAAATATTTTTTAGAAATATTACACATAAAGGGAGTTGTATTTTTAATTTCTACCTGATAATTACTCACTCTTATGAATAATCTTCACTTTTCTATTGTTATATATACTGAATTAATGAACAATAAGTATTTTAAGATAAGTTGTTTAGTTGTTCATATTTTTGTCTTTCAGTGTACACATGAGTTATTGAAATTCAAACAAAGATGGTTTTAGTAGATCATAGGATAACTCCATTATGTAAAATTTATTTTTTTCTATGAGCATTATGTAATGAGAAAGAAGTTTTGTCACACAAATATTTCAAAGAGAGAGATTTTATAGTTTATAAGTGTTAGCGACATTCGTGAACAAAACATCCAATGTAATTTTAGTTTTAGATGTATCTTTCAAGAATATTTTTGTTCTTATGCATGTCATATTTCATATAAGACACATAGGAACATTTTAAATTTAGGCAACTCACTTGATTGACACATGTCTATATCGATCGAGGTTAGTAGATCGATCTACTAAGATTAAAAAGTCTTATAATTAATTTTTCATTTGAGTAAATTGATCGAGTCATTAATGGTCAATCGATCGAGTATTAGGTTGATTGAAAAATGACTAGATCTATCTACCTATCTCAAGATTTATTTATTTAATATCTTAGATTGATCGAGGATTGATTAGATCAATCAAACTTTTTGAGTTGATCGATCGAGAGGCCAAATTTTCAACTTTAACCTAATTGTTTACTTGAGTTAAACATTCCAATTACCATTTTGTCCTTATTATTTATTGCTTTATGAATTGTTTATGGGCAGAAATGTAATTGAACTTTAACTTAGCATTAGGGCTTCAATCTTTCATGTATAAAGAACCCAATGCTCTATATTTTAATTAACTAGGTAAGAGCATCATTTTCTTCATCTTAAGCTCTCTCTCTCAAATTGTTTTGCAAAAACAAGATCATATTTATTTAGGCTTCTTTATTTAATTATTTTATTAAACATTGGTGATTGTGTTTGATTGATTAATAAGCCTAACTAATTTGTGATATTTTGATAAAATATTCATATAACATCTTCTTTATTTCATTCTTGAATTATTAGATCAAATAATTATATGTGTAATATAATAATTATTGGGTTTGATTATTTTTCTTTAAGGAATCTATCTTTCCTAAACTTGTGCTTAATCTGCTTGTTCTAAGGTTGCTAATTGATTTTAATTTAATTAATATTTCATTAAATTATCTAGCTAGAGTTTTTCATTATTGAATCTTCTCTAAGACACATATTACACTTATGTTATTGTGTTAACTTTCAAGTGCCAGCTGAACAATTTTGATAACTCATGTGACTTTAGTTTTATCAAAATGCTAGTCCGGATCCAAACACCTTACTTGTGAAAGAAATTAGAGGCTTGTAATCATACATTATTTTCATAGTGGATAGCTAGGTGGTTCGGTGTACTAATGGTTTTTCTCTTAAGTCATTGTTGTGACCTATGTTGTTTTCACCTAAAAAATCGTGGTATTTTTTTTTTGCATTATTTTATTTATACGTGATTGCATGTCTGATTATCTATGAAAATTTTAATTTATCATATTTTTGCTAATTATTTATTCACCTCCTCTAGTTAGTTAGATCCATAGGTAAATAAACTTTCAGTTCATCTCATTGAACTATTTTTCTCTCGTTTATACTACCACTATTGCATTTCTATCAACATCACACAATAATAATATATTTAGAACAATTCAGATAGTTAAGTGATAAATTTAAAACAAAATAGACAATTAAGTTGAAAATTTGGAATAAATCAGATAGTTAAGTGATATATGTGGAACAAATATATTATTTCACATATATCACCTAACTATTTGATTTATTGATGTGTGAAACTGTTAGAAAAGACTAATAAAATGATATAGATGGAACAAATGTAATAGTTGAGTGGTATAAACTAGACAAAAAATAGTTTAGTGTACATACAAAATAAATGCAATAATTCAATGAAATTTTTGTAGGTTTACTCAACTCTAAATGACATGCCAATAATTCAAAAAACTAATTACATGTTTCTTTGCTTTCTACCTTTTACCGATGCATATGCAACGAGATAGATTCCATTAAAACCCCTTCTTTTTCAGCACCGAAGCAAACATTAATACATACCCACATTTCCTTCTCATTGTCCAACTCCGTAGTACATACTTCAATTGTGGTGTTGGGGTTGGTTCTTTTTAGTTCATAAACATAACTTTTCCTCTTCATGTGATCCATGCTTCATCTTAGCTTTCTTCTTTGCTCTCCTCACTTGGTGTATAACTAATTATATTCACATGAACTTGTTTTCTTACTTTGTCGCTACCTTTCAACCTTGAATCGTCTTTGAAGATTGCTAAGCTACAAATGCATGTGCTTGTTAGTGGCTTATCCTTATAGTTCCTTTTGCAATAATGTTGTTTTTTTCTTTATATATGACACTTCATTATTTGAAAATTGTTGTCTACATGACATCTTCTAGCACACATCTCTACAATGCAATTACCATCATCACACTTTATACTGAACCTATCCAAATCATTTTTAATTCTCTTCATCTTTCTCCCTTGTTTTATCCCTCACAACTTAACAGCTTTCTTCAATACATTAATCGAAGAAAAACACATTACTATCAGGTATCCTTTCATCTTCAACAACCCCTTCCTATTTTCTTTACTATCAACTACAGTATCTCTACTATCTTCAACACATGCCTCACCTACAACCATAATTTTCAATGGCCAAAATTCATTAATTGAAACTTCTTCCTCATCCTCAACCATAACTTTATTGTTTATAAAGAGATCTCCCTCAACGACTATATGTATCACCCTAATAGGATTATTAAAAAAAATTAGTCACAAAGCTCTTCTGGTTTATGTTCATTCCAATTTAAATTATTTCCTTATTAGGATCATAATCAACCCCAAGTCTAATGCAAATCCTTGAACATATTTAAACTTGTTTTCATCACGTGACAATAATCAAAGAACTTGATTGAGCCTCTTATATAATTGTGGAGATTATGATCTAAATTATTCCATAACTCTTTAATAGTCATGTTTATTTTAATTTGGATAGTGTTAGTCCATTAAATTTTATATAGAGTTAATTCAGTCCATTTTTTAAAGATATTTTTTTAAGAGTACAATTGAAGTTTCTTACTTGTATTGTTTAGCCTAATGGCTTTGCTACAATTCAGTCCTTTTTTTTTACTTGTATGGTCTGGTCTAATCCCTTTATTTCCTAATTCTAAGGTGTAGGTTAAAGGTTCAACTATCACAAGTATCTAAAAAAACAAAATCAATCAAGTTTTTCTTAAAAATAAAATTAAAATCTAAAAAAAAAACTCTTTTTATTTGTTTTCAAATAAAATAATTTCTCACTCCTTTGAATCTCTGATAAAAAAAATACAATCTTTTCTCTCTTAATTTATAAATTCAAATAATTTTACTAATAAAATATATTTTATAATATTAAGGTATGTAAATAAAATGAGATGAGATATATTACAAACTTAGAGAAAAAAAAAAGAGATAAATTTATATTTTTTAGTTTTTTAATTTTATTTTTAAAAGAAATTTAATTTTATCTTAAAAAATTCAACATTTAAAAAAATAATATGACTTAATTGATCATATATATGTAAAACTTAATAGAATAAATGTAACTAAATCAAAAGAAATACAACTAAAACATCATTATTGAAGAGTTATAGAAACATATAGACCTCAATCCTTAATAAATAACCAACGTGACATGGTCAAATAAATGTGTATTTATATACATAAAGTACCCAGCCAATTTTATCTTAGTAATATTATAATTAAAGAAGCAAATTCCATATATACAATTAAATGAGTACCATTACATTTATGTAACCATCTTAGCCTTTGACATGTCATAAAATTATTAGTTCTACGTACATTTTATGAGGAAAATTTCACCTCTAATCCGATGTTTCAATTATGATATATATCCTCAACCTTTTTTTAAAATGGGTTATAATTAATATTCTTAACTTTTAATAAATCATCAAAAATGTCCCTTGTTATAAAGAATGTTAATAAATTTGTTACTTGTAAATTATTTTAAAATAATGTTTTGGGATTTTATCACCCCTAAAAGGTTTTATTTTTAATTTAAGACCGCAAAAATATTTTTTTTTTTAATTTAAGACAACAAGTTATCAACCCATATTAATCTATTTTAGCCTATTTTTTAACCATTGTATACTTATATAATATTATTATACATGTATATTAGGGGTGTCCAAAAACCGGGTCGGATCGGTTTAAACCGGAAAATCGGACCGAACCGAGCAGTTTTGTAAATGAAACAGTCCGGTCCGGTCCGTATTAAATAAAACCGATTTTAAAACGGTCCGGTCCGGTTATAAAATATTATAAACCGGTCGGACCGGACCGGACCGGTTTTATTAAATAAATAATTTTTATTATTTAAAATATTATAAAACCCTAGTATATATATAGTTTGTTTTCGAGTTTAGGGTTAAGCCGTCACTCGTTAACGCTTAACCCTAACCCTCAAAAAAATTCTCTCGGCTCTCTCCTCTTTGCTCGCCTTCAGTCCTTCACCACTTCGCCGTCTACGCTCTGCTTTCGCCAGTTCTTCGTCTACGCTCTGGGTTTGGCCATCGTCGCTTCCACCAGTAACTAGCCATCGTTCCTCGTGTTGATTCCACCAGCAGCTAACCATCGTTCCTCTCGTTGCTTCCACCAACAAATAGCCATTGCTCACACGTTACTTCAACCAGAAACTGGCCACCTCTCCTCGCGTCGTGTCGTTTCATGACAACAATGGACGAAAATCATGAAATAGGTATGTGGTCTAATACTATTGGAGTACTGGTCTGGTAGTCTGGTAGTAGTTTTTTCCTGAATAAACTGAACGGTAAATCTAAAGTCTAAACTCAAAAGTCTGAATGGTATGTCATTTTTTTGTTAGTGTGAAGTTTGAACTATCAAATCTGAATGGTATATCATTTTTTTGTTAGTCTAATATCTGAATGGTAAGTCGTTTTTTTGTTAGTCTGAACTCTGAAATCTGAATAGAATGTCATTTTTTTGTTAGTCTGAACTCTGAACTCTGAAATCTGAATAGTATGTCATTTTTTTGTTAGTCTGGAGTCTAAATTCTAAAATCTGAATGGTATGTCATTTTTTTGTTAGTCTGAATACTTTGAACTGTGAACTCTGAAGTTTGAACAATTTTTTCTCATAGAGTTCATTTTTTTTAAATGGTGGAAAGTGGAAACTAATTAATACTGTTATAACTTATAACTTCAGTTAAATTGTTTGTATGTTGTCCCTCTTTTAAAGCTTAATTATTTTGATTAAGTTCTCTTTATAGATTAAATATATATAGTTTATTTTATTAATGTTTGATCATTATGAATTTCAAGAGGTACAGGTCTATCCCCGAGAATGAAAATCTATGTCATCAAGAATATGTACATGTACATAACTCATTTTTCAGTTTAAGCTAATTATAATCATCAAGATGCATTCCACCTTTCTTATACCCATCATGATCTTCTGTTAGAAGGTAGAGTTATTTTTTACTTGTTGGATCTGATTCCAATTCCCATAAAATTCTTATGAGTATTTGTTTGATCTAGAAAGTTAATTATACTTGGAGCTCAAATTCATGTATTGGTAGTCTAGTAGTAATTTTTTCCTGATTAAAATGAATGGTAAGTCTAGAGTCTGAATTCTAAAATCTGAATGATATGTCGTTTTTTTGTTAGTCTGAATACTTTGAACTGTGAACTCTGAAGCTTGAACATTTTTTTCTCACAGAGTTCATTTTTTTTAAATGGTGGAAAGTGGAAACTAATTAATACTGTTATAACTTATAACTTCAGTTGAATTGTTCGTATGTTGTCCCTCTTTTAAAGCTTAATTATTTTGATTAAGTTCTCTTTATAGATTAAATATATATAGTTTATTTTATTAATGTTTGATCATTATGAATTTCAAGAGGTACAGGTCTACCCCCGAGAATAAAAAATCTATGTCATCAAGAATATGTACATGTACATAACTCATTTTTCAGTTTAAGCTAATTATAATCATCAGGATGCATTCCACCATTCTTATACCCATCATGATCTTCTGTTAGAAGGTAGAGTTATTTTTTACCTGTTGGATCTGATTCCAATTCCCATCAAATTGTTACGAGTAGTTTTTTGATCTAGAAAGTTAATTATACTTGAAAATCTGAATGGTATGTCATTTTTTTGTTAGTTTGATATCTGAAATCTGAATCATATGTTAGTTTTTTTTAGTCTGAAATCTGATCTTTACAAATTGCTTTAGTATAATCACAGTTCACAGAATACATTGATCTTTACAATTAAATGTGTTTTTTTTATTAACATGATTTGTTAATATAAATTTTTATATATGATTTATATATAAGCTGTATTTTTGTCATAAAATGTACATAAATTGTGGTGTTTTTGTTTTATAGGTTCTTATTAAATCATATTACTTCTTAATTTTTAAAATGTACATAAACAATGTTTAAATTAATATTGTTATAGATTATATAAAGTTTCTGAATAACAAACTGTATTATTAATTCATTAACGCCCGATATCATATATGCAGGTAATGCAGCTATAAACTAAATATTTATGAAGATAATTATATTTTAAATGTAATTAATCCACAAAGTTAATAAATAATAAAAAACAGTTTTTATTAGCATTCAATTGTAAAAAATTACCATCTTTTTAATGTAGTGGCACCAAACATTTTGTGAAGCCCTCAAATTCAAGGTAATGTCCTAAATTGTTGTCCTATGCTAGAATGTTACACTTTGGTGACTGATATTATCTTAGTTTTGAAATGATTTTTTATTAATTACAAAAAGTAATATTTTAATATATTAAGAATATGTACTAATCTATATTCTATATATAGGTGATGATGTACATGAGTTTATTGGACCAAGTCAATTTACAGACTTTGCTATGTCTATGATTGAAGACATTGAACCTGAAATTCATCCGAATGAAATGGAAAATCCACCACAGAATTTAAATGACTCATCTTCAAAAAGGGGAATAGAAGTAAGTAATGTTCACCTCGATAACAAATTTGATATGAAGAAACCAAAAAATTTTAGGTCAGAAATATGGAATCATTTTTCATATATTTTATCCTATGATGTGGAAAATCCTAGAGCTACATGTCATTATTGTAAAAAAAGTTATGCTGCTCATCCCACAAGGAATGGAACTACTTCAATGATACATCACTTCAAAAATTTATGTAAGAAGATTCCTAAAGAAGTAGATAAAGGACAAAAGATGTTAAGTTTTCAAACACAAAAAAGAGAGGATGATAGGACAACTCATAAATTAGTTGTTGTTTCATTTGATGCAAAACGTGCTAGAGTTGCTTTGGAAAAAATGATTATTATTGATGAATTGTCTTTTAGGTTTGTTGAGGGTGAGGGATTTAAAGACTTTATATCTGAAATTTGTCCTAAGTTTCATGTGCCATCTCGACAAACAATTTCTAGAGATGTGTTTCAACTTTATTTAGATGAGAAAAAAAGTTTGAAGAACTTTTTCATAAGTGAAAAGAAAAGAGTTTGTCTTACTAGTGATTGTTGGACTTCAATTCAAAATATTAATTATATTTGTCTAACTACTCATTATATTGACAAAGATTGGAAATTACAAAAGAGAATTATAAAATTTTGTCAAGTTGAGAATCATAAAGGTGATACAATTGGGAGAGTGATAGAACAGAGTTTGCGTGATTGGGGTATATGTAAGGTATTCACCATAACACTTGATAATGCTTCCTCAAATGATAATGTTGTGTCATACTTGAAAAGGAAGCTAAAAAATTGGAATGATGGACTTGTTATGAGTGGAGAGTTCTTTCATGTGCGATGTTGTGCTCACATTTTGAATTTGATTGTAAGAGAGGGACTTAAAGATCTTCATAGTACTATTATGAGTATTCGTTGCGCTGTGAGATATGTTAGATCATCTCCTTTGAGATTACAAAAGTTTAAAATATGTTCTATTAAAGAAAATATTGAGTCCAAAGGAAGTGTGGTGCTAGATGTGCCTACAAGATGGAACTCCACATATCTAATGTTAAAATCTTCTTTAGATTTTCAAAAAGCATTTGATCGTCTTGAAGAAGAGGAAGGAACAAACTTTATCTCTTATTTTCATGAGGAGCGATCGAATGTTGGGCCTCCAACATTAGATGATTGGAAGAATGCTGGTGTTTTTGTCAAGTTTTTGAAAACTTTTTATGACTATACTTTAGCATTCAGTGCATCTTTATGCACCACTTCAAATTTATATTTTACAGAATTACATAACATTCAATCTCAAATACTTACATGGTGTGTTTCTGATGACTTGTTGTTAAAAAATATGGCTATTAGCATGAAAAAAAAATTTGAGAAGTATTGGGGAAATGTAGACAAGACTAATAAGATGTTGTATGTTGCATTTGTACTTGATCTAAGGTATAAATTAGAGTATTTGGAATTCTTATTTGAAGAGATTTATGATTTACAAATTGTTCAAAAATTGAGAGATAATGTCAAAAATACTTTTATGGATCTGTTCAAAGCTTACTATATGTTAGTGCATGGAAAAGAGTTTGAATCTAATGTGACTCAATCACAAGATGTAATAGGAAGGATTCCATCATCTGAGGAAGCAAGAAAGTTGAAGTTTCTTAAACTCTTAGAGGAGAAAAATAGTTTGGAATTGAAAACCGAGGTTGAGAAATATTTGAACACCCCATGTGAAAATGTCATGTTGGATAAGTTTGATATATTAAAATGGTGGAAGGCAAATTCTTTTAGGTTTCCTATCATCTCTCTCATTGCACGTGATGTGTTAGCAATTCAAGTTTCAACTGTTGCATCAGAATCATCTTTTAGCACAGGAGAGCGCATTCTTGATCCATTTAGGAGTTCTTTGAATCCTAAAATGGTAGAGACATTAGTATGTAGTCAAAATTGGTTTCGTTCTTCCATTAATAATGACAATGTTCTCTTACCAGAATACAATGATGACCTAGACATTTATGAAGATGTTGATTTTGTTTGATTGTAAAGTTCATTAAAGACACTACAATGATCGTTGATGATTAATAATGGGTAAGTTTTAAATATTATTATCTAATGATGTATTGTTGTTGATTTTGAGTTTTGATGTTTGTATATGTTTAAGAATTCTTTGCAAATGAGATATTTGGAATTCATTTCTTCATGTCTAATCTTTTTTTTATTTTAGATTTTGATAACATCTTATTTATGTATTTAACAATAATATCTATCTATGTATGATTATAAATGAGCATTATATTTGATTGCATCCTATTAAATTATATCATATTAAATTGAATCATATTTATTTATTATTAATTGTTAAAAACCGTTCAAAACTGTTAACCAAACCGGACCAAACTGTTCGGTTATAACATTTTAGATAGCTGAATGGTCCGGTCCGGTTTCAAGTATATGAACGGTCTGGTTTGATTACATTTTTTTTAGGCAAAACCGGACCGGACTGGACCATGGACACCCCTAATGTATATAATGGAACTAACCGTATAAAAAAAATTAATAATAATAATAATAGGATAAGAAATTAAAAAGAGTCATATATAAATTTAGAAAAATATATTTTGAAGTCTTAAAATAAAAATAAATCCTATACAGATAAAATCCCAGTCAGTCACCTTCATCATATCTCCAAAAAGCTCACTTTAAGAATCTACTAAATGCAAAATTACAAACGAGCAGGAACAAAATTGTAAGGCTTCTTAATTAACTAAATCTCTACTATAAGTTGGTAGAAAAACAAGCGGGCTAATTTTCTTCATATAAATTAATTAGTCATTTTTAAACATTTACCTACATTAAAAAAGTGATTTAAATGTACCAAAATATGACTTATATGTACCATTTATTATTAAATATTAAAATAACTCTATTTTAACAAATTTAAATAAATTAATTAATATGTTCAATTTATTTATTAAAAAAAAAGCAACCACCCACTGTGCACCTGCCACCAAGAAAGCCACATTTTTAAACTAGGTAACCACCATTTTAGGTAGGTATTGGTTGAATCATTTGCTCATTGTGGTTTAATGTTTAAGACTAAATGATTTAATGAAGTTTTATGATGTTATGAAATTTTAATTATTTATGAGATATATATTGTTAATATGGATTAAGGTTATAGAATAGATAATATAGATTTAGGGGTTTTTTTGACTATAAAAATTACAAGGGAGAAGAAGATGAGACTATTTAGGTTCGATAAATTGGGATATTTGGTTGGAGGTATCGAACATATTTGGATGGTTCATGTGGCCTTACCGATCGTCTTTTTTGTTGGTTTTGAGGGTGGGTACTGAACATCCCAGTTATGTTTGGTAGAGGATACCAAACATATTTGGATGGTTCGAGTGACCCTACCAAACGTACTTTTTTTGTTTTGAGGGTGGATATCGAACATAATTATTAGGTTCGGTTATGGGTATCGAACCTAACTAGTTTGTTTGATAACCCTTACTAAATCTTACTAAGAATATTTTTTTTAATCAATTGATAAATACAGTCGAGAGATAAATTATAATCATTTTGAATCGTACACTATGATTCAACAACAACTAGCTTTGCTATTGAATTGTAGTGTACAATTCAAATTAAGGCATTCAACAATGTTTTTTTAACCATGCATATATGTTTATTGTGATTTTAGATATACTGTTTGAAATATCTATTTAATTGAATTGTTCTTACATTAGGTATGAATAAACAACCACAAACTGCTTCTCATAGAAGAAGAAACAAAGAAATATATCAACCTAAAGGACTCATTTATAGGAGGAGAAAACCAAGACAAAGAGTGGAGCCTTCAAATGGGTCTATAGAAATGTTATGTGCTTATTCTGATATTAATGTAAAGATGAAACATAAAAATGAGATTTGACGTCATGAAGAAGTGATACAACTTGATACTGGTGTAAATGCAAGAACAGGAGAGTTGTCCTCATTTTATGTTGTTCTACCAAATTTATTGGTGCTAAAGAGTTTTGAAACTCATATAGTAAAAAAGATATGGTTAAAGGATGCAAGTATGATTAAACTTTTCAACATTAACTGTCAATTATTTAATAATTTTGATATCGTATTTAATTGTTACTATTTATATTTTAGGATTATTGAAATGTGTTAAGACCTATACCTCATTCCGAAGGGCAAAGTGGGTGGGATCTAATTAACCTCAAATTCAACAGTTTTCCCATGACATACATGAGTCTAAGCTTGCACCATTGTGTTATGTCACTTATAAACATACAAACAAGGTTTTGGCATTAGCATTAGTTAAGAGATAGCATCCTAAGACTAACACATTTCATATGCCTTTTGGTGAGATAACAATTGCCTTGCATGATGAACACGAATTGTTAAGACTTTAGATTACCGGGAATGCTTGCACTAGAATTGTACTAAGTAAAAGTGATGTTATTTCACTTCTAGCATATAGATGAGTGTTAGTATGGACATAGAAAAATATCAACTGAGTGCAAAAGGATTTTATGTGAAATTAAGTTGGCTAAGAAGTTTGTATATAGATGTGGGTGAGGGACATACTCATCATATTGCTAAGGCATTTTTGTTACACTTATTGGGGTGTACATTGTTTGTTGACAAAACTAGTAACTGTCTACCAATTTCATATTTGATATTATTGTTGGATTTAGATAGGGTACACCAATATGCATAAGGTGCAATAGCATTAGCTTATTTATATAGGCAGTTAGAAACAGCTAGTTGGTATGATACAAAACAAATTATTGGATATCTAACATTGTTACAAGCATGAATTTATGAGTATTTTTTTACATATGCCCCATCTCATAACAAAAACTACATGAATTAGCTTCCATGAGTGAAGTGTTAGGGGTTATGCACACATCCTCAAGTAGATCAAAAGACCTTATCAGAGTAACGTGAAGCAATAGATGATCTTACAGCTTTTGATGTGTGTTCATTATCCCTATATCTAATATTTCAATTTCAATTTTAAAAAGTTATGTTTTATATTAAGACACTAATGTTAATTTATCATTTTCAGGTCATTTGGGATCCTTATGGCATTGAATTTCAAGAGATAACATTTTTTCATAGAGGCATTCGTTTTCCAAAAGTGATAGAGCTATATCATAGTCATCAAGTTTTATGCCAATTCTAACATATCCAAACTATTCCACGTAGTTTGGAAAAGCCATCTAAAGTTACTAAAGGGTCTAATCCCAAAATTTACAAGTTAGAACTCCATTTTGTGGATCAATATTAGAATATTTGGGAATATCATGTGATATCTCAACAAGCAAGAGGTTCAATTGTATTGTATCCACATGAGTTCTCTTCGGATTATATGGATTGATATCACATTATTTATCATGTGAGAATACAAAACCCATATCATAGGTTGATCAGGCTAGGATTCGAGATCCACATATTGCACCCCAATATCGATGACAAGATGATCCGATTTCCGGTACGAAATCATAGTCAATTTAGTATGTTGTAACTTAATTATTATTTTTCAACAAAACTTAATGAAATATTTAATGTGATGGCCTTGTTGAAGATTCAACCATAAAAGAACAACCATGATTTCTTTGTTTCATAGGTGGCTCATCTAAATAAGTTGTACTTAGATATACCAAGATACTTATTGTCCTATAAATCTCTATTTTCACGTGCCTCTCACTACTATGAAAGCGTTTCATAAACATTATAACCAAATTGGTGCAATCCAATTCTAGATCATTATCTTGTAATGTGGGTACAAAATTGAGTTTCCTCCAATGGGCATGAAATGAATACAACTCAATACAATAAATCAATCATTTTGTATTGATTAATGGAATATGCATATGATAGTCCACGAGTTCAAACCTTTACACATCTATAATTGGTAAAGTCAAATGATATTTGATCTACGGTCTTAGATTTTTTCAAAATAAGCTCTATTGAACTTCGTGAAACAAATCCTCTCAACTCCTTAAATAGAAACACTGGCTTAAAATGAAGTTGGATTCTAATCAAGCTCATATCAAATGAAGTTTTAATTTGTGTATAAAGGAACTCCAAGAATTCTATCCCAATTTGACATAAACTACCTTATGATGTCTTCAATTCTCGTTTCAATGCTGCATGTAAATCTGTCTAAACTTAAACATACTTTTCTTTGTATGGATTGATCCATACATTATTTACATAATCAATTGCTTCTTGACATTCAAAGAAGTTGTTGTCAAGATAATCTATGTTCAAATTATATTCATTAGTGGACTTGAAAAACACAACATTATGCCACACATTGTTGAAAGCTTCCTATCTTTCCTTATCTTTGAATAATTTCTTTTTATTTATTAGTACATTTTTAAAAATATGCCATCTACAAAGATGGTAAGCAAATGTGAAAAATACTTCTATAATTGTATTCATAAGAGCTTCTCTCTATCTGTTATAATGACAATAGGCATAACATTTTCATTCATCAAAGATTTCAATTTCTCTGATACCCAATAATAGTTATCCTTTTTTTCAAATTATAGATATGCACATGCGATGAAAAATGACATGTTTATAGATGTAACCTCAACAATCTCAAAAAGCATTAATTTGTACTTGTTAGTCATACAAGTGCAATCCATCATAATCGCATGAGGAAAAACTCTTACCAAATCATCGAATATTGGATGAGCAAAAAATAGGTATGTAATAATCTCATCAATATCATTGCTCATATACCAATCTATATAATTGTGAAAAATCAACAAATACATCAATTGTTGGAAAATTGATATTCCATTTTGTTTTATGAGTCTATTATTTTGATGAGCATTGTAACTCGTATAACTTTGATATTTTGCAAAGGTCGATGCTATTTGTAATTACAAGATATTTGCAACGTATAAGAGGAGACGCTTGTAATTACAAGACATTTTGCAAAGTCGGTCTATTTGCAACGTATAAGAGGAGACGCTTGTAATTACAAAATTTCTCAATAAATTGACCATTCATCTAACTTTGTTTAGTGTTAAGGATAATTTTGACATTTTGTAAAGGTTCTTACTATTTGTAAAGAAATATGAAACTTCAAGTATTAAGTAAAAAGTTCTTATTAATCTTGATATTACCTATATATAAATAAGTAATTTAATTACGTAATTTTGAGAATTTATTTTTATAGAATAATAAATATTCAATTTTAATATTTTTGATAAATGATGTGTTTATTTTAATAATTATCCGTAGTATATTTATTCCATAAATTAGAAATAAATAAAACTTACCTGAGGTACCTACCATCCATTTTAAACTGAAATGCACCAAGAAAAAAGAGCTCCACTAACTTTACTTTACAATGTATTTAGCAGTGATTTAATGTTACCAAAACATAATTACTATTAAACAACTTTTTTTTCTTTCTAATTTCATCTTACACAAAAGAAACCAATAGGTCTTTTCTCCTATCAAAAACTTCTTTTTCCATATTCTTTTCGAGCTAAAAATGGAAATAATCCCTTCCTAATGCTTATCATTTTCGCCTTTCTCTTCTCAACCTAAGCATACTTACTAAGCTTGAAATATTCTGAGCCACATTGTTCTACGATGTGTTATTTTCTTCAATTTCCTATCTTTATGTTTCGTATATTTGATAGTTTTATTTTATATTGGGTGATGGTGAAAAATAATTTTATCCGCTCCAAAATTATTTTATTATAAATCGTTTTTTCTTATTTGACTCTTTGAGTTTTCCTAATAAGTAACATGTATGATTCTTTTTATTATAATATAGTATGTCTTTAATTCAATTTAACTATTAATGACTTGAGATATCAAGTTTTGAATTATCATAAGTAATTAAACAAAAATAAAATAAAATCTAGATTTAAATTCAAAAACAAAACAAACCAAAACATTAATAAAAAAATTGCCTAAAATCATCCTAAAATTCATATATAGATGAAAGAAAAAGCATAAAGGATTAAATGTATAATGCAAAGATAATTTGTATTTATTAAGAAAATTAATTGAAAACCCATGGGAAGAGAGTTATAAGAGACTCATTCGATAAGTAGCAAAATAAAGATGGTTATTTTTTTTTCTTTTCAAAAGTTGAAATTATCGCGATATAAAAATTACGATTTCTATTGTTCGAGTGTGAGCAAAATAACATAAAAAAATTCTATGATATTTCTTCTTATTTTACACATAATAGTACAAATGAATTTATATAATTCCAACTAATGCACAACGGTAATATGCTTAAAATTTGTCATCATTATGTCAACATCATTATGTCAAAACATCATTATGTTACGCAAATGATTATGTTTACCACTATGCAACATAATAATTAGTGTGGTCCCTAATAATAATTCTTCATCCCTTCCTCAAGTTGGAGTTTGATAGATATCATACAAACATAACTTGAACATCGACGTGCTAAATTAAGGAATTGATAAGGATTTAGTGAACATGTCTGCTATTTGTTCTTGTAAGGGCACATGCAGTAGTTTAATAAAACCTTCTTTGAAATTATTTCTAACCAAGTGACTATCAATATCCAGATACTTTGTTCTTTCATGGAACACTAAATTTTCTGTGATGTGAATGGAAACTTTGTTGCCGCACCAGAGTGGGATATGAGTATTGAATTCAATCTTGAAGTCTTTCAAAATATATGAAATTCATTGTACCTCACAGACTGTTGCATCTAGGCTACAATATTCTACTTCAGTAGAAGATCGAGAAACAATAGTCTGCTTCTTAGTTTTCCAGGAGATGAGAGTTGGAGCTAAGAAGATGCAAAAACTTGTTAAAGACTTTCTAGTGTTAAAATAGGATGCCCAATCAACATCACTGTAAACTTGCAAATGAAGACCATTGTGACTAGGATAAAATAACCCTTTGGATGAGCACCCTTTTACGTATCTCAGTAAATGCATGGCTGCATCCCAAAGAGCCTTGCAAGGGGTATTGATAAATTGACTCAATTGTTGTACATGATAGCTTATATCTGGTCTAATGATGTTCAAATGCAACATCCTTCCAATTAAATGCTTATATTTCTCTAGCTCAAGAAGAGGAGAGCCTTTTTCAACAACCAATTTATGACCTTTGGGAAAATGTGTCTTTGCTAGTTTAACTCCAAAAAGACCTTAATCATAAAGAATATCTAGCAAATATTTTCGTTGGTTTATCCAAATGTTTCTTAACCAATTTGATCTTTTAAAGTTCCTATTATAAAAACATCATCTATATAAATGAGCAAAGCTATAAAATAAGATTCAGTTTCTTTTATAAACAAATAGTTTCATGAGCTAATTGTGTGAATCCAAAATAAGTTATTTTCTCACAAAATTTGACATTCCACTGTCTTGAGGATTGATTGAGTCCATACAATGATTTTTTCAATTTGCAAACTTGATTAATTTTAGCCTTGTTGTATCCTTTAGGTGGTAACATATAGACATCAAGAATCCATGTAGGAAAGCATTATTTATATCCAATTGATTAATTGGCCACCCTTTAGAAGTTGCAACAGCAAGTAGAATTCAAACCATAACAATTTTGGCTATATGAAAAAAACTATCAAAATAATATATTCCTTCAATTTGATTAAACCCCTTTTCAACCAATCTTTCCTTGTGCCTATCCACATTTTCATCAGGTTTTAGCTTCATTTTATAAACCCATTTTGATCCTATTGCTTTCTTACCTTCTAGAAAATATGTTAACTCCCATGTATTGTTCTTTTCAAGAGCATTCAGCTCTTGATTCATGGATTCTATCCATTATACACTAGTACTAGCTTGATTGTCAGAACTTGGTTCTTGAACATTAGACATATTTTCCAAAAAGGACATGTAAGCATCAGAAAATATAAGAGATTTTGTAAAAAGGAAGGTTTGTGGAATATAGGTTTTGAGATCTTGTGACTGACAAGAGATTCTATCTGAAGACTTCATAACTAAATTAAGGGCATAATTTGTCATCCATGCTGGCTTACTTCTAATTCTAGTATTGTGTTTTTGAACTTCATTGGTTATTTGGGTTTTATCTGAATATTCTTCTATGAAATTAGAAAAATCATGATTATCATTAGGAGTAGATGAATCATCTAAAATATTTTGATCAGTTATGGGTATAGAAGGTAATTGGTTTGTGTTTAAGATGATTGGTTCAGTGTCATTTTCACCTATAAGAAGAGATAAGACATCTTGTTCTATGTTTTTGATACTACCATTTTCAATTTTATAAGGAAAATTTTGTTCATAAAATTTTATATCTCTTGAAACAAATAATTTATGTTTTTCCAAATCATAAACTCTAAACGCCTTTTGAGCTGAGACCTATCCAAGAAATATACATTTGAAAGCTTTTTTAGTAATTTTTTCTTTATTTGGTAAAACATTTGTCACATAGCACAAGCATCCAAAGACTCTAAGGTTTGAATAATCTGGTGGTTTTGAGAGAAGTATTTCTATGGGGGGTTTTCCAATTTAAAATTGATGATGGAAGTCTATTTATGATGTAAGTGACCATAAGTATTGAAGAATCCCAAAATTTCTTTGGTAAACCTGCCTGAAATATGAGAGGTCTGGCTATTTGCAAGAGATGTTTGTGTTTCCTTTCTACTACCCCATTTTTTGAAGAGTATAAGGACATGATTTTTGATGAATTATTCCATTACTAAAAAGAAATGATTGAAATTCTGAATTTGTGAATTATGTACCATTGTCACTCCTTATGACTTTAATCTATTTCTCATACTATGTATAAATCATGTTGACAAAGTTGGTAAAAAAGGTACTAGTCTGGCTTTTATGGATCGTGAGGTAAGTCTATGTGGCCCTTATGTGGTCATTAACAATAGTTAGAACATATCTAGCTCCCTCAATAGAGACTTGGCCATAAGGACCCATAAGTCTAAGTGAATCAATTCAAAAGGTTATGATACTCTAGTATGACTAATGGGAAAAGCTAATATTTGCTATTTAGACTTGTGACAAACTTTACATTGATAAAAAAAAATTAAATCTTGTTCCTAAAAAAAACATTGTGTTTTAAAACATCTATAGGACAGTGTCACAATCTGTTATGCCACAATTAAGTTTTAACAAATCTTTTCTTTTCATTGATATAAACTTCATCACTACAATTCAATCCATGAGGATTTGACTTTAGAAACTCAACATTTTTAATAAAGCTATTACAATTGAAATCTTGAAAACTAGTAGTATCTAAAACATAGAGGCTTCTTAGATCTTTTCCTATTGCTAGAATCTCTTTAGCCTACAGGTTCTGCATAATACAAGTAGTTGGTGTAAAATGAAATTTCATTTGGGCAAGGTGAGTATGTTTTTGAACATATATAAGATTAAATTTAAAACTTGGTATGTAATAGACATTTTTCAAGCAAATGTTATTAGGAAGATTAATGTCTCTTATACTATGAACATATTTCACATATCCATCTGGTAAATAATCCGGTAAAGGTCTTTTATTGCTAAAACAATTTCAAACACCTAACATGTGATTGGTGGCCCCTGAGTCCACTATCCAATTACCATTTTTCAACAAATCAATAGTACTAGTAGAAAAAACTTAAAGTACATTGAAGAGAGAAAGTGTTACCTACAGAATTGTTGAAACTAGCAAAGTTCGCATAGTTACTATCCACAGTCATCTTGCCGTTGATCAACTTCATCAACTCTTGTTGAACCAGATTAGCTAAATCACCTTGTTTCTCTCCTATGGCTTCATTCTTATCTTTCTTTTGTTGACCCTTTAATTCCTTATACCAATACGAAACTCTATGAATTTTAAAACAAGTATCTTTTTCATGCCTTTTCATTCTACAATATTCACAAACCTTATTATCCTTTTCTTTCTTCTTAGTAGTAACTCATTTTATAGTTCTTTCTTAAATTGATTCATTCCCACTTGAGTTTTGGCTAGTAATCCATTAGTTTCAATGCTTTCATTAAAATTAACATGATTCTCTTTCTTTTTTTCAACACTAAAAAGCATTGAATAAGCACAATTCACAGTTGGCAATGGATCCATGACCAAAATTTGATTTCTAGTAGGGTCGTAGCATTCATTTAATTCCATAAGGAATTGCATCAATCTATTCATAGAGTATAAATCTAAAATTATCTTTGCAGCTCCACATGTATAGGGAGGTAAAGACATAAGGTAAGCAAATTCATCCCACAAGTGCTTCAGTTTGCCATAATATTTTGTAATAGAATCATTACCTTGAGATATTGAAGCAATAACTCTTTGAATCAGATAAAGCAAGGGCCCATTACTCTCACTATATCTTTTAGCTATCTTATCCCAGAACTCTTTGGCTGAATTTGTATAAAGAAAATTATCAACAAGGTCATTGGATATAGAATTAAGAATCCAAGAAATTACCATATAGTTAGCTCTTGTCCAGAGTTCATACTCTGTATTTTCTTCATTAAGCATAGGAAGTCTACCATCAACGAAACCCAGCTTCAGCTTGGCTCTAAGAGCAATCTTCATAAATCTACTCCAAGTGAGGTAATTACCTCCAGCCAGAGGTTCCGTTACAAGCACCATTTTAGGATGATCTGAACTTTGTAGAAAATAAGGATCTCCATTAGGATTATAAAATTCTTTACTTGATCCATCAACTCTGCTTGTTTTTTCAATTTGAGCTGTATTATCCCCCATTCTTAGTAACAATAATCAACTCTAAGTTTTTTTTTTAAATTCATTTTTCCCTTTGGATCTGAAAACTAATATTAGAAAGAAAAAAAAACATGAACGCATATGAAAAAGTAAGGGAAAAGGCACAAAGGAAAGACCCATGATTCGAGCATTTAAGGTGAACCCATCTAATTGGTCTTCTAATCCGACATAGGGAATAATCCAACTAAAGCACCTCTTGGTGGAGAAAACCCTAAGACCTTTTGCAAATTGGTTTGAATACTGATGGAGCAAAGAAAGTACAAGAAAGCCATCGAACAATCAGTGGGATTATTACCTTGAAGCCCACAATGGCTCATCTTCATCAATAGAAATTCGTTCAAGCTTCAGTCAGAGGACCACCACCGGAGAATCTAAGAGGCTCATATGGCCACCTCTATCTCTCCAGATTCTACCACCGGCAAATCCAAATGACATTCTAATGATGACGAAGACGATAGCGATACAGAAGTTTCAATGGTTTAGAATGATAGTGGTGGTGAGTAGAAAAGGATGAAGCCTAAGAAACCAAAGAAACTGAAGCTGATAGTAGCTGAGGCTACTTGGAAGGTGATGGTAGTTCAAGTTGAGGTTCTAATTCTGAATTTTCGGACAAAGAATTATACCTTACCTGTGTTTATAGATAAAATGGATAGCCTAAAGATTCTGGTGATCACAAATTATGGCATTTTTCTCTCTGAGCTAAGAAATTTTCATATGCTTAGTTCTCTAATTGATCTAAAACAGATTAGATTAGAGCGTATTTCAATTCTTGCTCTAATACCATGAGTAAAATAATGTAAGAAGAGAATTTTCTATGATATTTCTTCTTATTTTACAAATAATGGTACAAATGATTTATATAATTTCAACTAATGCATAATGATAATATGCTTACAATTTGTCATCATCATGTCAACATCATTATGCCAAAAACATGGTTATGTATAGTAGTAAATGATTATATTTACTACTGTGCAACATAATAATTCACATGGTTCTCCTATAATAAATCTTCATATGTTTAGTTCTCTAACTGATCTAAAACGGATTAGATTAGAGCGTATTTCAATTCTTGCTCTAATGCCATGAGAAAAATAATGTAAGAAGAGAATTTTCTATAATATTTCTTCTTATTTTACGGTTAATGATACAAATGAATTTATATAATTCCAACTAATGCATAATGATAATATGCTTACAATTTGTCATTATTATGTCAACATCATTATGCCAAAAACATTATTATGTATAGTAGTAAATGATTATATTTACTAATGTACAACATAACAATTCACGTGGTTCTCCTATAATAAATCTTCATTGCTAACAAGTTCTCTTTGTTTTTCATTTGTTGATTCTTTTTATTTTTCTTTTTTTTTTAATTTTTTATTTGTTTCTTTTCTTTCATCTTTATTGTTTTTCATTTGAATTTATCACTCAACCTGAACCCGAATTTCAAAAGCTGGTAAGAAATGATTCGTATTTTTATTTATTATTTTTAGAAAAATAATTCTCATTGATATAAAATAAAAATATATTTATAACATTTAAATTAAAAATAAAATACATCATATTATCAAAATTATGATAAGAATTGTACTAATATATTCGTAGTCCTTCATTAAATTTTTCAAGTTTTTTCTTTAACTTTTTCTAGTTACCATCTAAACTTAACTATTCTGGTTAAAATATTATAAATGTTTAATAAAATTTGATCTTTGATCGTTTAAGTTTTCTAATTTTTAAACTGTAATAAAATTTTATATAATAATACTATATTTAGATTTAGATTTAAATAAAAACTTGATAAAATATAACAAATATATCTAATGTTATCATAAATAAGATTTAAGTTAAGAAATTATCACATTAGATTTAAAATTTTGTGGATAAATAACAATTCATCTATGAAAAGATAAAATTCCTACGTTAAAGTAACTTTATTTCCCATAGAAACAAGAAGTAACAAAAGAAGAAAAAGAAGAATGAAAACGTCAAGGGTTTCCCAAGACATAAAATAATGAGAAAAGATGAGTCAGGAATGATTCTTATTAACTTCCAAAAGAGTTGCTAGAGTTGGGATTAGCTAATAAATATAATTTTGACTATTTATTAGTCCATATGACATAAAATGATTTAGCCCATATATATTAAAAAATACAAAATATTTATTATATTCATTGATCAATTTTTTAAAATTTTAGATAAAAATCCTCCAACCCACTGCCTAAAATTGTTATAGATTAAGTTGTCCTTACCGAGTGGCCGAAATAAATTTATAATTGTAACGAAAGTATCAAACTTTTTTGCCCTTCCTCTATCTTTCGTATTTTTCTTTCTAAATTCCTATTTTGTTTGCTTTACGTTTTATCTTATTACTCATAGTTATTAATGGAAAAATAAAACCCCCAAAACCAACATACTCTTAATAATGGAGTCACAAATGTTGGAGATTGTTACGGAATTTCTGAATTTAACGAGCAAAACAAGGAGCTTAATTCAATGATCAATTCAAGAAACCATTAATTTAATGAGTAATTAAAGGAGTGAATATTCTTATAAATAAATGTGTAATTGTAATGAATTAATCAACTAAATGTTCATTCCAATTGAGAGAAAAACTTTTGTGAAAGAAAATTAAGAGTAATTTTCTTGGGTGTAATTGGGTTTTGAGTTGTGATTTGTGAGTATTGTAAACATCTTGTATAATTTCTCCCCTTTTAATAAAAAGATCTGTAGCAGGTCCGAAGACGTAAGCAAGATTGGTCGAACTCCGTTATCAAATTTGTGTGTTATTTTGTCTATTTTACTTTCTCATAAATCTAGTTTATCGAGAATTTGCATAATTTCCCAACAACTGGTATAAGAACTTTTGGTGGTGATTTCTGTCAATTTCCTACAAGGTTACTATTCACATAAATAGTGAAATTTGGTGGACGATAATTGTTTGTTGACGAAGGTGTTCTAATACACGGTAGTTTGCAGAAATAGTTAGAAATAATCTAGAGGAAGTCAGATTTGAGTGGGAGCAATGGATGCAGATGAAGAAAAGGTGAAACTAGAGAAATGTTATGGCATAGATTTTGAGTTTTGGAAAATGCAGAGGCTATGAAGGAAGAAGATTGGAATCTTCTGGACAGACAAGCTCTCAGAGTTATTCGATTGCCGCTATCTCGTAATGCTGCTTTCAACATAGCAAAGGAAAAGACCACGACGAGTCTTATGGTAACTCTCTCCAATATGTATGAGAAGCCATTAGCATCAAACAAAGTGTACTTGATGAGGCATTTGTTCAATTTGCGGATGAAGGAAGGGGCATCGGTAGCTCAACATCTCAATGAACTCAACACAGTCACAACCCAATTGAGTTTAGTGGAAATTGAATTCGATGAAGAAGTACGAGCATTGATACTTTTTTCTTCTTTACCAGAAAGTTGGAATGCTACTATCACGGCTGTGAGTAGTTCGTCAAGAAGTAATAAGTTGAAATTTGACGATGTTCATGATCTGGTTCTCAGTGAAGAGATGTGACGTAGAGAGTTAGGTGAATCGTCAACTTCTTCAATTTTGCATACAGAGTCAAGAGAAAGAAATTCAACCAGAGGGAATGGACGTGGCAGAATAAACTACCAAGGTAGATCAAAGGACAGGAGGTCCAAATCTAGGAATCCTAATAATTCCCATAACTCAAAGACTATCGAGTGTTGGAATTGTGGGAGAACCGGGCACTACAAAAATTAGTGCAAGAGTGTACTGAAGGACAAACAAGTGAAGGTAGAAGCAAATATTACTTCCACCTCAAGAGGAGATGATGCATTGATATACTCTTTGGAGAGCAAGGAAGAATCTTGGGTGTTAGACTCTAGAGCATCGTTGCATGCTACTTCACAGAAAGAATTCTTCGAGAAATATGTCCCCGGAAATCTTGGAAAGGTATATCTTGGTGATGACCAACCATGTGATATTATTGGCAAAGGTGTAGTGAAGATTAAGTTGAACGGATCTGTTTGGGAGCTGAAGGATGCTAGGCATATTCTCCACCTGAGAAGGAACTTAATCTCAGTAGGGTAATTGGCCAGTAAAGCCTACATTATGATCTTCCATAGTAATGATTGGAAGATTTCAAAGGGCGCAATTAGAGTTGCTCAAGGCAAGAAGAGTGACACTCTTTACATAACAACATGGGCACATTATTCAATCGTAGTTGCAACAGGCAATGAAACACCAAATTTGTGGCACTAGAGACTAGGCCACATGAGTGAGAAGGGGATGAAGATTATGCACTCAAAGGGAAAACTTTCAGGCCTACATTCTGCAGAGATAAACATATGCGAAGATTGCATACTTAGAAAGAAAAAGAGAGTCATCTTTCAGACAAGTGGCAGAATCATAAAGAAGGAAAGGCTAAAGCTTATCCACTCTGATGTTTGGGGACCAACAACCATCTCATCCATTGGTGGGAAACACTAATTCATGACTTTCATCAATGATCACTCTCGGAAGGTATGGGTTTACTTTCTAAAGCATAAGTCTGAAGTATTTGAGACTTTTAGAAGATGGAAAGCTATGGTTGAAAATGAGACTGGTTTGAAGATCAAAAAGCTCATAACTGACAATGGTGGTGAATATGAAGACACCAGATTCAAAAATTTCTGCTATAAGCATGAGATTAGAATGGAAAGAACTATTCCAAGCACGCCTTAACATAATGGTGTAGTTGAGCGTATGAACCG